>SJYV01033543.1:1177557-1224241 GCA_006410875.1 Neotragus pygmaeus
ACTCAATCCTGCTCAAATCAGGGAGCTGGGGTGGGGTGGGGGGTGAGGATCGGGGTGGCAGAACCTGCAGAGGAGGGGTCAACTTCGCCTGCAGGTCGAGGGCATCACATCTCCTGTGCTTTGTGATTGCCTCTACCTAGGCTCCAGATAAGTTGTTTTCAGATGACTTTAGGGTCTGCAGAAACGTGGATCGTTCAAGACTTTTCCCATCTTCCACATGTTCTGCGGACACACGGTGCAGCTGGCTCTCCTGCACTTGCTGTTTCAGATCATCCCTTTTTCGTTGGAGTGCAGTATCACCCTGAGTTTCTGTCCAGACCTATCAAGCCTTCCCCACCGTACTTTGGTCTCCTCCTAGCCTCCGTGGGGAGGCTCCCACATTACCTCCAGAAAGGCTGCAGGCTCTCGCCCAGGTGAGGTCGCGCTCCCCTAGTCCCTTGGGAGGTCACTGATTCCTTACAGAGAGCCGTCCCCACACCATCGGTGATGAGCAGAGCCACAGGACTGTGGAGCCTTGCTGGGACCCTGCTTCTCATGCTGACACACAAGCATCCTTTCCTTCGCTGGGGTTTTCTCAGGCTGCTTCTGTGCCGCCCTTGGCCTTGCCCCTGGCATGGTGGCCATGTCCCCCCTCTGCAGCGCCTGGGCTCCAGGATCCCATCTCAGGCCCTGTGGCCCATAGGGAACTGTGTTTTTTCCACGGGGAGGTGGGGAGGTTGCCTCGGCCACAGCCCAGGGGGATTTCATGTGCCACTGCTGTGTCGGTCAGGAACAACCCTGACTTGGTGGGTCCCTAACCATCATGACTGAGATATAAAGCGAATGTATATCTTTCATAACAAGAAGAAAATCCTTCTGCAGCTTTCTGCTAAATATATAACGTCTTTGATTTCTGCTGTGAGCAGACAAGCATCCCTTTGTGGGTGCTGTGGTGGCTGCAGAATCAGGGAAGTAAAGCGAGTGTTTGGTGGAAGCTGATGAATAAACCATCTGAATTCTACAGGGACACCTACAGTGACAGAAGTGGGAGCAGCTCCCCTGACTCTGAAATCACTGAGCTGAAGTTTCCGTCAATAAATCATGACTGATGGCAACGTAAGTGATACTTTGGAACTTGTTTTGTTTTAAATGGTGGTGACACCAGAATTGTAAGAGCATCAGGAAAGTTTAGTGTTGAAAGATTGTATCTGCCAGAGGATATAAGTGGTCAGGTCATGGTGGGCATCAAAAGGGTGCCCTGCCCCCCACAGTTAGAGTACATCTACCCACCCTGCTCTGGGGACTTCACTGGGGCGACACCAGGCATGGGGCAATTGTCGTCTGGCTGATTGCTGCTTCCAGGTGCTGATCTGACCTAACCTGGGGAGCTGGATTCTTAGAGCCATGTTATTTCATGTAGCCATAAACTTGGAGATCTTGAAGGAGGTAACAGGCGTGACAATATGCTGTCATTTATGCAGACCCTCAAGTTTTCACCAGGAAGTGCTTTAAAACCAATACATACAACACTTTTGTGTTGCTTGCTTATTCTGGAAATCCATTAAAATCAGAGCAGTTATTGAACAACTTGGAATGTTTGTCTTTTGTGACCTTTTGGAAAGTTTATAAAGTGCAGTAGCTGTGGCAGCTGCCAAGAATTGTCTAAAATCCCATGAAGCTCACTGCATGAACACTCGGCAGAAATGCCTGCCCAGAAGGGGGCTGGGGTGTCAGCCGGGTGTCTGGGGGCTCTAAAGGAGAACCAGGGGTGTGCGGGGAGTCCCACCACAGGGAAGCCGAGGTCCTGCCTCAGGCATGGGAAGGCAGCCTCCCCGAATCCTGCATGCCTTGCCTTCCCCACCAGGGGACCTCTCCACCGGCAGGCGTGATCTCATGGGTACGCGGTCATGCTGAGCAGCTGCTTGGCCTGGGATGGCCGTAGCCCCGTGGGCAGGTGTGAGAAGGACGTCCAAATCGGGGGTGGGGGTGGGGGGTAGTTGGTTGCCTTCTCTGCCGGGTGAGCATTTAGCACTGATGTGTTCATGAAGCTTCAGCAGATATTGCTGTAGGCAATCCGATAGTCTAAGTAAGTAGCTGCCCTGGAAAGAAAGGAGCCTTTGTAAGAGTACAGGCGCAGATGCTTGGAGTTTCTAACTACCTCCCCAAGTGGAGATCCCCTGTGAGTGGCACCGTGAGGAGACCAGCGCGCTGGGAAACACCACTTGTGTTGGGGCAAAGGTGGTGTCCATGTGATTCTGTAGGGATCCGAAATTTAGCTTCTCGTGATTCTTTAGATTCTCGTGATTAGGCTCCTAATACTGGTTCTCAATGAAAACCAGGCAGTTTACCACAGCAACTGACAACAAATCTTCACTTTGCTATTTTAACATGCATCCTATAATTAATTGCTCTTTTTTTTTTTTTTTAACAGGGATAATTCTTGAAGAGAGCCTTTGGACTTCAGGAGTTTACAGCTTTGATTTTACACTCAGCTTTTGACACTTCCTTTAAATTATGTTTTTATTAAGATTATTTTATTATGGGGGAGGGACCCGGGGAGACTGTGACTTGATGTCCTGCCGTGTAGACCAGCTCCCGCACGGGTGTCTGCACTCTCCTCTGCGGTCCTCCGGCCTCGGACGAGAGGCAGGACGTCGGGGCCGAGCGGGTGAGGGCCGGGCGCCGGGGCAGCCCTCGGCCACGGAGCTTCTGCGGCCACTCTGCATCACTGTGGCTTCGCATGTGCAGCTGTTCCTTCCCTGGGGGCCCTTATAAGAGGTGTGCCATGCTGCCTAGTGGGCGTGGAGGGGCGAGTCCAGCTGTGGTCACTACCTGGTGCCAGAACTCAAGGGCACTCCTTGCCACGAGGAAGAGGGAAACCAGAGACAGAGGGTCGGCTCCATCCCGCGCTGGGGACTCTCCGTGGCAACCACGGCTGGGATTTGCTCAGGACAGTCAGTTTGGCATCACAAGAGACGGCAAGAACTCTGTCTCCCTGAAGTCTAAGTGTGCTGAATCCCTGTCCTCTGGCTGCGAGTTCCCTCTGGAATCACTCCTTGCATCAAGGGGTCACTTAAAGAACAAAGGATCTTTTCGGAACACTCCCTCTGAACCCCTCTCTTATGTAGACAGCTTTGCTCGAGGGGACTGTCTCCTTCCAGATGGTGTTACTCCAGTTGGAATGCAATATGAAAAGCTATTTTCTTAATGTGGTGTAACGACAGGCGGAGCTGCGTGCCTGTTATATTCTGGCTGGACTCGGTGTATACTCTAACTTAAGAAATAAATAACGCAGAGCAGGAGACACACCTTGTCTGTCATGCTCTTCATGTCACGGCCAGATGGGAGCCTTGGGAGCACGGTGCCGGCCCGCGTGTGAACCCTGAACTCTCTCAGTGCCAGGCTCTTGCCACAGGGAGCAGTCTGAGGTGGGGGATCTGATAGTTTTGTTTAAGAGAGGAGCCTAATAGGAACCAGAATTTCCCCAGAAGGCTTCGAATTTAGGTTCTCAGCATATAGACATTCAAGTGTTTATGAAGGAGGCCAGTCCCTTTGAGGGGTGTAGACCAGAAGCAGCCTGCCTGCCTCATCCGCCCTGGCCTTCTGAGTGCAGGTCATCGTCCTTTGGATTCTCCTCCAAAGTGAAAATCGAGACCCTGAATCCGTGCTTCTCATGGCAGGATGGTGACACTGGGACCACCCAACCACCCTCTGGCTGCCGAGCACACTTGCTTGTGAGCTGGCTCCTCTAGTGTCTGAGGCCGAGGCCCAGGGCTTAGGCTGGGCTGCTCATCAGAGGTCAGTAGCCTTTGCTTGTTGACGTTTGAGAAGCTGGGGGTTGGGAGAAAAATGTTTCCCACCATTTGGCCCAGTTCCTCCATCAGGGAGACGCAGGAAGGAAGCAGGCTCCCTCTTGCCTTCCACCCGCTAGCCCAAGGTCCAAGGTCACCATCACGGCAGAGGCCTAGAAGCCTGTGTGGGAGCACCGCCCCCTGACTCAGGCAAACCCAGCTGCCTCTGGCTGTCGGCGAGTCTCACGGCCTCTTCACTTACAGAGGAGGACTCCATACTGGTTTGGGAACCCTGAATGTGGCTGACTGGGTGAATTCTGACCTCTTCTCCGGTCTGTCTTCAGTTATTTTTATAAAAGCCGGTCCCCAAACTGAAGGCTCTGATGCCTCTTGGTGACAGCAGCTCCCTCCAACAGTGAGGACACGGTTGGTGGGCAGTTTGCAAAACCTCGCGGGGTCAGCCGTGCCCCCGCTGCTTTGGGCCTCCACCAGCCAGTTAAGTGCTGGCTGCTTACATAACCTAGAAACAGGACCACCAGAATGACTTTCCGGGGCCTGCCAAGCCCCACTAGCCTTTCACCCTGGAGACAGGATGGTACCAGGGCCGTGGGCTGTGGTAGAGATGGCACAGGAGGGTTGCCTTCATGCCTGGCATGGGCCGCCCAGTGCCCAGGACTTCTTGGGGAGGGAGCTGGGCCCACTCCGTGTCATCCTCTTCATCCCTGGTGATCTGGGCAGGGTCTGCCTTCGTGGAGCAACCCTGAGGGCCGTGGTGCTTTGCTCTTGATGAGATGGAAGACTTTGAACCTAAGCATGGCATGGTCAGACATTGGCTTTGCAGAGTTCTTGGCTCTGCTGGTAGAGATGGCAGGGGAAACAGCCAGAGCAGGAATCCTCTCTGGTGGCTGGAGGGTGCATGGAGTAAAGTCAGACGTCTCCTTCCTGTGCAGGTGCTGGAGAGAATCGGGACCAGCTGCCCTGTCTATTGTCCTGTCGATTTGCCCTAAGATACCTGGTCTTCAGGGCTTCCCTGGCAGCTCAGCTGGTAAAGAATCTGCCTGCAATGCAGGAGACCTGGGTTTTATCCCTGAGCTGGGAAGATTCCTTGTAGGAGGGGATGGCAACCCACCGCAGTATTCTTGCCTGAAGAATCCCCACAGACAAAGGAGCCTGGCAGGAGCCCTTCAGTCCCTGGGGTTGCAGAGTCAGGCACGACTGAGCAACTGAGCACAGCACCCGGTCTTCAAGCTGAGATGGACTGGACCCCAAACATCCAGGCTCCTTCCCTCACAGCTCTCTGTGGGGAGGAGCCCAGGGCTGGCTCAGTCTCTTGGATAGAGGTGGGCTGGGCATGGGACCCATGACCAAGTTGCAACCAATCAGCCAATGTTCTAGAAAGAACCATTCTGGCCGGGTGCGTGTAATTTATTAAAAGAGTTTTTAGTCCCAAATCCTAGCAAGCCAGGGGAGGGGCTGCAGGGTGGTCTGTGAGCTGGAACAGTTAGCCACGGGCCATCTGCAGAGGGGCTGTCCCAAGATGAATCCTTTTCTGGCCCTACCTAGCCGTTGGGAGTTCAGGGACCCCAGCCTGAGCCACACGAGCCCTTCAGGGAGGACAGTCCCTGCAGATGTGTATAAGAGACAGAACCAGGGGTGTGCGGGGAGTCCCACCACAGGGAAGCCGAGGTCCTGCCTCAGGCATGGGAAGGCAGCCTCCCCGAATCCTGCATGCCTTGCCTTCCCCACCAGGGGACCTCTCCACCGGCAGGCGTGATCTCATGGGTACGCGGTCATGCTGAGCAGCTGCTTGGCCTGGGATGGCCGTAGCCCCGTGGGCAGGTGTGAGAAGGACGTCCAAATCGGGGGTGGGGGTGGGGGGTAGTTGGTTGCCTTCTCTGCCGGGTGAGCATTTAGCACTGATGTGTTCATGAAGCTTCAGCAGATATTGCTGTAGGCAATCCGATAGTCTAAGTAAGTAGCTGCCCTGGAAAGAAAGGAGCCTTTGTAAGAGTACAGGCGCAGATGCTTGGAGTTTCTAACTACCTCCCCAAGTGGAGATCCCCTGTGAGTGGCACCGTGAGGAGACCGGCGCGCTGGGAAACACCACTTGTGTTGGGGCAAAGGTGGCGTCCATGTGATTCTGTAGGGATCCGAAATTTAGCTTCTCGTGATTCTTTAGATTCTCGTGATTAGGCTCCTAATACTGGTTCTCAATGAAAACCAGGCAGTTTACCACAGCAACTGACAACAAATCTTCACTTTGCTATTTTAACATGCATCCTATAATTAATTGCTTTTTTTTTTTTTTTTTTAACAGGGATAATTCTTGAAGAGAGCCTTTGGACTTCGGGAGTTTACAGCTTTGATTTTACACTCAGCTTTTGACACTTCCTTTAAATTATGTTTTTATTGATTATTTTATTATGGGGGAGGGACCCGGGGAGACTGTGACTTGATGTCCTGCCGTGTGGACCAGCTCCCGCACGGGTGTCTGCACTCTCCTCTGCGGTCCTCCGGCCTCGGACGAGAGGCAGGACGTCGGGGCCGAGCGGGTGAGGGCCGGGCGCCGGGGCAGCCCTCGGCCACGGAGCTTCTGCGGCCACCCTGCATCACTGTGGCTTCGCATGTGCAGCTGTTCCTTCCCTGGGGGCCCTTATAAGAGGTGTGCCATGCTGCCTAGTGGGCGTGGAGGGGCGAGTCCAGCTGTGGTCACTACCTGGTGCCAGAACTCAAGGGCACTCCTTGCCACGAGGAAGAGGGAAACCAGAGACAGAGGGTCGGCTCCATCCCGCGCTGGGGACTCTCCGTGGCAACCACGGCTGGGATTTGCTCAGGACAGTCAGTTTGGCATCACAAGAGACGGCAAGAACTCTGTCTCCCTGAAGTCTAAGTGTGCTGAATCCCTGTCCTCTGGCTGCGAGTTCCCTCTGGAATCACTCCTTGCATCAAGGGGTCACTTAAAGAACAAAGGATCTTTTCGGAACACTCCCTCTGAACCCCTCTCTTATGTAGACAGCTTTGCTCGAGGGGACTGTCTCCTTCCAGAATGGTGTTACTCCAGTTGGAATGCAATATGAAAAGCTATTTTCTTAATGTGGTGTAACGACAGGCGGAGCTGCGTGCCTGTTATATTCTGGCTGGACTCGGTGTATACTCTAACTTAAGAAATAAATAACGCAGAGCAGGAGACACACCTTGTCTGTCATGCTCTTCATGTCACGGCCAGATGGGAGCCTTGGGAGCACGGTGCCGGCCCGCGTGTGAACCCTGAACTCTCTCAGTGCCAGGCTCTTGCCACAGGGAGCAGTCTGAGGTGGGGGATCTGATAGTTTTGTTTAAGAGAGGAGCCTAATAGGAACCAGAATTTCCCCAGAAGGCTTCGAATTTAGGTTCTCAGCATATAGACATTCAAGTGTTTATGAAGGAGGCCAGTCCCTTTGAGGGGTGTAGACCAGAAGCAGCCTGCCTGCCTCATCCGCCCTGGCCTTCTGAGTGCAGGTCATCGTCCTTTGGATTCTCCTCCAAAGTGAAAATCGAGACCCTGAATCCGTGCTTCTCATGGCAGGATGGTGACACTGGGACCACCCAACCACCCTCTGGCTGCCGAGCACACTTGCTTGTGAGCTGGCTCCTCTAGTGTCTGAGGCCGAGGCCCAGGGCTTAGGCTGGGCTGCTCATCAGAGGTCAGTAGCCTTTGCTTGTTGACGTTTGAGAAGCTGGGGGTTGGGAGAAAAATGTTTCCCACCATTTGGCCCAGTTCCTCCATCAGGGAGACGCAGGAAGGAAGCAGGCTCCCTCTTGCCTTCCACCCGCTAGCCCAAGGTCCAAGGTCACCATCACGGCAGAGGCCTAGAAGCCTGTGTGGGAGCACCGCCCCCTGACTCAGGCAAACCCAGCTGCCTCTGGCTGTCGGCGAGTCTCACGGCCTCTTCACTTACAGAGGAGGACTCCATACTGGTTTGGGAACCCTGAATGTGGCTGACTGGGTGAATTCTGACCTCTTCTCCAGTCTGTCTTCAGTTATTTTTATAAAAGCCGGTCCCCAAACTGAAGGCTCTGATGCCTCTTGGTGACAGCAGCTCCCTCCAACAGTGAGGACACGGTTGGTGGGCAGTTTGCAAAACCTCGCGGGGTCAGCCGTGCCCCCGCTGCTTTGGGCCTCCACCAGCCAGTTAAGTGCTGGCTGCTTACATAACCTAGAAACAGGACCACCAGAATGACTTTCCGGGGCCTGCCAAGCCCCACTAGCCTTTCACCCTGGAGACAGGATGGTACCAGGGCCGTGGGCTGTGGTAGAGATGGCACAGGAGGGTTGCCTTCATGCCTGGCATGGGCCGCCCAGTGCCCAGGACTTCTTGGGGAGGGAGCTGGGCCCACTCCGTGTCATCCTCTTCATCCCTGGTGATCTGGGCAGGGTCTGCCTTCGTGGAGCAACCCTGAGGGCCGTGGTGCTTTGCTCTTGATGAGATGGAAGACTTTGAACCTAAGCATGGCATGGTCAGACATTGGCTTTGCAGAGTTCTTGGCTCTGCTGGTAGAGATGGCAGGGGAAACAGCCAGAGCAGGAATCCTCTCTGGTGGCTGGAGGGTGCATGGAGTAAAGTCAGACGTCTCCTTCCTGTGCAGGTGCTGGAGAGAATCGGGACCAGCTGCCCTGTCTATTGTCCTGTCGATTTGCCCTAAGATACCTGGTCTTCAGGGCTTCCCTGGCAGCTCAGCTGGTAAAGAATCTGCCTGCAATGCAGGAGACCTGGGTTTTATCCCTGAGCTGGGAAGATTCCTTGTAGGAGGGGATGGCAACCCACCGCAGTATTCTTGCCTGAAGAATCCCCACAGACAAAGGAGCCTGGCAGGAGCCCTTCAGTCCCTGGGGTTGCAGAGTCAGGCACGACTGAGCAACTGAGCACAGCACCCGGTCTTCAAGCTGAGATGGACTGGACCCCAAACATCCAGGCTCCTTCCCTCACAGCTCTCTGTGGGGAGGAGCCCAGGGCTGGCTCAGTCTCTTGGATAGAGGTGGGCTGGGCATGGGACCCATGACCAAGTTGCAACCAATCAGCCAATGTTCTAGAAAGAACCATTCTGGCCGGGTGCGTGTAATTTATTAAAAGAGTTTTTAGTCCCAAATCCTAGCAAGCCAGGGGAGGGGCTGCAGGGTGGTCTGTGAGCTGGAACAGTTAGCCACGGGCCATCTGCAGAGGGGCTGTCCCAAGATGAATCCTTTTCTGGCCCTACCTAGCCGTTGGGAGTTCAGGGACCCCAGCCTGAGCCACACGAGCCCTTCAGGGAGGACAGTCCCTGCCAGCCCAGCCCAGGGAGTGCACTGGCCCAGTTCTTTCTGAAAGTAAGGCCCCTTGGGGTGGGATCTGGGGGAGGGCTCATGCTGAGAGCAGTTTCTTAGCTACACAGCCCAGGGTCTGCTCAGGACTGACACCACGTGGGGACCAGCCTGTGTGCACGGTGTCGTAGGAGCCAGGAAGTGCAGTGTTCCTGTCCACCTCTGAGCAGCCCAGACTGGTTTTATTGGGGGCAACGTAGGGTCAAGCAGGAAAGCCCCACATGTTCCGGGTGGGGCACTGGGCCCTCACAAGACGCAGCAGGTGCAGGAGACGGGCCTGTGCTGCTGCTGCTGCAGTTGCTGCTGGAGCTGTTCCTTCTCGGCCGTCAGCGTCTGCAGCCTCTCCTCCAGCTTGCTCAGCTCAGCCATCCACTTCTGAGGGGACACGGGAGAAGCCAGGTCTGAGCTGACAATGGCTGAGACCCAGGGCTGACTGATGGGAGGGAGGCGAGGCCTAGAGAGCCTGGAGGTGGCGTGGGATGGGGGGCTGTGGGGGGAGTGCCTGCTCCAGGCCACTGGGCGCCACCCTGGGCCTGGTTGGTGGAGAAGCCAGGTTCCACGACCAAGCAGCCCTGGGGTCTTGGGCAAAGTCCTACCAGCCTCCCAGACCCTGAGGTGACTCGCCCTCTGCAGCCTCTTGCCCTGTCCTGTCAGCCCTCGCCCTCCTCTGTTTTTGTGTCACCTGCTGTTCCCCTCTTGAGAAAGCTTTTCTCTGGGGCTGTATCCAGCACTCACTCCCAGCTTAAGGACCCCCCCAAGTGCAGTACACAGTTCTTGGGTTTGTCTTAAAGCTTTGACTGTTCTCCCTGCTCCTCCAGTTACACTGCAGCGGAATCTGGGATGCAGTGGGCTTATTGCTCCCCGTGGGAGCACTGGTGGGAAACCCGAAGACCCCAGGCCTGCCTGGTGAATGGCTGAGGGGCCCCCTCCCCCCCCAGCCGGCCTGTGCCACCCACCTGCCTGCACCACTCCTGGATGGCGCGCACGGACAGCGGGCCCTGGATGCTCCCGTCCCGCCGCAGGAACACCTCTCCCTGGTCGGTCTCGTAGAGCTGCGGCTCGGCCTGGGCCGTGGGAGCCTGCACGCTCAGGCGGATCACCTTGGGAAGGGCAACGGCAGCTCTGCGGGCGCCGGACAGCGTGCGGCCCCCGCCCCGCCCGGCGTCGGCCCTGCCTCGCGGGCTCGCGGGCAGCCTGGGGGCAGGGCTCACCTTGAGGGGGGCGTCGGTGGTGGAGGTGCTGACCACGGGGATGAAGGTGAGCCTGTAGGCGTCGGGGAAGACCTGGGGCCTGAAGGCCTGCAGGACGGAGTCCACCAGCAGGCGCACGCGGTCCTCGTCGCGGTGGCTGCAGCGGACGCCCTGCACCAGGCCGCTGTCCTCCACGCCCACCAGCAGGCTGCCGCCCTCGCTGTTGAGGAAGGCGCACACGTAGCGCCGCAAGTGGTGCTTGAAGGCCTGGCTCAGGTACTCGCCACCGCCGCGCTTGAACTCCAGGTTGCGCGTCTCGTTGCCCAGGAAGGCGCCCTGGAAGAGGTGCTCCTGGCCCAGGATGCCCTGGCGCGTGATGGCGCTGTCTGAGCGCGTGCCGCTGGGCCAGCTGGGGAAGACTCCTTGCGGACCCAATGCGCTGGTGGGAAGGGGTCGGGCCGGCCTGGCTCGCGGAGGGCTGGAGCCCAGGACCGGGCCGGGGCTGGGGCCACTCTCCTCTTCCTGCTGGAGTGGGGTGGGGGCAAGAGTTAGGAGCCAACCCGGAGGGCCAGGCGGCCAGAACCCCCATCTCCCTCCTCCCCTCCATCCCTGCCCCCGGGGCCCAGCCCACACAGGGCATCCTGATGCCCCTCCCCGTCGGAGGGGCCTAATCGTGCCCACCGTGCTGGGGCCTACGTGGGAAACCCTGTCGAGGGTCGAGGGTCTGAAGCAGCCAGTGCTCCGCCCTCTTCCCAGGTGAACCATGGGAGGCTTGTGGGGAGGAGCTCTCCTTTCCAGCGGGAGCTGGGACACCTGCAGCTGCTCTCTGCCCTTGGGTTTTGCATCGGCCTAGGAGACACAGGGTTGGATCATTCTGGAAGATGCCTCACACCCTGAGGTCCCCTGTGACACAGCTGCAGGTCTCTGAATTGAGAGGGCCTCCCAAAGATCCCACCCCCTTCCTAGTCTCCCTGAAAGCCTGGCTGATCCGGGCCTGAATCTCTCCCATCCTTGGGCCTTCCTGAGTCCCTTCCGTGGTTTCTGCTGTGTGAGGGCTCTAGGAGCAGCCTGCTCAGGGCCGCTGCCCCCGTCTAGGTCTCACCGTTGGACTCCCTGCCTCCAGGTCCTCATCCTATCCATTATCTCGCTGACCCCAGATACAAGTCCCACAGTCACGCTGTCCTGAAAACCCTTCCCTGGTTCCCTGCTGCCTTCCAGCCTCCAAAAGCAGCTTCCAGGGCCGGGAGCTCAGTGCGGGCTGGGGTGGTGATGAGAGCTACTCCCAGCCCTACCAGCAGCTCTCAGAGAAGACAAGCTTAGCAGGGACTTGAGAGAAGCCTCAGTGTCATATAAATGTGCCATCAGGCCACAGGTCTTGAAATGTAAGCCCATTTAGCTCTGCAACAGTTTAAATGTCATGGAGGCTTCATCCAGAAGGAAATTCAGTTCAGTAATTCAAAATTCAAGAAGGACAATTCAAGAAGTGAGTTGACTGTTCCCTCCTTTCCCACAAAAGCACACTTTTTCTGGCACTCCTGTGGTCTCACAGCCCTGCCCTCCGGCCTGATTTTCTTCGTCAGTCCCTCCACCCCCGGGGGCAGCCACCAACCACCCTGCAAATGCCGCCAGCCTCCCCTAGGCTCCTGGTATGTGCTCCATCCCTCTGGCTAGGGATGTCCTTTCATGGAGTCGGTCCCATTGCCTACGCCCCAGCCTGGGTTTCATTCCCTGGGGAATCTGTCCTCAGAGATCAGTGAAGACCTTCCTGGGTCCTTCTCCAGTTCCACGCTGCCTCCCGCTCCACCGCCGCGGAAGGGTCTGGCTCTGCTCATAGAAGCAGGGCTCTCCGAGGGCAGGGTCAAGCCCTGCTCTCCGCTGCGCTGCCCGCCGGAGCAGGTGTGTGTCAACTGAGTGGATGAGCTTGGCCAAGGAGAAGGTCAAGACGCCTGTATATGCTTGGGCCTGGCCTGGCCGGACCCACCTGCTGGCTGTAGATGGGCGCAGGGTCTGATACTCAGGCTTTCCCCTGCTTCCAGGCTGGAGGCAAGCTCCAAGGGTCAGTGTCCCTCTGGGACCATGGTTATTTGAGTAGCAAGCCCAAGTTTGCCTATTTGTCCCCAGTTCCTCGAAGACACCCCTCATGCCCACGGGGCAAGGCCATCCACACCGAGGCCTCTCTCGAGGGAGGCGCTGGGGCTGGCGGGCCTCCTGCTGCGGGAAGCCTGGCTTACCTCTCGGTGGTTTGAAGGCTCCCGGCCCTCACCCAGCACCGGCTCCTTCCCGCGGGCCACCAGTTCCTTGATGATCTGGTGCTGCCCCCAGGCCGTGTGCAGGCGCTGGGGCAGGGAGGCCAGGGTGTCCTTGGGGGTGGCCACCTGCACCAGCGCGTAGGCCTGGCGTGGCCGCCGGACGACCTCGATGTGCTCTCGCGCGACCGGCAGTTCGAGCTGCTCCAGGGCGTCTCTCAGCAGGCAGGTGAGGACCGGCACTGAGAACTGGGGGTTCAGGTGGCCCACGTAGAGCAGATGCCTGCTGGGAGCTGCCTTGGCACCTGAGTCCTCGGGCGGGGGCTCTTCTTGGGGAAGCTCCTGCAGGGGCTGCTTGCCTGGGGGCTCCATGGCAGGGGTTGGGGGGGCGCCCGTGTTTTGGTGGTCTCTTCCTGCGAGTCTCCGGAGGTGNCCTGGGTCCTTCTCCAGTTCCACGCTGCCTCCCGCTCCACCGCCGCGGAAGGGTCTGGCTCTGCTCATAGAAGCAGGGCTCTCCGAGGGCAGGGTCAAGCCCTGCTCTCCGCTGCGCTGCCCGCCGGAGCAGGTGTGTGTCAACTGAGTGGATGAGCTTGGCCAAGGAGAAGGTCAAGACGCCTGTATATGCTTGGGCCTGGCCTGGCCGGACCCACCTGCTGGCTGTAGATGGGCGCAGGGTCTGATACTCAGGCTTTCCCCTGCTTCCAGGCTGGAGGCAAGCTCCAAGGGTCAGTGTCCCTCTGGGACCATGGTTATTTGAGTAGCAAGCCCAAGTTTGCCTATTTGTCCCCAGTTCCTCGAAGACACCCCTCATGCCCACGGGGCAAGGCCATCCACACCGAGGCCTCTCTCGAGGGAGGCGCTGGGGCTGGCGGGCCTCCTGCTGCGGGAAGCCTGGCTTACCTCTCGGTGGTTTGAAGGCTCCCGGCCCTCACCCAGCACCGGCTCCTTCCCGCGGGCCACCAGTTCCTTGATGATCTGGTGCTGCCCCCAGGCCGTGTGCAGGCGCTGGGGCAGGGAGGCCAGGGTGTCCTTGGGGGTGGCCACCTGCACCAGCGCGTAGGCCTGGCGTGGCCGCCGGACGACCTCGATGTGCTCTCGCGCGACCGGCAGTTCGAGCTGCTCCAGGGCGTCTCTCAGCAGGCAGGTGAGGACCGGCACTGAGAACTGGGGGTTCAGGTGGCCCACGTAGAGCAGATGCCTGCTGGGAGCTGCCTTGGCACCTGAGTCCTCGGGCGGGGGCTCTTCTTGGGGAAGCTCCTGCAGGGGCTGCTTGCCTGGGGGCTCCATGGCAGGGGTTGGGGGGGCGCCCGTGTTTTGGTGGTCTCTTCCTGCGAGTCTCCGGAGGTGCCTCCCCTGGAGGGCCCTCTAGGATTCCTCACCGCTGGCTGCTCCTCCCAGGGCCCTGGGCTCTCAGCCTGGCCCAGGGCCTCCCAGGGGACTCTGGGAGGCTGAGGCTCTGGGGAGGTTCACAGATTGACAGGGGCTGAGGAGGGCCAGAGAGAGAGAGGGTGGGCAGAGGCCAGCAGCAAGGGCCCTGCCACCCACCCAAGGCCTAGGACAGGGAAGAGGGGAGTCAGAGCTGAGCCAGCGAACAGAGCGTGTGCACCTGCCACTCCATCTCCACAGAAGGGAAGACTGAGGGGGTACGACCAAAGAGGGGCAGAGGCAGAACTCAGGTCTCTGAGGGGCCCCCATATCCTGTCATCGGCCTCAGCGGGCTCGTCTTCCCTCAGGAAGTCCCAGGCTGGGGCATTAACCCAGGGCTCTGAGGATTAGTCACGGACCCCCTGGGCTTCTTGCCTGCTCTGAAGCTGGTGTGAGCCCAGCAGAGGCTCTGAAGGGGTCAGCCTGGGTCAGAGGGTTTAGAGAGAGGTTCTTATGCTTTGGGCACACTGATGGAAGCTGTGGCCCCTCACAGGACAACAGCGTTTGCATATATACATATAATCTGAGGAGGTTTGTCTAGACCAAATCCTCTGGTTTGGGTCCAGGGAGAGGAAGCGAGGAAGGGTCAGAGCTGGGCCCTTGGGTACGTCCCCCGCCACCTCTCACTAACCAGGGACCTTGCTCCTGAGCTGTGCACACACCAGCCCCTCCACTCACCCACACACACCCAGCCTCCGGTCTCTGTGGCAGGTATGGCTGGCCTGCATCTTTTCAGATTGAATCCTTAAGGCAGTCAGGGTCTGGGGGCCACCACTGCTGGAGTGGGGACATTCAGGGCAAACGGGAATAGGGGGAAGAAGAAAGCCTATGACCCTCATGTCCTGATGGTTCCTGGGGGAGCATGGGAGGTGCCAGCCCTCAGCTCCCACAGACCCTTGACCCCTGGCCAGCAGCTCCCAGGGCGCTTAGGGGCTTGGCTCAGGAGGGGGAGCCAGGGCTGTGGGAAGTGGGCGGGGCCTGTGCAGCCACCTCTGTGAGCTCAGGAGAGTCGACAATGCCTCCAGCAGGCAGGCTGTGAAGAGGGTCAGGAACACTTCTCCCTTGCCCCACCCCCTTGTAGACAGATGTCCTGTGCAGCGTGGTGGGGGGCTCCTTCCAGACAGCTCCTAGAATCCAGGGGCTGAAGACACACTTCCTCCCTCTGCCAGGTCTCTCCAGGCCCTTGTGCCCACACTGGGCCTCACCTCCCACCTCAGTTACCAATCCCAGGCTCCCTGAGCAGGGACCAAAATGCAGTTGGTTCCAGGGCTGCAGAGATGGTTCCTGTCCTGAAGAGCCCTGAGAAACAGGTCAAGCATTGCCATCTCTTTTGAAGGACAGGGCTGTCACCTGCTATTCGACAGGTACCAAGATTCGGGTGATACGGTCTTTATTGGTGCAGAAACCCGTTCTTGGGTGGGTGGGGGCTGTGACAGTGTTTCTCACTATGCAGATGGAGGCAGCGCTTTCCCACTGCTTCTGCAAGCTCCGGTGGGGTGTGGGGCGGAGCGTGGTGTCCAAGGGCAGGTGCAAAGGTTGACCTCCTCTTCTGAGCAGCTCGTACTGAAGATGCTAATGAATTTTTGTTTCCCCGAGGGACTGAGGCAGAAGCTTGGGTGGGGAACCTGAGCGCCTGTGGTGTGGGGGCAAGAACAGGCCCTAGGCCCTGAGAGGTGGTACTGTGAGGCTCTGGGGAGGGACTCTGCAGCCAGTGCTGCCTGGTCTCTGCATCCATGCCGAGAGTTAGGGGTAACAGCTCTAAGCTCTCCGGGGTCCTCCTCTTCAGGCCTTTCTAGATTCTGCCATCATGAGCTGTTCTCACAGAAAGTGGACAAGGGGGGCTGTGGCTGATTTAGGCTGTTAAGCCATGTTGAGTTAGGCAGAGACCGACAGAGGGCCAGGAGAGGTGCCCTGACAGATGAGACATGTACCAGAGAACAAACGTGAACATAACATCCTTCTCCAGGGGCCTCACTATCAACCAGCTGTTTGGTGTGAAATTTCCCAAATGGATTTGAGTGCCAAATCTCTCCCCATTCTTACTGGAAATCTCTTTCAATGATTGTATTATGTATTTCCCTAGGCTCTGTTAACCTTATGTGAGTTGAACATCAGTTTCATCTTTTTTTGGCCGGGGGGATAAAAACTGTCTTTCGTTGTAAGCACTAAATACATTTGCAAAATGATATTTTAAATACTGAAATGCACTGCAGTATAACTGGGTTATTTAGAGCACCCCAGGCTTCGTAGGAGCTAGGTGGTGGCGGACATGAATTCAGTGTTGTGGAACAAGCAGCTCCCTTCAGTCCTCTTAAGGATGTCTGTGACCTTACTGACAACCCTCCTTAGCACTGGAGGTAAAAGACTTCTTGAATTTAAATTTAAGAATGTGAGGTGGGCTCAAAGATGAGGGGCAGAGGGAGGCTGTAGATAGGGGTCTTCTCACATTATCTGGAGAGTGTCCACTGGGTGGCGCCCGTAGCTGGGATCCCTGACACCACAGAAAGCGTGGATGTCTGAGCAAGCTGCCTAGGAACCCCAGCTGAGGGGTAGGGGTGAACTGAGGGGTGGGCAGGGACTGAACTCAGCCTTATGCTGGAGAGGACAGGATGCCAGGAGAGCAAAGTCTGGGACTCAGGGGAAGGCGGGGTGTAGATAGAGGCAGCCTTCACCCTTTGGCCCCAGGAACACTGGTTTCCCTTGCGTACCAGCGACTGGTGGATTCCTGCCCACCCTCTGACAGGGTTGGCCCACAGCCCAAAGGTATCTCGGGCCTGGTACCTATTGGCCGCTGGCCCCTGGAACCATCCTCAGTGACTGTGGTTGTTGCAGGCCAAGCACAATACATAATTCTCTCACTTGGCCTGCAGGTTTCCAGCTGTGGAGCTTCCCTGATGGGATGGGGTAACTTGGGCCCTTAAGTTAAAGGAGACTGCAGAAAGTGGAGGGACGACAGTGGGAGGAGAGAGCATCTGGAGTCCCTCAAGCAGAATGATTTCCATGCTTTCGGCCTTGGTTGTAAAGATGACCGGCAAGTCACTTGCGCTTCTTCTGAGGAGGGGTCATGGCATTGGGCGAAAGGGCAGAAACAGTGTGTCTACTGGGCCCACCAGTGCCACAGGCCAGAGAGGGGCCTCAGGTTGTTCCACAAAACACCAAAGAGGAGTGGTGTGGACACTTCCGCTCAGGACTAATGGCCTGGACGAGAGAGACAGGGCAGAGCCCAGGGACACAGGCCTGATGTGGCTGGCAGGTGGGAAGTGATCACAGGGGAGGGGGACAGGGCATAGAGGCTCTTGAAGGATTCAGCCCTAAGTGGAGCCTGGACTCCCCTAAAGGGCCTGGGTTTTTCTTTCCTCACGCTCCTTAGCACCAGTCACCGCCTCTCCTTGCCATGGTGATGAGGTGGGCACAGGAAGCTGCTCTCGGGAGGCCTCTCTGCTCAGTCCTGCTTTCCCACGTGCCTTCCCGCTCCGCGGGTGGCTGCACTGTAAGGGTCAAGGGTGTGGCCTCACCTGCCAGAGACCGCTTTGGCTTCTTTGGATGACTCTGGGTCACTATTAGAAAGCTTGGCTTTGTAAAATAGTTTCAAAAGTTTAGGCTGGGTTTCTTGCTTTTTGTTTCTCTTAAATGACATTCAGTTCTGATCCCAGGGGCTAGGGCAGCATGAATGAAAGGGTGACAAATCCTCTCTTCTGCAGAATGTGACATTTGGTTACCTTTCTGGTTTTGTTCCCTTGGAAACCAGATAAAAATGGAATGTCGACTATTTCAAGGAAAGAGTGCTTACAGGAGAATGGCCGATTCTAAGTCCCCTGGCCTGGGAGTGCCGTGCACGGACTGTACACATCCCTTCCTGTGTGGCTGCCTACGGCCGGGACTCAGTAGGCACGTCCTGCCCAGGCCTGGAAGCTCTGCCGATGGCAGTGGGGAGTTACTGGCTGCCCTGGGAGTGATACTTCTAAGCCAAGGTGAACCCCACTTCTCCCTGGTATGTCTTATCCCCTTAAACCTGAGCTGCAACCTGGGCCACAAAGGATAGTCCTGGGTGACTGTGGGCTCTGTAATGACTACCCCACTGAAAAGGCCTGCTTCTTACTGCCCTGCTGGCAGCATTTCCAGTCTGACAGTAGCCTGTGTTGTCTGCACGGTAAGCAGGATCTAAGACAAAAGCCACCTGTTGGGTGTTGCAGGCAGTATGATGTCTCACAGCTCTCTTTAGCTATGGAATTTGGGGCAAGTGACTTCACCTCTCTAAGCTTCAGTCTCCTCAGCTTTAACATGGGGGAATATGGTGGCTATCTCTGAGATGTAGCGAGGTTTAAGAGAGCTAATGTATATAAACAACTCAGCATAAGGAGTCCTTAAATAGTGTTCCCTGATGACCTGACAAGGGGCAGGGTGGGGTGGGAACCAGTTTGCTCCACAAGCCAGGACTGGCAGCATGTCTGGCCTGCCTGCGTATGCTGGTGTTACTCTCACATTCAGAAGTTCATCATCAGGGCCCAAGGCGGCCCTCTTCGGGAGTACCCTGAATGAACTGCAACGCCCACTGGACACAGGTCTGGGAATCTGGAAAATGGGCTTATTCTGGTTCAGCAGCCCTGACCCTGACTGCTGCAGGGGGCCCAAGGTTATGCTCTCACAGTGGCCAAGTGGAAAAGACCATGTTGCAACCAACCCGTCACTGGTGAGGGCGGGTAGGATCCTTAGAGGTCTCATCTAACCCCACCAGAGCCAAACGGGCCCACAGACGGGAAAGGACCCACCCAAAGCATCACAATAAATGGCTGCACTGGCTGGGACGTCGGCCTTGGAGTTGGATTACTTGGCTTTAAAGGCCTCCTTTGGCAGTTTCTGCCTGCACGATCAGAGCTTCAGTTTCCTCATCTATAGTGGGTCGGCTGTGAAGGTCAGCTGAGGGCATTCTGATTCGCACAGAGCAGCGTGTGGGTCACGCAATGGTGTGTCACTCTAACCAGGTCGCCCTGCACTGCGGCCACTTCATACACAGGCAGGGGCTGGACTGGACTTCCCGGCCCTTGGATGGCACAAGGGGCACCCTGCAGGCCAGGCTAGCCTGCATCTCCTCACCCCTGCCACGGAGGGTCGCTGCAGCTGCTGGCCATAACGCTGTGGCTTCTGCTCGGGCTTCCTAGGGCTGCCGTGCTCGCTGCTGCCTGCTGCACCAGGGCAAAGCCCTTTGAGGGCAGCCCATGGACTGCACCCTGGCTCCCCAGGGGCTACGCAAGGCTGGGCCCCAGCGGGCCTCTGGCAGACAGCCTGTTCTTTAGGGACTGCTGGAGTCACAAGAGCTCAGGGAGCATCCTGTCCAAGTTTCCTCATAAATAAAAATGAGGAAGGCAAGGGGAATGACCTGCCCTTCGGAGGCATACTGATTTGTCTGCTGACTGATTGCAAAGACACTGGCATCTATATTGTTTTTTATTTATAAACAAATTGACACAAAATAAGTCCAGATGGCAGCAGGGGCAGGTGAACTGCTGATTTGCTTACAAAAGAAGCCTGTGGACAGTGGAGTGGGTGCAACCAGACTCCAGCCTAGAGACCATCCTCTCCCATCCCTCTTAGGGCCTTCTTGGCTTAGAACATTGGGCCCAACCTTCTTTGGCAGCGATTCTGGCCAGGGCAAGGAGCTGTGGCAGGGCAGTGCAGGGCGGGAACGCCTGTTCCCACAGATGAGGCCGGGGCTGCAGAGGGCCCAGCGGAGGGAGAGAGGGGAGATGACAGGGACCCTGTCCTCCCTGTGCTGAATGACGTGGTCACGGCTTGGTAGGTCTGTCCATCCCAAGGAGAAAGTGCCTGGGTAATGTCCTCTGAGAAGGGGCCACGGCTCTCCGGAGAGGGCCTGTGTGGGGCCAGGGCAGTGTGGTCGCCCTCCTCCTGAAACCAGTGTCTGGAGCAAGAGGGATATGAACTGCAGGGCTTGCCCGAGTGCCAGAAACAATAAATTAATAATAAGAAAAGATCTTTTTTTAAAAAAGGTAGAGGTTTGCACCATGAGTTTGGGGTCTGTGGATCTCGTGAGGAGAAGGCAGGAGCTATGGCAGCCACACCACCAGGCCCCGCAGCTGGTGAGGGAACCGGGCATAAGTGTCGCTTCAGGGCCTCATCTTTNAAAGATCTTTTTTTAAAAAAGGTAGAGGTTTGCACCATGAGTTTGGGGTCTGTGGATCTCGTGAGGAGAAGGCAGGAGCTATGGCAGCCACACCACCAGGCCCCGCAGCTGGTGAGGGAACCGGGCATAAGTGTCGCTTCAGGGCCTCATCTTTTGAGGCCTCGCAGGTCAGCTCCTTCCTCCATCACCTGGAAGGTGTTCAGTCTAAACTCCTGGAGGCAGGCCACCCAGGCTTGTGAAATAAATACACGGGGCCTCAAGAGCCAAGACGGGGCTGAGGGGAAGAGCGGTGCCTGGGCTGCACCCCGCTCCTCGGTCCTTCATGGAAGGACGTCTCACGGCAGGAGGGGGCAGTGGGGGTGGCTCCACACAGCCTCCTGGAGTCCTGAGGTGGCCTCGGACCCCACTGAGGTGCCTGACGGCCCTCCTTCCTGGGAGAAGAGCCCCCTCTGCTGGACCCCCCGACTGTCCAGGCTTCACTGCCCTGCTCAGAACTTGCCCTGCTTCAGCCGGTCAATGTGGTAGCAGAGCTTGAGGGCAGGCCCCAGCTTCAGACCCATGTACTTCATCATCGTGTCACTGCGCAGCAGGAGCAGGGCCTTGCCATCGATCTCCTGGGGGGAGGAGGGGAGCGCCATCAGAGGCCTGGGTGGTCTGTCCACCCAGGTTCTCACCAAAGGCCCTCCAGGGAGGTGCCAGCCACATGGAGCCCTGTGAACCTGCTGTGACACCGAAGCCCACCCATTCCGCCCGCCTCCTGTCTCTAACCACCCCTCTCCAGCGTCACCACTGAACCCCCCAGGTTACGCTCTTCACGCAGATTTGCAGGAATCTCCTTTCTCTGCTGCCCAAGAGGCCGCCCTCTCTGCCCTCCCAAACCTGTGAGATCAAGCACAATCCCAGCTCTTCCCAGGAAGCCTCCCCAGTCAGTGTCCTTGCCACTCATCACAGACTATTTCTGTATTGACCCGCAAGGGCTGTCTGGAGAGGCACCTTCCTTCCTGGGCAGCAGGGAGCCCTCCTCAGAAGCCACACACAAAGCAAGCACTGTGAGCAGCTGTGAGACCCACAGGACTGATCTAAGACCACTCTCCAGCCCACCTGGCAGGGAAGCAGATGACCCGCGAAAGCAGCGGAGCTGTTCTGACTACCCAGAGTGCAGACAGCACCACGCAGCAGGGGCTACTGGGAACCAGGTTTGAGCCCCAAATTAGGAGTTCGGTCACTGCAGAGGTCCTCGGCAGTCCTCGGCAGTCCCTGGCCACAGGGCCAAACGGTCACTTGACAAATGCTGGGGCTCACAGCAGAAGTAGAGAGTGGGGTTCTGGTGAGGTGGAGAACGGGAGCCACACGAGAAGGGGCTCTAACCTGGCCTTGGCCTTAGAAACCGCAGGTGGAGAGGAGAGCAAGTGCTCCTAGAAGAGGAGAGTCCTGTGCTGGGATCCGGTAGGAGTGTGGCTGAATCAGGGCCGACACTAAGGAGCGTTCAGTGCCCAGTGAAGGCCATTTGGGACCCAAGACTCTGTCACTAAGTTTGAATGGTATCATCTGTGCTCAGTTTCAAGGGACTTGGAACAAATATATAGCCTGTGCCCTTTAAGAGTCTATAAACTACAGAAGCAAGATACCCAGCGGATACAGGAGAGGTCAGGCAGGGGCACCTACGTGTTTGCGAAAGAGGTCAGCATGGGGTCCAAACTGGGGATCAGCTTCCCGGACAAACTGCATCACATCCTCAACCGTCCACGAGGAGGGGTCCCGGCCACTCAGTCGAGAGGCATCTCGGCGGTCCGACCCTGCAGGACAGAGGGACACCTGCCGTAAGGGGCGGGGACTGGGCTGTAACTCGCCTGCACTCTCCACAGCCTGTCCCAGGGGCCCTGTATGACCACTGGGGCTTAGAGCAGGGCCAGAGCAGAGGAACCAGAGGTGACTGAGGACGAGCAGGGTTTCTCCACAAAGGGACTGAGGCCCTGAGACCCTTCTTCACTCAAATCTTAAGCGTAGGTCTGATTCTGGAAATGGTCAGAAGGAATTTTACACTGAGGTTGTGACTGGGCCTGGATCTGAGTCAAGGGTAGTGATGAGGTGAGAGGATTATCTGGGTTGGGGTGGGGAGAGGGGATGGTAGGTGAGGCTGCTTTTGCTTTGGCTCTGGGGCCCATTTCTAGAGATATCTTGGGAGCTGGGTAAGATTAGAGCTAAGACCTTGGGGTACAGGGAGGAAAAAAAGTGGCAGATAATAATAACCTGTGTCTCTTCCAAGGCCTGGAGAAGAGGCTTCGTTATAGCCAAATACTTGGAGGTAGAATACAGCTTGCCTTCGCTGCCAGGAATCTCTGTTAATTTAGTGCCCTGCTTAGAGCTTTTATTTCGGTCTTGGCCACTGCCCCCGTGGGATCTGAGCTCTCTGTGCGGCCATCACCTGCATGGCTCTCTGGCAGGCTTCATCCCCTCTGCCTGGAATGTGCCCCCTTTTCGCCCTTCAGTTTCTCCTTTCCTTCTGGCAGACTCTAACTAAACAAGAGCTGGCTTCAAGGATCAGCTCCTTTATGAAACTTTTCCAGGTCTCATCCTGAGAAAATTGGTCTCATAAAAGCATTTCACGCATCTCTTGGTTACACCTCAATCTCTATACACTTTCCCCCATCACATCACTCTAATAATCTCTTCTCCACAAAGCAGTCAAAACAACTTTTAAAAAGTAATTGGATCATGTCAATCGATACAACAGTTTCAAAATGCATACCTGAAATAAGGTTGAGCCCCTTACCGTGGTCTAGAAGGTACTCCATCATCTGGCCCTTTCTGCTTCATCTTCCCCTTTCCCCCACCCTCATTCTGTGGACCCTGACACTTCCTCCAGGGAGTTAAGTGTCAGAACAGGGTTAAACTGCGGGACGCCCAGCTGGAATGGTGGACTTGCTTGGTGTGTGGAGACCCGTACTTCTGGCAAGGGAAGTGAAGCAGTGCTGAACAGAGCGCTGAGCGTAGGCAGACACACAGGAGAGAGTTTTCCTTTTACAGCACACAAGATTGCCTGCCCTGCCAGAGATGATGATCAAATATGTCTGCTAAATGAATGAATGATCACATGTAATAGTTCCATGTATATTTTTCTGTCTCCCCCACCAGATGAAGTCTGTCTTGAGGCTGAGGTGCCTTAAGTCTCAAGGCAGGGACTCTACCTCAGAGCTCCTTACATGGCTCCATCTGGGGCCTTGTTGGGCTTGGGGCTGGGCAGCAGTATCCTGGGCTTCTCTGTCTCAGCCTTCCTTAGAACGCCCTCTGCTCCTGAAGGCCTTGCTAAGGGACTCTTCTTACTCTTCCACACTTAGTCTGTCCCTGGGCTGTGGGTGTGGCGATGGCTTTCTCCTGTCTCCCCATTGCTGCTTTTAGACCATCCTCCAACGGAAGCTAGTGTTCTTCAGAAGCCAAACAGGTACTGAGCATCTGCTCTTCCTGATCACATACATTTTCAAATCTCTGGGTTTCTGCTCTTTGTTAAGTCAAGACATTTGGGGATTTAACTCACTAACTTCTGGTTCCATCCTAATTGCTGCCATAATCCTCAGAGGAAATCCATCCAACTGCCTTGCTTTCAGTGATTTTCATTGCTATTCTACTTCAAATACCCACTACGAACATCACTGTCTAGTTCTTGGATCACTTGGAACAGATCCACTTCAGAATTTTAAACACCCACCTCTCTGACCCCAACCTCTCATCTTTCCAACTCTCTTGGGATGTACGTCCACTATGACCATTATATCACAAAAACGTTTAGCACATCAGACTTACAGTCTCCCCATCGTTCAGCCGTCTCTCAGCCCTGCTTCTATGCCTCCCTGTCCGGAGACAGTGTTGATGATCTAAACCACTCCTCCTCCAGCTCCACTGATTACATGCTCCCCACCCCTTCTTGTCCTCTTAGCTCAATGTAAAATCTTAACTCTCAAACTGTTGTTTCTCACCCACATCTAGGTTTCTAAGAACCACAGAAGAAAACTATAGCCCTTGCAAACTGGTCTCCAAGCTCCAAACAATGCAGGACCTTTGGTGTTTCTGCAAACTATGCCCTCTTCCTTGACCTATTTCTCTTATATTCTTTATGGCTCATCCCATCTCCCAGCACTCGTGAGCCCCTCCCTGCTCAGCCCTCTCTCCATTCACCCTTGGCCAGTCTTCTTCCAGTCTGAGAGAGAAAGGTTTGCTTTCTTCTGTCATAAGACTGACCCTTAATCCTTCCCAACAACTCCAATGCCTTCATTTCTATATTCTTCTTTCCTAAATTCTTAATTTCTTCTTCATGGAAGGCTCAGGCTGTCTGCTGACAAACATGCCCAGCACGCGCCCACTCTAGAAGACCTTCGTCACCTCCTTCTTTTCCTCATCAAACTCTCCTTGATATGCCTACCCATAGCAAACCTCCCTCGCCAGCATCCAGCATCACTGAAGTTGCTCTTACTTACTAAGATCAGCAATTACTTTCTAGTCACCATTTCCAGTAGGTATTTATCAGCCCTTGTTTTATGGACCTTTTTGGGTTATACTATTAGTCTCTGTACTCCTGGCCACCACAGTACCAAATTCTTCTGCTTTTCCTCACATTTGACTACTCCTCTGGGAAACATGGGGAAATAGTGGAAACAGTGGCATACTTTATATTTTGGGGCTCCAAAATCACTGCAGATGGTGACTGCAGCCATGAAATTAGAAGACGCTTACTCCTTGGAAGAAAAGTTATGACCAACCTAGATCAGTTCAGTCACTCAGTCGTGTCCGACTCTTTGCAACCCTATGAATTGCAGCACGCCAGGCCTCCCTGTTCATCACCATTTCTCGGACTTCACTCAGACTCGCATCCATCGAGTCCGTGATGCCATCCAGCCATCTCATCCTCGGTCATCCCCTTCTCCTCCTGCCCCCAATCCCTCTCAGNCTCTTGAGAGTCCCTTGGACTGCAAGGAGATCCAACCAGTCCATTCTGAAGGAGATCAACCCTGGGATTTCTTTGGAAGGAATGATGCTGAAGCTGAAACTCCAGTACTTTGGCCACCTCATGCGAAGAGTTGACTCATTGGAAAAGACTCTGATGCTGGGAGGGACTGGGGGCAGGAGGAGAAGGGGACGACTGAGGATGAGATGGCTGGATGGCATCACGGACTTGATGGACGCGAGTCTGAGGAACTCCAAGAGATGGTGATGAACAGGGAGGCCTGGTGTGCTGCAATTCATGGGGTAGCAAAGAGTTGGACACGACTGAGCGACTGAACTGAACTGAACTGTCCTCTGGTAGGATCCTCTTCCTGCTCCCTCCTCCTGAACTTCGTTGGTCCCTAGAACTCTTTCTTCTGTCAACTGTTCTTTTCATTCTACACAAAATTCTGGGAAGTGGGTGTCATTTTACTCTCTAGCTTCAATTTCTATCTGCTAACTCCTAAGTGTGTAACTTCAGCTCAGCCCTCTTCCCTGAGGGTCAGGCCTGCACAGCCACCGCCTGCTGGGTGTCGCCCTGCTCTGCTAGGCTGGCTCCCTCTCTCACCAGAGAGCGGCACCATCTATTCAATCACCCCTTCTAGAAACCTGGGCGACATTCCCACTCCTTCCTCCCAACCCTTAAATATGACTATATTTACCTCATGAAGAGTTTTCACATCTGTTTTCTCTTCTACAAACCTACCACTGCCCTAATCTAGGCCTTTATCATTTTTGGTGTGGTCCATTCTAGTAACCTCCTAAGCAGTCTCTCTAGTCTTGTCCTTCCTCAAATCCATCCTCAACACTGTAGTCAATGACCTATTTGAGACACAAACCTATTTAGGTCTTGCCTCTAGTAAAAGTCTCCAGAGCTTCCCATTAGTTACAAGATCAACCCCAAACTCTTTAACATGGCATTTAAGGTCCTCTATGGTACAACCACTGACCCTTCCAGGATTTTCTCTTTGAAGCCCCAGAATTACCCTTTGTTTTTCAGTAATACCAAACTACATATACTTGCGGGAACAATCTGTGTTAGTTCTCATCCCTTTGCCCTTGTCCATACTGCACGCTCTTCCCTGGAAAGCTCTCCCCCACCTACCACAACCCCTGATATATTCACACAGTCAACCTCAGACACTTTCTCAAGGAAGCTTACCCTGGATAACAAGCTTGAGTGAGGTGTTCCTTCTTTCAGTTTTCATACAACTCATCTCTGCAGCCACACTCTGGATGTTATTTTACTATTATCTATTAACTGTTTGTCTCTCCTACAAGACTTCGAACTCCTTAAGGACAAGAAGTGATTGATTTTTGTGTCCCCCTGACAAACACAGATGGTGTTCACATAAATGGCTCATGAATGAATGACGGACTCCTTTCCCGTCCCTCTGGCCCTGAGTCGTTGCCGTTTGGTTCCTGCTGTTCTCAAGCTAATCCCAGAGCTTCAGCTGCTCTCCAGGTGCCTAGTCAGGTGTAATGGGGCGAGGCTCCAGTCTGACCTCTCTATGTGGAGCGGGGTGGGGTGGTGCAACAGAGTTAAGTCCTTTCTGGCTTCCCAAAGTTCAGGAAGGAAAGAAGAAAAGAATGAGAGCGGGCAGGAGAGCCAAAACTCTGCAAAGCTTACCCCTGGAGCAGAGCCTGCGCACAGCTGAGGCAGTGCTCAGCGGGAGACCACAGGATGGAAGCAGAGGCCGGTACCCTGGATTTCGAAGGTTTTGGGAAGTGCTGACAAGATTGGTGGGATTCAAGGTAGAGTCCATTGAGTCTGAGTGTGGCTCCAAAGACCGGGCCAGACTATTTCCCAGGGCAAAGGTCTCACCTGGAAAACAGTAAAACCAGAGTTAGAACAGGGACTAGTCTGGAAGAACTGCCAGGGTGCTGGCTCCCAGGAGCCTATTTGGGTGGAGTAAGAGGCAGCAGAACAGAAAGTTCTGGGCTGGGCCGCAGGAGGCCTGTGCACCAGCCCTGGCTCTGGCTCTCACTAGGTGGCCTCAGTCAGCCCAGCACCACCCTCTGCACTTGGATCTCCTTAGAGACTCTTCCCTTTAGACTAGATGGTCTCTGAGTTTTCTTCTGGTCTGGATGTGTCAGGCTCTTTCTGATAGAAAGAACCTTAAAAAAAAAAAAAAGGCAAAGAAGAAAGCTATTCTGAGAAGAGTCTGTCTTAACACACAAGACGCTAGAGCAGGGGATAAAGTACTGAAGAAGAGATACATTTGCTTACATGAAGGCACTTTAGAAGTGGACCCTCTCAGACAGCAGAACATCTCAGAAATGCTTCCTGATGCCTGGCTCAAGGCTTGTCTGCAAAGGACCTGCTCTTAAGTTCCCTGCCTTCTTTCATGTTTGCCTCATTTTATGGAAATAGTCCAGGGAAGCTGCAGTTGTATTGTAGTGAGAACATGGGCACAGAGCCCAGAATTTGGGTCAGAATTTGACTCTGCTACTCAGCAGGCAAGGTGCTTTCCTCAGAACCTCAGTCTCCTCATCTATAACATTGGAGCCCCCTTTCTTCCACAGGGTTTGTGAACGTCACAAGAGAATGGCTATGAAAGCCTTTGTAAAGGGGACCTCACCCTGACATTTCTACACCCCGGTCACGGCCCAACCTCAGGCAGCAGCCCCTAATCAATGCACTACAAAACCAGAAACAGACTCCCTCTCGTAGTTGGGTTCTGCCCATATCAAGTCAGACCTGGCCACTGCATTCTCTGTTTATGGGAGATGCCTTGGGCGCTGAACCACATCGCACTGTCCTTGGTGGCTTTTCTTAAAGACTGAGTATTAAGATAATGCTTGGAATTCATTTTGGGCCTCTGATGAACACTTAATTCAAAAAAATTGCCGGGGCACAGACTAAGACCTCTTTGGTGAGATGGTTTAGGATTTCAGGACTACTTTCTAATTCTCACCTAAAATTGCTTGGTAAACTATGGGATAACAGTCAAATCTGGCCTGAGACAGCTATTCATCCATATGAAATTTGGAAATTTACCTGATGAAGCCCTTTCCTAGAAATGGTCCTGAAGAGAAAAGTCTCTGAGCTTCCAGGATACCTAAACTATATCCTATCCCATTTCTGCAGGTGAGGTTTCAGATTCCTATTTTTCAGGAGAGATGCTTATAGCAATGTCCCACTTTGAGATAAGCACAGGAGTCCAATCTAAGAAACAGGATGCCTGGGTTCCATCTCTCGGCTCCTGACTTTCACTATGTACTATGTATATGATTCAAGGTAACTCGTTTGTCTTTTCTGAGTACTAGTTTCCTCATCTGTAAAATGGGGAAAACTCACCCTCTGTTATGCTTACAACATCAACTGAGAAAACAGAATGGGCTAGATGTTACAACAGTAAGGAGTTGTATTTTATTCTTCATCCAGAGTTACAGTGGTACACCAAAGTTCTCTGTAGTAGCTCAAGAAAAAGATGAACTCTACTTTCTGTATTTATTGGCATGGTAATAATCACACTTTTCTAGTACTCCTTTTACTCAGCTAAGACTGGGTTAGTACCACTGACTTCACATGAGCTAACAGATGTGAAGAATAATTATGATGACAATGCCAGGGGCTCACCAGATGCTGATGCAAAATCAGTTAAGTGTCTCTAGTCTTGGCAATGCTGAGGATGCTAACTGAAATCTGGATTCTGAGTTGAGGGGTCTGGAAATCTGGACTGGTGGCACCTGGACTAGGCAGGGTCATTAAATCTTAACCTAAGGAGATGAAGAAAAATGAAGCATCATGCCCAAGGCTCTGGTCTGCTTAAGGCTGATCAAATGAGGCCCAGGCTGCCTTCGGTAGAGGAATGCCAGGGCAGAAGACTGCAGTGCTTTCCAGCTGTGCTCCACGGAGCCCTGCAGTACACCCAGCACCTGGGTGGAATCCGGGCCTCATCCCAGCTTCTACCAAAACAGCTTTGGTTTTGACTTTTTTAGACCAGAGTTTCATATAATCTTACCTTTGCAGAAAGAGATCAGTTTATTCCCAATTTATTCCCATGAAGGGGAAAGCATGATTCTGAGCATTGAGTCCTTGAATCTCAGAAGCAGAGGTTCTCAGATGACTCTAGAGATGCTTCAGTATTCATATCTAGCCCATCAGACTAGTGTGCTCATCTGACTCGCTAATTAAATATTCCTCAAGTCCACTTTACAATCAGTTTTATTGTTGGACATTTTTGAGTCATTACCAAAATGCCTTCCTTTTTGAGCCAAGATCTGCCTTATTGTAACTCTGGCCCCTGTTCTACTATCTGCCTTTCAAAAGAACCAATCTGCCGTTGGCCCCACTAAGAGCTTGGAAGGGAGGAGGTATGGGATGGAAGGAACAGAGGAAACAGAGAGTTCCCCCAAACTGAGAGTGGGCCCCCGAAAATAGCAGCAGGCTGAGGCCTAGGGTGAAAGAGGCCAGTCAGATATTTGCTATAACATCTGATCAACACTGAAACAAAAATGCTTCCTTTCCTTTGTGGTAATCATCCTTCTTTCCACCCCCAAACCTCAGTATTAGTCTGTTACAGGTAACAGCCTTGTGTTAGTTTTTCCTCAGGGAAATGAAGGATGAGGCGCTGGGTCACATGGTGGGGTCAAACCATCAGCTCTAGGAACTGACAGGGGGCGGGGGAGGAGGTAGTGGGGGATAATGGATTAAGCTCTGACTCAGAAGCAGAAATTCTGAGTGAGAAGTACAAACTGCTGTGAGGAAAATATAATCCCAGCCTGGGTTATATGGGATGGGGATGTTCATCCAATTGTATTTAGATTTTGGTATCAAAGGAAAGGACAATCCCCAAATCTAGGAGGCTTCACAGAGTTCAAAAGCCTCTAACTGGTTTCCCTGCCTACCTCTTGCTCCACTCCAGCCTATTCTCCCAAACAGTAAGTATCCTAAGTGAGCTTTCAAAAACACAAACCGGATTATGTTCCTTCCGTAACACAGTCACGGCTTCAAATACTCTCATGGGTCCTCACGGCTCAACGATATAACGTCTGTAAGCTGGTCAATTAGACCTTTTCTGCCTAGGCCTTTGCTACCACTATAGCCTCACCACTCACATTCTTCTTTTCTACTTTGTATTCAGCAGTACATTCAGAGGAACATTCAATTCCTCTGAGACAAGTCAGGTTTCCTCTTGCCCCTCACAGTCTCATATCTCAGTCAACAAGAATATTCTTTATCATTCCCCTCCTCCATTTCTTTGGATCTGTGGCATCTTTACCTCATTATCCTACTCCTTCAGGTCCATGCTTATATATCATTTCTTCTGAAAAGTCTTCCCCGACACACCTGGTTTGAACTTTTTAACTTTGAACCTGTTCCATTAAAGCACTCATCACCATGAATTAATTCCTTTGCTTATTTGTTCATATTCTTTACCAGGCTGTAAACTCTGTGGGGTGTAATGACCTTGACTCCTAGTTTATAATGGAATCCTCTATGCCGACATCGGAGCTTGGCACAGTCCAGTCAAGAAATACTGGGTTGACTGGCTGTCTGACCAAATAATTGAATTGCTACTAATAACTGAATAATTGAATTGAGTTTCAACTATTTATGAACATTTGAGTCACCTTAAAACTCTGACACTTCTATGAGGAAACCTTGTATGGGAATGAAAGGGTATCCAAAGAAATTTCACAGTTCTTACTTGGCTTTTATTCTCTGAATGTGTGTGTGTGTGTGTGTGTGTGTGGCGGGGGCGGTGGTGGGGGGTGGTCTGGCAGGAGAACCACTCTATAACCAACTTAGACGACCTAGATGGTAACTGGAAAGACAGGCACAAGGAACTGATTGTCCTGGGATAAATGAACCCCTTCCTTCAGCAGAGAGGAACCAGCAGGCCCAGAGGTGAATGCTAGGTGGATTCAATTACAGAGAAGATTAACAGTCATGGGGACTGGCTAAGGTAATACGATCTCCTGTTTAATATCAGCAGTTATTGGAGACCCAGAAAGAACTCTCTCTCTCAATCTTCATAGGCCTCATCTTCAATCCTGCTGTATATGTAACTCTGAAGAAGGAACTCTGATCTGACATCGCTGCCCTGAAGAATCCTTCCTCGACTTCTTCTTCAGCTGATTCCTTGCTCATCATTCCTGGCTGGGCCAGAGAAGCTCCAGTTCCATGCTCTCACTACATACAGGTTTGCCTGTATCTCCCTCTCTCATCTGAGAACTCTTTCAGAGCAGGGATTGAGTCTGTTGTCTGTCTCCCCATAGTCCAGTATAGGATCTAGGACACGTAAGCATTTGTCAAATGTCTGATTATCTGAACCAGAACAACTAGCCTGAATTCTTCGAAATGCCAGTGTCACATCATGAAAAGTAGACAAAAGGGCTGGAAAACTGCTCTAGACAAAAGAAAACTAAAGAGACAGGGTAAGTAAATGCAGTGGATCACTCTTCACGGTATCTTGGATAAGGGGGAAAAAGCTACAAAGGATGTTACTAGAACAGATGGGGAAATCTGTATATGGACTATATTATATATATATCAACGAGTAGATTTTATTTATGATAAACTTCTCAAGAATGATAGTAGAATGGTGTTCCTTGTTCTTAGGAGATACATATAAAGAAATGTTCAAGGATCAAGTCTCTCACCTGCAGTTAACACTCAAATGGTTCAGTAAATAAAAAATATATAGACAGAAATACATGCATATATACTTAGAGAAACAAATGAAGTAAATACTGCAAAAGCTAGGTGGTAAGTCTAGGTGAAGAGTACATGGCTGCTCACGGTATTACTGTATAACTTTTCAGTAAGCCTGAAACTTTTCAAAATAAAACATTGGAGGAAAAAACTAAATCTCAACTTAGGTAAGCAAGCCTAAAGGGATGTACATTTGGTGACTAATTGGTATATTGGAAATAAGTTGTCAGTCCAAGACCCTAATGGGGCTTCCCTGGTGGCTCAGAAGGTAAAGCGTCTTCCGCCTGCAATGCAGGAGACCTGGGTTCGATCCCTGAGTCGGGAAGATCCCCCGGAGAAGGAAATGGCAACGCACTCCAGTACTCTTGCCTGGAAAATTCCATGGATGGAGGAGCCTGGTAGGCTATAGTCCATGGGATTGCAAAGAGTTAGACATGACTGAGCGACTTCACTTTCTTTTCTTTCTTTCTAATGGGTAGGGTAGTATGGAGACAAGGCTGTATGGGAGGAGAAAGGATGCCAGTAAGTTCCTGGATAAGAGAGGTGGTACCTTCAGATGTAGAACTAGTAGAAGAGGGCAGCCAGGCAGAACGGTGGAGGTTAATAAATACCAGCTTCAAAGGGCAAAGCAGAAGAAAGCCCTTATGCAGATCAAGCTCTTCAGCAGAGGTTTGGATAACTAATCAGAAAAGTGTTAAGAAATGATAAATGATTGGGGTGGGGCAAAGGGTCAGTGAGGCAGAGAAGGCAGGTAGTCAGGCAGGCAGAAAAGATAAGTGAGGGAGCACAGAAGCAGTGGAAACTTGGGCAAAGCTCCGGTTTGTCTGGGCAGAGTTAAAACATTTCAGGGAGGCAAACAAACTAGGGTGAGAGCAGCCAAACTGATGAGCACTCACTATGAGAAACAGAGGTTAGAGAGCATAGGAAAGCAGAGAGCTGGCTGAATCTGTCTGAAAAAGAGAGAAGGAAAGGCAGCTGATGGGGAAGGTGATAACCCTGCTCTTTGTCTCTTCTTAGTTGGTGAGGCAACAAGGAAGAGTGGCTAGAGCCTGCTTCCCCTTATCTGGTAGTTGAATCAGAGAGATGTAAACTGGAGCAGAATTCCCGGGAAAGGTCATGCCCCAATCCCAAGCTGTCGTCACAGCCGCAGGTCCATGATGTGTATCCCTCAGCCTCTGCATGCTGCTTACAAGTGCGTTTCTCTTGATTCTCAGTGGTGTTATTCTATTTAAGAATTGTGAATTTCTATTCCTTTGAGAACTCTCTTTAGCAGCAACATTCAGAGACACGTTATCCTCTCCTGTGTATCCATTCTTCCAGAATCTCAGGTAGGGCTAACTTTTATTATTGAAGTGCAGCTCAGAGTTCCCGAATGCCAACAGCAGGAGATATTTAACAACCTGCCTTGTCTGCACCTGCTCCACCATGCCTAGCCCAGACTCCCAGTGCAATACCCTAACTGTAAGTAAGAATGCTCTTTTCTGTACACAGAGAGTCTGAGGTTAAAAGAAAGCAATCTAGAGAAGGTTAGATGAGAAGTTCTTTCTGAAGGGTCAGTGAGAGGGTCACAGATATATCTGCAGGGACCAGGTGGTGGGGCCCCTAGAAGGAGCATTCAAAATTCTGGTATCTTTTTGCCAGGCATGCAAGTCACCTAAGTAATTCTTGTTTGGGTGCAAAGGAGATAAGAGTGGGAGGAGGGCGGTGGTGCTGGGTGAGCAGTCACTTTCCCAGCACATTCTCCAAAAGTGGCACTTTTATCAGAAGTGATTCTGACAATGATGAAAAGACAACAGGGAAGGCAGGGTGGGAACACGACTCGCGAGGGTCAGAAGGGAGCACCTTTGGGAGTTACACTCCCCCATCAACAGGAAGCACAGCCCCAGTGCTGATAGCACTGCCTCTATTCCTCTGGCCAGGACAAGGTCCGCAGGACTCTTTTCAAGGGCCTTTCCTCCCTCTCTCCACAGTGACCTACCTCGCTAGTTTAAGGCCGAGCTTTCCTTCCCTCCCTGTCGTGCTGTGTCCTGTGCTCCAGATTAGAGATGCCGGGTTCCATTCACTCAAACCTCTCTCGGGAAGTGCTTAGTCACTGATCCGGCCACGTGGCATCCGCTTCCCCGTTGTGGGTCTGGTATGTTAACTAAGAAAGTTATTTTCCAGTCTAGTTAGAAACAGCAGGAACTTGAATCGACTTGCTAGACTGGAGCTGCTGGAGGAGTTAGGGCCACGTGCCAAAGGAAAGAGTGGATGGCCAATCACCAGGGAGCAAATTCTCAATCTGAAGCCTGAGACTAGACCCTCCCGCTGGCAAGGGAGTTCTGTGTTAGGACTTTGCTGCCAGATCACTCTGGGAGATGTCCTGTGACTTCACAGTGGCTCTGCATGCAGTTTGGAGCTGAGAAAAACTGTGAACCACGGTTTCTTTAGGGATAAAAGTCCAGAGGAAAGTCCTAGAGATAGGAAACAGAATCCTAAAGAGACAGTAAAGATGAGAGGAGACCAAAAAGCGCCAGATGAGGCAAAGGTAAGGGACAGAAAACCAAATCTCAGGATAGCAGGTGCTGGGATAGCAGGTCTGAGGGCTGGCCCTGGGCCCTCGCTGCTGCTACTAGCCCTGGCCCCCCTTTTTCACCCAGACTCCAACCCAGCTCCTACCTGGTAGGTACCTGTCGTGGCTGTGGCTGTACTCTGTGGTGGTAAGTGACAAGTGAGTCTGTGTAAAGGGCTGGTTGCCAAACAGATTGTCACTGCGAAGGTTGTGGCAGAGCTTCTCCAGGAAGCGGAGGACGTAGGTGATGCTGTTGACTGCTGGCAGGTTGAGCGTGTGCTGCTCTCGGTCAAACACGGCTGTGGAGTTAAGTAAACAGGGCCAGCGTCAGCTCGTAGCACAGCACAGAGCTAAATAGGAGGAGTCTGGCCCACTGCTTGCCTCAGGCTTACCTGGTTACACAGAGGTGAATGGTGCCCAGGTTTTCTTCCTCCCCTCCTCTCCCTCCCCGGAGGGTTTGATTTTTGCCTCCAACTCCAAAGGGTTTGCAATAATGGGAGTGGCCAGGCCAGGTCTGTTGCACCTGGGGCTTTGGAATGATTTTGCTCAGGCTGTGAAACAACTGTGAACATAATTCTATCTGCTCCATCAATTGGCTAGGCCTCCCAAGGAAATCTGTTCATTTCCTTAAGAACTACTTAAGAACAGAGGAGCTGGGCAGCAGAGGAGAACACAGCTATTGCCAGCAATGGCTGAGGTGTACAATCTCATCTGGATAAGGGCAACTCTAATTTGGCAACATTCATGTCTTTTTTTTTTTTTTAACTCTTGTTTATTTCTATTCAAAACATATGCATATAATCCCTGGGCTTCCCTGGTGGCTCAGATTGTAAAGAATCTGCCTGCAGTGCAGGAGATCAGTGTTGTATCCCTGGGTCCTGAAGATTCTGGAGAAGGGAATCCCTAACAAGCAAAAGGCCTCTGCATCTGTCTCTGAGGGCAGCAGGGAAATGTGGAGATAGGTCACTCTCAGGAACCAATCTAGGGGACAAAGAAAGCACCCTAGAGAAGCTGTGGGTGACAGTCACTAAGGGAAGGTGGTAAAGATGGCCAAGTCCCTGCAGACTGTAGCATGGAAGCAAACGAGAAGCCAAGCAGAGGCCTTAGCCTCACAAGGAAAGAAAGGCTTGATTTCCCCTGCAGCTTTCAGCCATTTCTAGCAATTCTTTCCCTGCCTGTCCCCATCCTCTGGGCAGCCAATTAATTACTCTGTGTCCGGGATCCCACACCACCCTGCATGCGTTTCTCACATATTATAACACCTCCCACGGTTAGCTATGAGCCCTTTTCCGTCAGGGCACAGCCTGAGCATGTCATCATCTTTTCTTCCCTTCCTTTGGCCAGTGTCTGTCAATAACCTCTCACATAGGGTCAGGGCTCAATGAATGTCTGCTAAAAGAATTCATTTGTGGTATTTATGGGGTCTTCCATGTCAGCTGGGTTTCCTGAGGCTGGCTATTGACTAGTTAGAGGGCAGGGGAAGGAGATTATGGAGTACTACATAATAAAGATTAAAAGGATCAAGGTCAAGTCTTCACAGGTTTGGTGGGTAAAGATGGGGTTTTTGGACTCAGGAAAACTGAAACAGAACCAGAACACAGCAGAAGTGACTATTCTCAGTGAAAACAAACAACCAAAGCAAAAAACCACACATTGTGCAACTGACTCATACTCCCAATACAGGAAGGAGAAGACTGATTCTTCCCACTCTACCCCAGGATTCAACTTCTCTGTATCGGGGCTGGCTGAGGACTGGGCAGCTAAGGGGTCTAAAGAACAAGAGAAGACTTCTGTGGTTCCCTGAAACCAGCTGGGAGGCAGGGGCAGTCTGGAGAAACTCTCCTGTTGCCCCAATACAGCCCGATCGGGATTTTTTTCTTCTGAAGCATTTTTAAAGCAACATACTTGCATATTTTCTGTATGAGAGAGGCTAGGTAGGTAGACAGGAGGGAGTCTCTTTAGAGACTGGAGTTAAGCAGAGTCTGCATGGGTATTCTACTTGATAGCAATATGCAGAAGACCTCGAGGACTCTGGGAGTTGAAATGAGGACTCTGAAGAATGGAAAACTTCATTCCAGAGCCTACTGGTGTGAAGTAAATACCAGGAGGCCTTGCTAGAAATCAACTAGTTGCAAAGGCCTGCCTCTCTGGCTAGAAGCGATACGAGACCAGAGTGCTTACCTGAGATAACTGCACCACCGTGGCCCTGCTTGAGGAAGCTGAAGACGGTTTTCTGGTGATAAGCACAGTCGATGCAAGCCTGCACAGCCTGCTGCAACACCACAGAGGCTCTGGCTGGCCCAAAATGGTCAGGGAGCTGCTGGACCTTCTTCTTATCTAAGTGGGGGCCTGTGCTGCCATTCTTGTTCAAGTAAATACAAACTGCAGGAGACAAAGAATCAAAGCAGTTTAAAGAGTTTCAGAGTAGAGAAGTCGGAGAACAGAGCTCTCTTCGTCTTTCCTACCCTGGGCTCTGGCCTCTACAGGATTCCCAGCTGCTAAGCTGGTGAAACACTGTGGGAGGGAGTAGAGGGTGACTCTGCCCAGCTGCTGCCAGCCCAAATGCATGACCACAGGCTCTGGGAACGCAGCCTGCTGGGAGAACAGCCCAGACCAGCCAAGGCACAGAACTTGCACTTTGTCTTCTTTACACTGAAAAGAAATCTAAGCAGTTTTCCAGATGGATGTACTTTCATTTTCAGTTCTTGGCTGCTGTACGTATTCTTGGTATCTCTCACATGGTCTGTGTACTGAGCTGTGGGGCTATGGCAATATTAGCATGAGTGTGCTTGTGTGTGCCTGGCCTTGGACCTAGTGTGGTTAAACCACCAGTTACTTCCCTTGCTTTCCATTCTAGGCTTTAGAGTTCCTTTGTCATCTTCTACATCAAGACTTAGGCTCAAAGATACNTTTTTTGTACAGTTCTTCTGTTGTATTCTTGCCACCTCTTCTTAATATCTTCTGCTTCTGTTAGGTCCAAAATAGTCTAACACAAATACAATGAACTGATCTCTGACAAAGGAGCAAATGTAGTACAGTGGAACAAAGGTATGTTTTTTCATGTTTTTTTCAACAAATAGTACTGAGACAACTGGATAGACACATGCAAAAAAGCGAACCTAGACACAGATTTTATACCTTTCACAAAAATTAACTCCAAATAGATACAGACCTAAATGTAAAATTCATATTATAAAACTGCTGGTATAGCCAGACAATGGTATGTTATTCAGCACTTGATAAGTGAGCTATCAAGCCACGAAAAGACACAGAGGAAATTTAAATATATATCATTAAATGAAAACACCAATCTGAAAAGGCTAAGTATATTGAATGATTTAAATTTTATGACATTCTGGAAAAGGTAAAATTATAGAGACAGTAAAAAGGTCAGTGGCTGTCAGAGATGAGTGGGGAGGTAAGAATGACTAGGCAGAACACAAAGGATTTTTAGTGCAGTTAAATTATTTTGTAAGATTCTATAACAGGGGATACATGTCATTATATATTTGTCAAAGTCCATAGAAAGTACACCACCAAGTAAGAGCTCTAATGTAAACTATGCACCGTGGATGGTAACGATGCTCATCACTGAAACAAACATACTATACTGGTGGGGGACGTTGATAATGGAGAAGGTGAAACGTGTGGGGGGTAAGGAGTATATGGGAAATATATCCTATACCTCCTGCTCAAATTGCTGTGAATCTAAAAAAAAAAGTCTAGTAGAAAAATGGATAAAACAAAGGAGTTCTTCATAGCAGGTGCAAATACCAAGAGTGGGTAAGGAGAGTGTAGGAATTTTCTAAATGTATGTGACCAAATTCCTAAATGTATGTAAAGTCCATTTATGCAGAGCATTTTGCAGGACTAGTTTTCCACTAAATACTCTTTGGAAAATGCCAGTAGAGAAATAATGATAATTTAAAAAAATTGCCAGGAATAAGAAACTCAATAAAGAGTTTAGAAGATACAGTTGTGGAAAGCTTGAAGAAAGTTGAACAAAAAGACAAAGAGAATAGGAATAAGAAGAAAGAGGGTCAAGAATACAAAGGATGACTTCAGAAGGTTCAACATCTGAACATATGCCAGGAAGAGTAAGTAGAGAAAAAGTGAGGGAAAATCATTGATGAATTTAAGAAAGTTTCAAGAAACCAAATGATGGAATGGGCACACTATATGTCCACATAGTGAGTAAAAATACTCATATCCTAGGTGAAATTTCAGAATAATGGGGATGAAGAGAAGCTTCAAAGAGAATAAACAGGTTTCACACAAAACTGAAGGTAAAAATCTAGGGAAGATTCCATGGCAAAAATAAAGATTCCATGGTAAAATAAAGATTGTATTGTAAAATAAAGGAGCAAACTGGGATAACAGGAAAGAGAGATGAACATGCTTGAACATAAAGAAGAAAGATGTATACAGCAGTAAGAGACTGTAAAGCTGAGCTAGTAAGTACATAGCAAAATAAACACATAACAAAAAAGGTCAAAATTTAATCTAAAAAAAGTTTTGTACAACAAAGGAAAAGTAATCATAGTACTCTACATGGCTCAACTGAGACTAGCATAAAACAAGTTACAATAAGACACTATTGAATTTCAATCTAATCATAATTATAATATCATCTTATTAAGAGAGGGAAGTATGTGTGGGTGGGTAACAGCCAAAGAGATTAAGAAGAGTTAAATCCTGGGTTGCCAAAAAAAGAAAAGGAAGAGTTACAGTGTGTTGGTACAAAAATACCTCAAGTTAAAAAAAAAGCAATATAAGCATTCTATTTACATATATGAAAGTAAATAAAAGAATCAGCTTAATTAGAAGTGAATGCCTTTGGTGAGAAGTAAATGACAGGGGATAGAGGGGGTCTGTTCCTCTTCTTTTTATAATAACTCTTGTAGTCTATTTTTCCTTTAAACTATTCTCATGTATATAATTCTGATGAAAATAAGTGTTGTACAGTTAAAAAAAATGAAAGGTTGGTAATAAAGGATATAGCATGGCACACAGCTTTCAATCTATGATAGCTTTTATTGTTAATAGTTGAAGGGTCTATAAAGGTAACTTGGACTAACTGTATCATTGTATATGTGTGTAAACTGAGATCAGAAAAGAAGTTACAGCAAGATCACAGAAAAAGAGCAAAGGTCCAGTCAGGATGGTGAAACAGTGATCAGTGAAAATTGCTATAGCCTGGCCAAGAGCAAGAAACAGGGATACAAAGTCAAGCTGCCATTTTTCTTCGCTATGAGATTCAGACCAAGAGATGGATTTCAGCTTAGTGACCACCAGAAGAGATGAGTTACATCATTTTAATTGAATAGTGAGGCACAGTCATGAGGCTCCCACTGGTATGAATCATCTAGGTTTTGTTGAAAATGCATCCAGGCACCTAACTGATATTTAGAATGATATGGAGTAAACAAGCAGCTATACAGGAATCTAGTGGGCATGTCACAGGTTAGAAAATGGAATTAATATCTTCGCTGAGATGTTCATCTATCTTTACTTCCTCATCCATGGAGCTAAGCTCCTGAGCTTTGTTCATCAATCTAGCAACATTTTTGGACTAAGCAAACCCAGTAACTGGCTGAGGCTAGATGCATAAGACACATTTGGAGAAATCATATGATAGTACCCTGATTAGAGCTGAACATAAATGTTACCAGCAGGCTCTGTTCTTTTCCAAAGGTTATTTGGAGAGGAATGACGGGGCTTCCCTTCAAGCACTAACATTCTACGGTGGAGACAAACTCAACTCCTAAGAAAAAAACTACCTTAACTCCATGAGGATCACTCCAATTCCTTAGTTTTCCCTAAGAAGAAGTTTTCACACATATATCTTAATTTACAAATGAAAATGAATATTGTTCTTTTTGTCAATAGTTACCCCACTGGGAGGCTGTACATCTATTCTAAAGGGGTAGCTCTTTTAGAGTTACTTTCATATAGTTTATGAAATGGGAACAGATATGCACAACCTAAGTGATTACCCACTCACTATAGTTATCAGATTTTGCTTTGACCCAAACATGTACTGATTTGTCTCCAAAATAAAAAACACTTTCACAGTACCAAAAATTGCCACCATCAAAAATTAAAAAAATCAGAGCAGTGTCATACATATTTGAGTGGTGGCAGAATAAGTATAATGCTGGAAGGGTTCCAGAAGGGATCACTAAGGAGGGAGCACCCCAAACTGGAAAGGATGGGTATAATTACAAACTGAGTCAGTGAGCTCCTGGTGCTGGCTTCATGTCCATCCCACCCCCAAGCCCTAGATCCCCAACTCTTAAGTTTACAGAACATCTACCGAAGTTTCTTGGATCATTTTGACAGAATGGAGATGTCTCTGAAGTTATTTCAAACATCAAATTAAAAAAATTTTTAAAGATTCTGTTTAGATTTATAAATGGATAGGGGGCTAATTGGGCTACCCTGATGGCTTCGTGGGTGAAAATCTGCAGGCAGAGATGCAGGCAGATGCAGCTTCGATCCCTGGGTTTGGAAGAGCCCCTGGAGGAGGAAATGGCAACACACTCCAGTATCTTTGCTGAAAAATTCCATGGACAGAGGAGACTGGAAGGTTATAGTCCGTGGAGTTGAAAGAGTAGGACACGGCTAAGTGCCGTGCTCCAGCCGGGGGCTAATTATTGGTACAGTTTGAGAGACAGTACAGACACTGGGGCCTGGGGCTTGTTGCAGCTAATACTGTGATCTGCGCTTACCTGTGGGGGCCTGCATGGCTGAGCTGGGTATGGTGGCAGCATCTTGGGGTACAGTGCTGGTATCCGGTTCAGGGGTGCTGGTTGTTGGTGAGGTGGGTGGTGGGTTCAGCAAAGTCCGAGGTTTCCTCTGTCAAAATGGATGAGGAAAAGTTTGCTACCCATGATAGGTAACTCGTCTTCTCATTCCTCTATTCTTAGCACTCAATGCACCCGTGAAACTGGAATACGTTTGTGGATGGGACTGTGTTCTTTCTTTTTTTAAAATTGAAGTACAGCTGATTTACAATGTTGCATTAATTTCTGGTATACGGTAAAGTGAGTCAGATATATATACAAACACACATATATATTCTTTTTCATATTCTTTTCCATTATAGGTTATTACAATATATTGAACACAGTTCCCTGTGCTATACAGTAGGACCTTGTTGTTATCTGTTTTATATGTAGTAGTGTGTATCTGGTAATACCAACCTCCTAACTGACCTCTTCTCCCATTTCACCCTTTGGTAGCCATAAGTTTGTTTTCTATATCAGTGTGTTTATTTTGTAAATAAGTTCATTTGTATCCCAGATTTCACACATAAGTGATATCATATGATATATATTATACATATATATTTCCAAATAGCATCTTGTTCAAAGCTGCAAAAATAGTAGATGCTTAGTAAATATTCTCTCAATCTATGTATAAGATTCTGGGCTTCTGTATAGCCAGAGCTTAATTCACTATCTTTTATATGTATTCAGTAGTATTATCTGAAGTCTGGGTTTTTTATTAGTTAGACAGAAAAAAAGCAAAAAAGGAAAAAAAAAAAATGCTGTGACCTAAGTCTGCTTTGACATCAGTTTGTTTCTCTGTTGAAAAATGGAAACATTCCTTCCCCTAACTCCACAAACTACTTTCCTCTGCCTACCTCTTTAGGTTATTACCTGCCATCTCTTATCTTAAATCTTGTATTCCAGTAATCTCTAACTATAGTACTTCCCTAAAAACCTGCAGTTTTATCTAGTCCTTGCCTTTATAATAATAAACCATCTGTTTTGCCTAGAATACCTTTCTTTTTTTTTTTAACCTTATAAATATCTGTTTATCCAGGAAGTTTTTCTAGATTTCCTCTAGCTACTGTCTCTTTTGTGCTATTTCTGTACTTTGTATGGTTGCATTTGTCACAATGTATTTTCGCTATATATTTATATACTGGTGTCCCCATTAGCTTGGGGGACAAGACCCTCCCCGAGGGTCTAATTCTGCTTACCATTCTGACATGATACTTGGCATATGACAAGTGTCATAAATGTCTTTCAATGAAGCATACAGTATAGAATACCAATAATGGGAGCAGTAATAAAAATGATTTGAGAAAAATCTAGTATCTCCTCTATGCTGTTCTGGGCAATCTCTGGGGGAGAAAGATCTCAGAAGGTTGTTTTTTCCTCCAAGAAACAGTTTTCTAAAAAGCCTTTCTGAATGCAAGGAAAACATAACCATCACTGAGATCTGGATATCCATTTTTAGTAAATGTCACATGTAGGGTCCACTCTGGAGCTGTATAAACCTGACTGCTTTCTAGGAGTGTATCAAAGAGAGAGCTCAATGACAGCAGGCATATGTACAGGATGGCTTTGCCTGTCAAAGCAGTCATGCAAACTCTTATGGAACATTCAAAGCACACATAGGACATGGACATTTCTTCCTGTTTTTGATATTGTCACAAGTAAAAATCTAAATAAGTAATGAGTCAGGAAAGAAAGGAAATAGTTCAACTTTACTGAGTTGGTGGGATTTCATGGGGGTTCCTGAAGAAACAAATCTGGTGAGTTTTGGTTCCCAAATATTGGAGAAAAAAGCAGAAAGATGTAAAGCATTATTTGAGATAGGTACATTTACATGTATTATATCTATTCATATGTTATCCATCCTATTGGTGAGAAAATTTGGGCTCTTAGCCTTACTCAAAGCTTTCTCAAAGTCAACACAGTGGTAACAACTGGAGATGAGATATAAATCTAAGTTTCTCTGGCTTCAAAGCCTATGCTCTTATCACAAGATCACTTTGCTTCAAAAATGAATATAAGGGTCATGGTTTAAGTAGAGGCCTATGCACTTACAGGAATAGGCAAAATCACAGGAAGGGGAATTAGGGAGTCAAATGCCAGGCCATAAAATACAGTATTAGATGAAAGTTATTGCTTTTAAGAGGACTGGAAAGAAAAAGGACTTTGGTTACTATGTTTAGGGACTTCCTGAAAGCAGAGCTGAAGCAATCTTAGAATCATAGTTCTTAGCTTTGAAGGATCTCAAAGGTTACTTAATCCAACTATCTACCTAATATTTTCACATCCCACTCCTTAAAAACATCCATATCAGTACCTGGGTACTTGATGAAATACCTCTAGTGATGGGAGATTACTACTTAAATTTTGAAATAGATTTAACTGTTCCTTTTATGTTGAGATAAAGCCTGTTTGCTTGAGTTTCTGCTTATTGGTTCTTTCTGTCTGTGGAACCTCATGGACAAGTTTTCTCCGTTTTTAATCTAACTGTCAAGGTGCCCTCACATCATCAAAAGCATGACTTCCCTGGCCTTGGAATTTTTAGAGCCTTCAGCCTCTCCTCCATAACATGAGAATGAGAAGAGAGTAATAGAGACAAAAATGAATCAGGATCTGGGTTACGGGTTAAAGATAAGAGATTGGGAGTATTATGCATTACATAGAAGGATCAGGATGTAACATCAAGAATTCAAAACCAATAAATAAGGGATATTCTCAATTGTAAATCATCACTAAAATCATCTCTCTATATATCCATCCATCCATTCTGCATATATGGAACATTTCCCAAGAGACTGAGCTATAGGGCACGGGCAGGAGAAAAAGAGAAGACTAGGTTCTTGACCTTTAGGAGCTTATATTCTAGAAGGACTGAGGCCAAATGGAGCTAAGAAACAAAACAAACCTACCCAACAACCAAACCTAGAGAAGAACTTGGGAAACTGGAATGGAATGCCTAAGGAGGACTGGGTGTCATTCCACACTGGAACTCAGGTAGTCTAGTTTGGGAGAGAGTTGCAGAGAAATTCTCCGAGACTTAGGAAGTGATTGGAGAAGATGCTGCCAAAGGAAGTCTTAGAGAAGCAGCTGAGGAAGTTTCATATGAATGGCTTTCTGAGGGAAGATACACATTGAGACCTGGTCATGACTAAAAGGTGGCACTTTCAGCAACAGTGCTCAGTGAGGCTCGACCCAGCAGTTTTTTCCAACACCAGAGGTTAAGTGTTACCTTCCTTGGGAAATGTGAGTGAATATGTGATGGGGCAGCAGTGATCTTAGGACTAGAAGATCTGGAGATCCATCTCTGTAGCCTTTGCCATTGATTAGCTGTGTGACTGTAGGGAAGTCATTTCCCATCTCTAAGTCTCAATTTACCTGACTATTTAACAGTAACACTATTTATTTCCTAGGGTTTTGTGAAGATCATATGATATGTAATGGTGTCAAGTACAGAGCCTGATCCTTAGTAAATATTCAATAATTTCCTTTTTTTTTTTTTTAAAGAAGGTATAGGGACAGAAAAATAAATACATTTACAGTGTCAGTTTTCTCCTTCTGATCACATACCTGGGCATCCACTTTGTGTAGGTTAGTAACAATTAGGAGCAGAGCCTTTCATCTATTAAAGATATCAGACCAGAATTCCCATGAATGTAACTTTCAAAGTAAAAATTTGTTTTTTTATCCATACTATCTTATCTCCAACATTACCAACTCCCAGCTAAGTAGCTAAAATAGGGACGACAATATAGGAAATTCTCCTTAAAAGTACACACAAGGTGGAGAATAGAGTCAGACACATTCCTTTCTAAGATGGATGGATATGGATGAGTTATCCCTTTATAACCATTTATCCCTTGCTGGCAAACCCACATTTTTACCTACCTTACTGCCAGGTTTGGGACCCCTCTTCTTTGGGAATTTCAAAGGCTCAGCTGACTTGGATGGGGTAGAGATGGGATGGGGAATGAGGGGCTTGGGTGTCCGGCCCCGCTTCTTTCCTGGTTTACGCCCTCTCTGCCCTGGTTGATGCTCCAAGACAGTTTTGGTGCTGCTGTGGATGCTGGGCTTCTCAGTGTTCACATCGGATGCAGGGTAGGGATTCTTTGGAATCACAACTGCAAGAAAAAGACTCATTCTAACACTCCCTCCTCCCACCTGCATCCCCATCCCAGGCAGAGGGAAAAAAAGACTTGCTACTTCTGCTTGGATAGTTTTATCCCAGGAAGCTAGTCTCTTGGCATCTGACCTAAAAGTTAGAAAATCTCAGAGGACAATTGAATTTAGATTGGCAAGAATTGGAAGTTTTAATTATTTCTGGCTAATGTAGAAAAAATATTATGCGTTTCTTCCCAAAGAATCTAGTTAAAGCATATAAACAACCACAGGCCCAGAGATGGAATGGCTCTTAGAAGCTTACAGTCTTATCCTACTAAGAATGAAGACCTGAGGCTCAGAAGAGGAAATGATGCCTTCCCTAGGTTACACAGTGAGTTGGGATAAGGACTTATGTGTGGAAACCAGGTTCTGACAACCAAATCAGGGATTTTCTGTATCAATTTACTTAAAGTTTTAGTGTGATTACTGCAGTGAGGACTAGTGAAATACATACAAATATATACATCTAATAGCATCTTTTCTTACCTTAAAAATTTGGACTTTAAGGTAAAGTCCAAATTCTTTATTCTGAGATCCAAATTCTTTAATCTGATATCCAAAGACTTTTGTGATTTTGCCCCTGCCTTGCTTCCCAGATATGTCTGATGTCATTTCCTATCACCCACCCCCATGTCATAGCTCCACTGTTTTCTGAACACCCGTTTGTTCAAATATGTTGAGTTCTCTATTCTTTCTGATCTGAATACATCAATACTCAGTTTTCGACACTCAGCTCCAGAATCACCACCTTACTGAGGCCTTGTCTGACAACTCCATCAGTGCTCCACCTGCTCTAAAACAGTCTGTAGAGTACTTTCAATTTATTCCGATCATTCATCTACTTAATTGAGAATTCTTCAAGGTAAGCAATATCTAATTCATTCCACAAAATTATTAAGCACTTACTACAGGCTATGCATTATTTTAAGTCCTGGGGTAGAATAGTGAACAAAACGTAGTTTCCACTCTTATGGAGCTTACCGCCTAGTGGGAGACAGAAAACTGGCAAAAAACAAAACAAAACAAAACACAATATTAGGTAAATGCCATGATTAAAACTAAAGCAGCAAGTAAAGGAGACACAGAGGTGAGGAAAGTCCTCTTTGTGAAAGTGACATTTGCACAGAGCTCCCAAATGAAATAAAGGGAAAGTCTTATGAAGAGCTGAGGGAAGAGCCATCCAGTAGATGATCTGTAACAAGTGCAAAGATTCTGAGATGGGAACATGTTACTGTGTTTGAGAGATGGAAAGAAGATCAGTATAGCTGGAATTGAGTGAGCAAAGGGGAGAGTGGTGGGAGCTTAGGTAGAGAAGAAGTAGCAATAAGACTGGGTGGGGTTTTGTAGACCCTGAGACTGAACCTAAATTTATCTTAAGTCTGAAGGGAAGCCACTGGAGAGTTTCACGCAAGTGAGTGACAGGGCCGACTTAAAAGAG
>SJYV01033543.1:1224255-1295343 GCA_006410875.1 Neotragus pygmaeus
CTGATGCTGGGAAGGATTGGGGGCAGGAAGAGAAGGGGATGACAGAGGATGAGATGGCTGGATGGCATCACCGAATCGATGGACATGGGTTTGTGTGGACTCTGGAAGTTTGTGATGGACAGGGAGGCCTGGCGTGCTGTGGTTCATGGGGTCGCAAAGAGTCAGACCTGACTGAGTGACTGAACTGAAGGGAACTGAAGCATACTGACCAGAAAAGGAAAATAAGGCTATGTACAATTAGATAAGAAAAAAAATGATCTGCAAAGACAAGCCACAATACAAGACACTTAATTTTGATGTTATTTGTTTCTCTAACTGTAATGTTTCCTGAACCTCAACCTCATTACTGTCCTTCCATTCCTCAAGCCACATAAATATCATTTTACTAAATTAACATTTTGCTTAAACTATCATGAGTCCTGATTCTCTGATTCCTGATGGATTGTTTCCCAAGTAATATAGGCCAGATGTGCAAATAAATATTATTATATTTGTGATGCACTTTGGGCCTTTCCCATGATGGAATATTAGGTGTGAAGGTTAATTTAAGCTACATTTAAGAAACAATCAGGGCCCTATTCAGATAATCCCAATCCAGCAATATATATCTAAGAATTAATCACAAAGGCCCGCACTCAGGGAAGGCTATATTCAGGGAAGTATAGACAGTTTCTGACTTGTGATGCTTGATTTACAATTTTTCCAGTTTACGGTGGTACATTATGCGTTCAATAGAAATTAAATTTTGAATTTTGACCATTTCTATCACTAGTGACAGGCCCTATGATGTTATCTGGTGATGCTAGGCAATGCAGCTCCAGTTATCCCCATGATCAGGAGGGTAAGCAACTGATACAATCACTCTGTGTGTGTGTGTGTGTGTGTNTACAGAGCCTGATCCTTAGTAAATATTCAATAATTTCCTTTTTTTTTTTTTTAAAGAAGGTATAGGGACAGAAAAATAAATACATTTACAGTGTCAGTTTTCTCCTTCTGATCACATACCTGGGCATCCACTTTGTGTAGGTTAGTAACAATTAGGAGCAGAGCCTTTCATCTATTAAAGATATCAGACCAGAATTCCCATGAATGTAACTTTCAAAGTAAAAATTTGTTTTTTTATCCATACTATCTTATCTCCAACATTACCAACTCCCAGCTAAGTAGCTAAAATAGGGACGACAATATAGGAAATTCTCCTTAAAAGTACACACAAGGTGGAGAATAGAGTCAGACACATTCCTTTCTAAGATGGATGGATATGGATGAGTTATCCCTTTATAACCATTTATCCCTTGCTGGCAAACCCACATTTTTACCTACCTTACTGCCAGGTTTGGGACCCCTCTTCTTTGGGAATTTCAAAGGCTCAGCTGACTTGGATGGGGTAGAGATGGGATGGGGAATGAGGGGCTTGGGTGTCCGGCCCCGCTTCTTTCCTGGTTTACGCCCTCTCTGCCCTGGTTGATGCTCCAAGACAGTTTTGGTGCTGCTGTGGATGCTGGGCTTCTCAGTGTTCACATCGGATGCAGGGTAGGGATTCTTTGGAATCACAACTGCAAGAAAAAGACTCATTCTAACACTCCCTCCTCCCACCTGCATCCCCATCCCAGGCAGAGGGAAAAAAAGACTTGCTACTTCTGCTTGGATAGTTTTATCCCAGGAAGCTAGTCTCTTGGCATCTGACCTAAAAGTTAGAAAATCTCAGAGGACAATTGAATTTAGATTGGCAAGAATTGGAAGTTTTAATTATTTCTGGCTAATGTAGAAAAAATATTATGCGTTTCTTCCCAAAGAATCTAGTTAAAGCATATAAACAACCACAGGCCCAGAGATGGAATGGCTCTTAGAAGCTTACAGTCTTATCCTACTAAGAATGAAGACCTGAGGCTCAGAAGAGGAAATGATGCCTTCCCTAGGTTACACAGTGAGTTGGGATAAGGACTTATGTGTGGAAACCAGGTTCTGACAACCAAATCAGGGATTTTCTGTATCAATTTACTTAAAGTTTTAGTGTGATTACTGCAGTGAGGACTAGTGAAATACATACAAATATGTACATCTAATAGCATCTTTTCTTACCTTAAAAATTTGGACTTTAAGGTAAAGTCCAAATTCTTTATTCTGAGATCCAAATTCTTTAATCTGATATCCAAAGACTTTTGTGATTTTGCCCCTGCCTTGCTTCCCAGATATGTCTGATGTCATTTCCTATCACCCACCCCCATGTCATAGCTCCACTGTTTTCTGAACACCCGTTTGTTCAAATATGTTGAGTTCTCTATTCTTTCTGATCTGAATACATCAATACTCAGTTTTCGACACTCAGCTCCAGAATCACCACCTTACTGAGGCCTTGTCTGACAACTCCATCAGTGCTCCACCTGCTCTAAAACAGTCTGTAGAGTACTTTCAATTTATTCCGATCATTCATCTACTTAATTGAGAATTCTTCAAGGTAAGCAATATCTAATTCATTCCACAAAATTATTAAGCACTTACTACAGGCTATGCATTATTTTAAGTCCTGGGGTAGAATAGTGAACAAAACGTAGTTTCCACTCTTATGGAGCTTACCGCCTAGTGGGAGACAGAAAACTGGCAAAAAACAAAACAAAACAAAACACAATATTAGGTAAATGCCATGATTAAAACTAAAGCAGCAAGTAAAGGAGACACAGAGGTGAGGAAAGTCCTCTTTGTGAAAGTGACATTTGCACAGAGCTCCCAAATGAAATAAAGGGAAAGTCTTATGAAGAGCTGAGGGAAGAGCCATCCAGTAGATGATCTATAACAAGTGCAAAGATTCTGAGATGGGAACATGTTACTGTGTTTGAGAGATGGAAAGAAGATCAGTATAGCTGGAATTGAGTGAGCAAAGGGGAGAGTGGTGGGAGCTTAGGTAGAGAAGAAGTAGCAATAAGACTGGGTGGGGTTTTGTAGACCCTGAGACTGAACCTAAATTTATCTTAAGTCTGAAGGGAAGCCACTGGAGAGTTTCAAGCAAGTGAGTGACAGGGCCGACTTAAAAGAGGGCACTTCGGCTGCTCTGGGAGGGAAGGGGACAAGAGTAGAACTTAGGAGACAAGTTAATAAAGTGATTACAGTGGGCAGGCAGAACAGTGTTTCTTGTGCTCCCACGTGGTATGTAACAGATATGACAATGTGGTGCTGCTCATCCAGCAACTAGAAAAAATCAGATACATTATTTTAAAAGATACTGCATTGTTACAGAAATTATGAGGATTAGATGAACTGGAATTCCAGACCCGGATGAGGAGGGTTTCTTAAGTAGCTGACACTGTTTTCTTTCCTGAGCACATTTGCCAAATTTGGGCACGAATTAACGGTCAATCTTGGCCTGTGCAGAGGAGCTCCACTGGAGGAAAGAGAAACTGACGAGGCTGCTATGAGACTGGAATTTGAGGAGTTCCGTGAATATGGCCTATTTTTCCCATAGGACATCTGCTGAGTTTTGAGCCTGCATGTTGGGGCTGCAAAGCTAGGCTGGAAGCTTCTAAAAAGACAGAGTGAACATTCCCATAATTTTGTGACCTCAGCAGACAAGGTTCCACCAGAAGGATGAGGTCTACTTCTAACACAGCCGATCTTCTCTTCAAGATAAATGCCTTATTTTGAAATTGTAAGGACTGAAAGGTCAAAGAACCAAGCCCCAAAACTCTCACAGGCAGGACAATTTCTTGTGGGTTTTCATGACTATGAAGATGAAGACCCATTAGGCTCTCAGTTGAGGGCCCAGGGCCTCGGAATATGGATATAAACCATAGATAAAATTCATATCTGAACTAGTTCAATCCATGATTATACTGAGAGGATCAGGCCCGTATCCTATTAGCATAAAGGAAAGAGGAAAGAAAGAATTCTTTCTGATAGAAAATATCAGCTGGAGTGTGTGTGTGTGTGTGTGTGTGTGTAAGAGAGAAATATAAAGAGTCAGAACAATGTGACTGATAATCAAGAAAAAATATACACAATAGAAAACTCATGTATGATCCAGATAATGAAACAGACTTTAACCATAAGTAATACGGTTTTAAAAAGTAGAGGAAAAGATGAAAAAAATATAAGAAAAGATAACACAGAAAACTGCAATCTTCATAACAAATTAAACATACTAAAATAAAAACATAATATTAAAAATTAAGAATTCATTGGACGGATTTAAGGGTAAACAAGATCTAGCATAAGAATTAAAAAATTTGAAGAAAAATCAACAGAAAGCATGTAAAATGAAGCAAAAATACAGGAAAAAAACAGATAAACAGTTTAGAACACTAGGGACATGTGGACACAGTCAACAGACACAAAATATGCGTTAACTATAATCCCTGTGAGAGAAGACAGAGAGAACGAGGAAAAACTACACTTGAAGACTAATGAAAGAAGAGTTCAGCAATCCACAAGCAGCAAACACACACAAAACTCCAGACCATACCAAACCACATCACTGTGAAACTGCAGAAAACAAAATACATAAAATAAGGTGAAATGAAAGACAAAGATACATTTTTAAAAGCAGTTAAAAGAAAAAAGGATTATTTTTACAGAAGCAATTGACTTTGTAACAGAAACTATGAAAGTAAGACGCAATAGTGTTAAATGACAGTTTTAAAGGGCTAAAATATGTAAACTGCCAACCCAGAGTTCTATATCTAGTGAAAAATCACTGCCGAAGGTGATAGCAGCCAAGAAATTAAAAGACGCTTACTCCTTGGAAGGAAAGTTATGACCAACCTAGACAGTATATTAAAAAGCAGAGACATTATTTTGCCAACAAAGGTCCGTCTAGTCAAGGCTATAGTTTTTCCAATGGTCATGTATGGATGTCAGAGTTGGACTATAAAGAAAGCTGAGCACCNACAGAATGGGAAAGACTAGAGATCTCTTCAAGAAAATTAGAGATACCAAGGGAACATTTCATGCAAAGTACATGTACAGCTGACCCTTAAACAACATAGGTTTTAACTGTGCATATCCATTTGCATGCAAATTTTTAAAATAAACATGTACTACAGTACTGCAGGATTCATGGCTTGGTTGATTCCATGGATGTACAACCATGGCTATAGAGGGCTTACTGTGAAGTTATATGCAGATTTCACCGCCCCTAATCTACACACTGTTTAAGGGTCAACTGTATTAGTAAATTACATAAAAGCAACAGCACAAAGGATGGTAGTAGTGGGGTAAATGGAGCCAAAATTTGTTAAGAACTTTGCATTATTTGGGGAGGAGCCAGAGTGCTTACTTAAGATGAACTTTAGTAAGTTCAAAATATATAATTCTAGTTAGTTAAAAAATTCTAACAAGAATGCATCAATAAAAAAGCTAAGGAGAGAGAAATGGAATAATAAAACATGCTTGATTAATTCCAAAGAAGGCAAGAAAGGAGGAAGAAATAAATAAGAACGAACTCCAAGAGAAAACAAAAAGCAAAATACAAAATGACAGACTTTAACCCAAATAAATAATCACATTAAATATAATTTTTTTGAATAAACTAAGAGAAAATAAACAAACTAGACCCCCAAGCCCCTAAGAACCCAATTATATCTTTTTATAAGATGGCACTAAAATATAAGAAAACGTAAAATATAATGATAGAGGAAGACAAAAACAAATAGATAAAAAAAAACATACCCTGTGAACATTAACCGAAGAAGGTTCAAGTGGTTATGTTAATATCAAACAAGACAGTCTTAATGCAGGAAATATAAGTAGACTAAAAAGGGATACTTCATCAAGATTAAATAGTCAATTCCTATCACCAAAAGGGGCTTCCCTGGTGGCTCAGAGGTTAAAGCGTCTGCCTACGATGTGGGAGACCTGGGTTTGATCCCTGGATCGGGACGATCCCCTGGAGAAGGAAATGGCAACCCACTCCGGTTACTCTTGCCTGGAGCATCCCATGGATGGAGGAGCCTGGTGGGCTACAGTCCACAGGGTTGCAAAGAGTCGGACATGACTGAGCGACTTCACTTCACTTCGTATCACCAAAACGAAAAGGCAGTCTACTGAATGGGAGAAGATATTTGCAAATGATATATCCAATAAGGGGTTAACATCCAAAATACACAAATACATAACTCAACGTAAAAAAAACCTAATTAACAGATCAGCAGAGGACCNGTATCACCAAAACGAAAAGGCAGTCTACTGAATGGGAGAAGATATTTGCAAATGATATATCCAATAAGGGGTTAACATCCAAAATACACAAATACATAACTCAACGTAAAAAAAACCTAATTAACAGATCAGCAGAGGACCTGAATATACATTTTTCCAAAGAAGACATAAAGACACATGAAGAGAAGCTCAACATCACTAGTCATCAGTGCAATGCAAATCAAAACCACAATGAGATACCACTTCACATTTGTCAGAATGGCCATTACTCAAAAAAGAACAAATAACAGGTGTTGGCAAGGATATGGAGAAAAGAGAAACCTCATTCACTGTTGGTGGGAATGTAAATTGGTGCAGTCACTATGGGAAACAGCATTCTTAAAAAAATTAAAAACAGAACTGCCATATGATCCAGCAAATTAACTTCTGAGAAAACAAAAACACTTAATTTGAAAAGGCATGTAAGAAAAAAAAAGAAAAGGCATATGCACCCTAATGCTCACAGTATTACTGTTCACAAGAGCCAAGACATGGAAGCAACCTAAGTGTCCACTGACAGACAAAAGGCTGAAGATGTGGTATACACACACAACGGAGTATTTACTCAGCTATGAAAAGAAATCTTCCCACTTGTGACAACATGGATAAATCTAGAAGGTATGCTAAGTGAAGTAAATCAGACCAAGACAGATATTGTATGACCTCACATGTGGAATCTAAAAAACAAACCAAACAAACAAAAACAGAATCTTAGATAAAACAGAACAAACTAGTGATTGAGAGAGAGGAGGGCAGCGGAGGAGTGATAAAACAGATGAAGGGGATTAAGAGGCACAAAACCCCAGTAATAAAACAAGTCCTTGGGGATGTAATATACAGCATAAGAAATACAGTCAATAATGTTTTAATAGCTTTGTAGAGGGATAGATGGTTACTAGATTCATCATGGTGATCATTTAAAAATGTATGAAATGTCAAATCACCATGTAGCACACTTGAAATAAACATATTATACATCAACTATATTTAATTAAAAAAAAAACTCTAAAGTGGAAATGAAACAAACTAAAATTACTTAGAAATGATAATTATAGCAAAAGATAGTCAATTCAAAAGGAAGCTATAATAACCTTATATTTATATGGACCATATAATATAAAATATAAAAGCAAAACTTAAAGAACTAAAAGGAGAAATAGAAAATCCATAATTATGAGCTGGAGATTTCTGACATATTTCTCAGTTACTGGTAAGGCAAGAATGTGAGGACGTGGGAAGCTACAGCTCAGTGCTCTGTGATGACCTTGAGGGGTGTGGCTAAGACTCGATGCTCCCAATGCTTGGGGTCTGGGTTTGATCCCTGGTTCCAGGGATGGAGGAGCCTGGTGGGCTGCGGTCTATGGGGTCGCATAGAGTCAGACATGACTGAAGAGACTTAGCAGCAGCAGCAGCAGCAGGGAACCAGATCCTAAATGCCACAATCTAAGAGTCTGCATGTTACAACTAAGAGTTTGCATGCTAGAACAAAAGATCGTGCATGCTGCAACTAAAGATCCCATGTACTGCAACTAAGACCCAGCTCAGCCAAATAACTAAAAAAAGAATGTGAAAATATAAATAAGGATGGAAAATATTTGAATAATACAATCAACTAACTAGTAACATAAATAACTAATTAACGTGTGTGTGTGCTTAGTCTCTCAGTCGTGTCTGACTCTTTGCAACCCCATGGACTGTAGCCCACCAGGTTCCTCTGTGGATTCTCCAGGCAAGAATACTGGAGTGGGTTGCCATGCCCTCCCCCAGGGGATCTTCCCGACCCAGGAATCCCATCCCCAGGTTTCCCACATTGCAGGCGGATTCTATACTGTTTGAGCCNGGATTCTCCAGGCAAGAATACTGGAGTGGGTTGCCATGCCCTCCCCCAGGGGATCTTCCCGACCCAGGAATCCCATCCCCAGGTTTCCCACATTGCAGGCGGATTCTATACTGTTTGAGCCACCAGGGAAGCCCAAGAATCCTGGAGTGTCTCTAGGATCCCTTATCCAGGGGATCTTCCTGACCTAGGAATTGAACTGTGGTCTCCTGCATTGCAGGTGGATTCTTTACCAGCTGAGCTACATAGGAAGCCCATTAATTAACATAAGTAACCAAATAATAGGTTAACCAACCTAACTGACAGGACATCATACCCAAAAAGCATAGAATACACATTCTTTTCAAATGTTTATGTAATGTACTGGGTGAAAAACCAATTCTCAATAAAGTACAAAGACTGAAATAATAAAGAATATGTTCTCTAACCACATGCAATTTAAATAGAAATCAATAACAATAAATTAATTAAAAGACCCAGTGTTAAGAAATTAAGTGGCATATATGCTAGTGGTAAAGAACCCACCTGCCAATGCAGGAGACATGAGACACACAGGTTTGATCCCAGGGTCAGGAAGATCCCCTGGAGAAGGGCATGGCAACTCACTCCAGTATTCTTGCCTGGAGAATCCCGAGGACAGAGGAGCCTGGCGGGCTATAGTCCATAGTGTCGCACAGAGTCAGACACAACTGAAGCGACTTAGCACACACAGACTTGTAAATAACTCATATCAAAGAAATAAAATGAAAGTAAAAAAATTTTAGAACTTAAAACTCATGAAAATATGAGATATACAAACGTGAGATTTAACTAAATCAGTGCTCAAAGGGAAGTTTACAGCTATAAATGTTTATATTAAAAGAAAAGAAAGGTTACGTATCAATGATTTAAGCTTCTATTTCAAAAAGCTAAGAAAAGAAGAGCAAACTAAACTCAAAGTAAAATTAAGGACACAATAGAGATGAGTAGATAAGTCAATGAAAACAGAAAATGGACATGCAGTAGAGATATTAACAAAGTTAAAGGCGGATCCTTTGAAAAGATAATCCTTTAACAAGCCTGATTAAGAAATACAACCCCCACCCTACAATCTACAAGTATCAAGAAAGAAGAGGAGGTTTCATCATAGATCTTTCTCAGCATGGTGGTTGCCTGGCCCTCTGGGCCAGGTGTTCCCAAGACTGCCTCCTCTGGCTCCTGGGTGTCCTGTGATTAATCAGTGTCAGTCACCACGGGACCTTGGGGAGCTGCCGCCAGCGGCAGTGAAGAGACACAGTGAGAGGGCCTCAATGTGGTACAATATATTTGTAAAGATCCAAAAATAAATGATGTTACACAAGAAGCAGTCAACTGTACAAACTACACAGCTCATGATCTGATCAGAGTACAGTCATCTGATTTATAATAAAGGAACCCCTGTAATTCTCGGGCAGGAAGGGGGCCATGGACTCTTCAATACAACTGTGGGGGAGTCAAACAGATATCCGTATGTAACCACATACTTCATTCCAGATACAAAAATTAATGTTTAAGTTGAAACATTAAATTTTCAGAAGAACACAGAGGGGAATATCTTCAAAACTCTGGGATAAGTAAAGAGTTATTAAACAGAACACACAGTATTAATATAAAAGGTTGACACATATGACTTCATAAAACAAAAAAATTTTTCTTTACCAACAGAAAACATTTCTTTTTCAAAAAGTGAAAAACAAATCCAGGAAGTGGAAAAAGATATTTAAAACACATATGTCTGGATATTACTAGAAAGTAATATCCAGAATAAATTTTTTAAAAATTCTAAAAATCTATAATAAAAGTTGCATAATCCAATTTTAAAAATGGGTAAGACTTGAAAAATGGTAACACAGGCATGCTGCAGTCCATGGGGTTGCAAAGAGTTGGACATGACTGGGTGACTGAACTGACTGAAGACTTGAAAAGCCATGTCACAAAAATGAATATATAAATATCACTAGGATATGAAACGGAGAAGGCAATGGCATCCCACTCCAGTACTCTTGCCTGGAAACTCCCATGGATGGAGGAGCCTGGTAGGCTTCAGTCCATGGGGTCGCTGAGTCAGACACGACTGAGCGACTTCACTTTCACTTNGTCACAAAAATGAATATATAAATATCACTAGGATATGAAACGGAGAAGGCAATGGCATCCCACTCCAGTACTCTTGCCTGGAAACTCCCATGGATGGAGGAGCCTGGTAGGCTTCAGTCCATGGGGTCGCTGAGTCAGACACGACTGAGCGACTTCACTTTCACTTTTCACGTTCATGCATTGGAGAAGGAAATGGCAACCCACTCCAGTGTTCTTGCCTGGAGAATCCCAGGGATGATGGAGCCCAATGGGCTGCTGTCTGTGGGGTCGCACAGAGTTGGACACAACTGAAGCGACTTAGCAGCAGCAGCAGCAGCAGCAGCATAAGAAAAGTTGTTGAATATTATTAGTTATCAGGAAAATGCAAGTTAAAACTAAAGATACTAAATCTCCACCAATTGCTAAAATTAAAAAGACTGATACTATCTATCATTGTTGAGGAAAATGAGGCGAGTAGAACTCCTATATGTTGTGGAACTGTAAAGCATTTTGAAAGATTATTTAGCTTTATACTCTATCACCCGACAACTTCACACTTCAATATATAACCAAGAGAAATGAGTGGTATGATCACCAAAGATATGTAATAGAATGTTCACAGTAGCATTTTTCAAGATGACTCCTCTGTGGACACTGCAGGCATTATCTGTCTGAAGATGCACCTACACTAGGATTCAGCAATTTCAATCTAAGGTATAAACGCCAGAGAAATTCTTGAAAATGTACACTGAGATATGCATAAAAGAATGTTTACAGCAGTATTATTTGTAATGACTGAAAACTCAAAATTACCCAAATGTCCCTTACTGGTGAATGGATTTTTAAAATGTTATATGGTTAGCAGTTTTCCAAGTTCAGTCTGGAACCCTCTGGGGGGTTCTTAAAATTCTTCTGAAGGTCTGTAAAGTCAAAATTATTTTCATGATCTAAAACATTATTTGCCTTTTTCATTCTCATTCTCTCACAGTAGAGTTTTCCAGATGCTATAAGAGTGATATCATCACTTTGACAGCTAATGGCATGTGTGCCAGTATATTCTTATGTTTTAAAACATTCTTAAGCTTTAATTTCTAATGTACTAACATGGATAATTCACATAAATAAAAAGCTTTCAGGTTAAGGATATAAAATTTCCTGATACCAAAAGTTTTGAGAACTATTGATCTATAATCGCTTCCTTTCCCTTCTCTTTCCAACACACTAGAAAGAAAGCCAATCCAACTCTGTACATATTCTATATCTAAACTTGAGTAACTGAACATGGCAAACGTTCAAACTGATTCAGTTCAGTTCAGTCATTCAGTCGTGTCTGACTCTTTGTGACCCCATGGACTATATAGCATGTAAGGCTTCCCTGTCCACCACCAACTCTTGAAACCTACTCAAACTCATGCCCATTGGGTCAGTGATGCCATCCATTTCATCCTCTGTTGTCCCCTTCTCCTCCTGTCTTCAGTCTTTCCCAGCATCAGGATCTTTTCAAATGAGTCAGTTCTTCACATCAGGTGGCCAAAGTATTGGAGTTTCAGCTTCAGCATTAGCCCTTCCAATGAATATTCAGGATTGATTTATTTCCTTTAGGATGGCCTGGCTGGATATCCTTGCTGTCCAAGGGACTCTCAAGAGTCTTCTCCAACATCAAAGTACGAAAACATCAATTCTTTGGCACTCAGCTTTCTTTATAGTCCAATTCCTCACATCCATACATGACTACTGGAAAAATCACAGCTTTGACTAGACGGACCATTGTTGGTGAAGTAATGTCTCTGCTTTTTAATATGCTGTCTAGGTTGGTCAGAGCTTTTCTTCCAAGGAGCAAGCATCTTTTAATTTCATGGCTGTAGTCACCATCTACAGTGATTTTGGAGGCCCCCCAAATAAAGTCTCTGTTTCCACTGTTTCCCCACCTATTCACCATGAAGGGATGGGACCAGATGCCATGATCTCTTAGTTTTCAGAATGTTGAGTTTTAAGCCAACTTTTCACTCTCCTCTTTCACTTTCATCAAGAGGCTCTTTAGTTCCTTGCTTTCTGCCATAAGTGTGGTATCATCTGCCTGTCTGAGGTTACTGATATTTCTCCCAGCAATCTTGATTCCAGCTTGTGCTTCTTCCAGCCCAGCGTTTTTCATGATGTACTCTGCATATAAGTTAAATAAGCAGGGTGACAATATACAGCCTTGATGTATATCCTTTTCCTATTTGGAACCAGTCTGTTGTCCCATGTCCAGTTCTAACTGTTGTTTCCTGACCTGCGTACAAATTTCTCAAGAGGCAGGTCAGGTGGTCTGGTATTCCCATCTCTTTCAGAATTTTCCACAGTTTATTATGATCCACACAGTCAAAGGCTTTGGCATAGTCAATAAAGCAGAAATAGATACTTTCCTGGAACTCTTGTTTTTTTGATGATCCAACGGATGTTGGCAATTTTATCTCTGGTTCCTTTGCCTTTTCTAAAACCAGCTTGAACATCTGGAAGTTCATGGTTCATGTACTGTTGAAGCCTGGCTTGGAGAACTTTGAGTATTACTTACTGATTACTATAAACCATAAGACTGCCCCATATATTTCTAGTAACAAACATGGCATCTGAGCTGATCAGGAAGAAAAGAGATTTACTTTGGAATTCCTACCATCACATGAAAAGAGGCTGACTGAGTTCTTACTTGGTACCCAGAACATGTTGGCAAAATAAGAAAGGAAACATAAAAGAGAAGAACTGAATGGGCTTTAATTGGCTTTATAAGTACCAGAAAGCAATTCTTTTTTCCCTGAAGGCTGGAAATAAAAGTCCATGATGCCAAATGGCAAAGAAGTTGCTCTCTCTGGCCTGAAAGATACAGACAGAAGAAACTAACCAATTATACTTAACAGTTCTGAAAAAATCAGGGCATGCTATTCATGTGTAAGTAGCTAGCAGTGAGATTAAGCTTCATACTAATTTAAAAGTGTCTTAATAATGAATTTCTTAAGCTGTCCTGAGGGATTACAGGATTTTGAGGTTTTCCCCATCAGGAAGCCCTGTCCTGCCCTATTCTAAGTTAATTATCCTAGTGGAAAAAAAAATTGAGGTGATGTCAGGGGACCAGATATTTAATTCTAGTTCTGTCCTTCATGGTGTGACATTGAATTTGTCATTTAAACATAATCTTTTCTTATTTTCCACATGCAGATAATTAAATAATTTAATGCCTGTCCTACTTCAGAGAAAGATGAAAGACTGGAATATTCTCCAATATATTTTGATGCCACTACAGTTGACAGAATTACTCCCTTAATCAACAATACTTTGACAAAATTCTTATACACTAGTGATTTCACATGGCCTTCATAACCTTGTGAGGGCTGACATTATCTTCTCCTTAGACAAATGAGGAAAACAAGCCTCAGAGAAGTTAAGAGTGGCAGACCAAGGCATGATTGTAGCCTTTGGGATCTTCTCTGCACACATTCTGTCAGGTAGCTGAGGAGGAAGGAAGCAATCTCTTCTTTCCAGAGCCCAGGAAGTGGCAACTTAAATTATATTAATTTGATTGTATCAATAAATTTCAGCTAATTTTTTCACTGAAAATTTAGCAAATATTAAATACCAAGGTTTACCAATTATCTAAGGTGAAAAAACCCCCAACATGATTCCTGTCTTAGAGGAGCACAATCTAGAGATGGTTAGAAGTAGATCTTTACACAATAATCACAATTCAGTGGCTACGGACTCAGATAGGGAAGATGAGTCTGGAACACACTGGTCAGGAAATAATGGGGCCATGTCAGAAGGACATATGAGACAGCTTCAAGGGGCTTCTACTTGCTACACCTAGGGCAATTTGAACATCAAAATGTAATGACAATAAGAAAAGTGAAAGTGAAGTTGCTCAGTTGTGTCTGATTCTTTGCGACCCCATTGACTGTAGCCTACCAGGCTCCTCCATCCGTGGGATTTCTAGACAAGAGTACTGGAGTGGGGTGCCACTGCCTTCTCCAGAAGATGTTTTTCCAACCCAGGGACTGAACCCGGGTCTCGCGCGTTGTAAGCAGATTTTTTTTTTTAACTGTCTGAGCCACCATGGAAGTCCTGATAATAAGAAATTATTACTAAATAAGTAAGACTCGAGTCCATACTGATATAACTAAATTTTAAAAAAAAATAGAAGGTAAAACTCTTGATTACAGTAGAATCTCAACTAATACATGTGGAAGAAATGAGGGAATTAGAAAACAGCCATTTGGGCAATAACTGATTCAAGCATACTCATCAAGGGATGCTAAAACTATTAGGTGAAAGTTTGAGGAGAAACAGGATATTAATTGTCTCAACATATTTATCTACAAGACTGTTAACTAATTACCTAATTACAAAGGAATGAAGTGAAGAAATGTGGTAGATACTGCCTGAACCAAGTAATCCAAGTTACTATGTGCAGTCAGGACAAATGGTATCATGTATCCCCATATACAACGCCTTGAGAAGACTGTCGCTTGTAGAGCCTTGCCGTCAAAAAAGCATAATCTGAATCTAATCATGAGGTAACATTATGCAAACCCAAATTGAGACCCATTCTATAAAATAACTGGACAAATATTTATAAAGAAATATTAAGGTCATGAAAGACAAGGAATGATGATGAAAGAACTGTTTTAGATTAATGGAGACTAGAGACATGACAAGTATAACTTATGATCCAGAATTTTCTTTGGGGACAACTGTACTGCTACTAATTTTTTAGTTTTAATAACTAGAAGGTCTGTCAATTAGCTCTTAATACTATACTGATAATTTTCTAATTTTAACAGATGCACTTATGTCTATGGAGACATTTGTCCTTGTTTTTAGAAAACATACACTAAGGTCTTTGATAGTAAAGGGACATTATACATGCAAGTCACTGCCAAATGGTTCAGAAAAAAATATGTATTATATATTGAGAGAGATTAATAATGCATATATGATAAAATATTAATATTTGGAGAATCTTGGTGAAAGGTATAAGGGAATTCTTTGTACTACTGTTGCAATTTTTCTGTAAAGCTGAAAGTATGTCAAAATAAAAAATTACAGAAAGATTCATGAGTGTGATGCCAAAGTATACACACATGGGGTTATAAGAACCTGGAGGAGGGAGTGACTAATTCTGCAAAGGAAGGCAAGGAAGCAAAGGAGATGGCTAAGAGAGACTTGTCAGGCAAGATTTCAAAGTGATATTTTAACTAATCTTTTTTCTGTTATGCCACATGGCTTGCAGGATCTCAGTTCCCCAGCCAGGGACTGAACCAAGACCAGTGCAGTGAGAGCCTGGAATCCTAACACTAGGCCACCAGAGAACTCCCTTAACTAATCTTTGAAGAATTGATGGTTCTTACATTAGAAAAGGGCAAGGGTGGAGGGCAAATAGACCATTTCAGACAGAGGAGACAGTATGTAGAAAGGCACAGAACTGAAAAAACATGGTTATATGAGGACCTGTGGGTAGTTCCATGTGGCTTAAATACATAGGAAGGAGAAAAGATGCTGGTGGGGCAGCTTGAGAAGACTGTATGGGACATTTACGGAACTTTCCAGCTCTAACACAAAAGTATTCTGCCAACAGACAAAGGGGTAGGTACCATGACTCTACATACGGAAAAGATAATGATGAAGTTCACTCTAAAGGAAGACGCACATCTAAGATAGGGTAGTAGCACATAAAGATGTATATAACTGGCCTCCTCTCCTTGATAAATTTGTGATATATGCACAGATGTGTATACCTAATCTTATTTCTTTGGCCAATGTAACTATCAGTATTGTCACTAAAAGGCAGACCAGAAACTGTTAAGAACAAGAATGGAGAAAGGAAGTAGTTGACAAATGAGTGCCCCCTAATGATAATTCCTTGAAGCAAAATTACTCCAATGTTTATTGAGCACCTGCTATGAAAGTGATGCCATACTACATGCAATGGTGGTATGGACACTCATTGTCATTAACTAACTAGCGTGTATAAGTATATACTGGCAGTCAAAACAATGGACTTTGAAGTCTTGCCTATGAAACCTATATTATCATCTTCATTTAACTTATTAGGCAACTTAAACTTGAGTAACTTGGTCAAGGTCACATAAGAAAGAAGCAGGACTGAAATTTAAATCCAGAATGTCTAAAGTCCTTGCTCTTTTCATCACATTAAAATTTCCTCTAACTCGAGATCTGTTCATTCACTCACTTGTTCATTCATTCCTCCAACAAACATTCTATATTGAGAATACATTATATATGCTAGGCTCTATAGTATAATCCAGGGATATAAATAAATAAAAAGGTAATCCTAACTAATGACAAATGCTATGAAGAAAGTAAAACAGAGCAACGTGATAGAGGGTGACTGAGGTATGGTCAAGAAAGGCTCTTTGAGAAGATGACATTTGGACTGATTGTTATGACAGGAAGGAATCAGGCATGTAAGGATCTAGGGCAGAGTTCAGGCAGTGGAGACAGCAGGTGTAAAGGCCCCCCACCCCCAAATAATGAACTTCACTTGTTTAAGAAACAGCATGCCAGAGAAACTGCAGAAGGGTGAATGGAGGAAATCTTTTCCAGCATCAAGGTCTTTCCTAACGAGTCAGTTTTTGGCATCAGGTGGCCCAAGTATTGGAGCTTCAGGATCAGTCCTTCCAAGGAATATTCAGGGTTGATTTCCTTTAGGATTGACTTGTTTCATCTCCTTGCTGTCCAAGGGACTTTCAAGAGTCTTCTCCAACAGCACAGTTCAAAAGCATCAATTCTTTGGCACTCAGCCTTCTTTATGGTCCAATTCTCACATCCACACATGGCTACTGGAAAAACCATAGCTTTGACTATATGGACCTTTGTTGACAAAGTAATGTCTCTGCTTTTTAATATGCTGTCTAGGTTTGTCATAGCTTTTCTTTCAAGGAGCAAGCAGTCACCATCTGTAGTGATTTTGAGCAGAAGAATATAAAGTCTGTCCCTGTTTCCATTTTTTCTCCATCTATTTGCCATGAAGTGATGGGACCAGATGCCATGATCTTAGTTTTCTCAATTTTAAGTGTTAAGCCAGCTTTTCCACTCTCCTCTTTCACCTTCCTCAAGAAGCTCTTTAGTTCTTTACTTTCTGCCGTTAGGGTGGTGTCATCTGCATATCTGAGCTTACTGATATCTCTCCCGGCAATCTTGATTCCAGCTTGTGCTTCATCCAGCACAGGCATTTCACATGATGTACTCTGCATATAAGTTAAATAAGTAGGATGACACTATGCAGCCTTGATGTACTCCTTTCCTAATTTTGAATCAGTCCATTGTTCCAAGTCTGGTTTTAACTGTTTCTTCTTGACCTGCATACAGGTTTTCCAGGAGGCAGGTAAGGTGGTCTGGTATTCCCATTTTTTTTTAAAGAATTTTCTACAGTTTGTTGTAATCCACACAAAAGCTTTGATGCAGTCAATAAAACAGAAGTAGATGTTTTTCCGGAGAAGGCAATGGCAACCCACTCCAGTACTCTTGCCTGGAAAACCCCATGGACAGAAGAGCCTGGTAGGCTGCAGTCCATGGGGTCGCTAAGAGTCAGACATGAATGAGCAACTTCCTTCTACTTTTCTCTTTCATGCATTGGAGAAGGAAATGGCAACCCACTCCAGTGCTCTTGCTTGGAGAATCCCAGGAACGGTGGAGCCTGGTGGGCTCCTGTCTCTGGGGTCGCACAGAGTCAGACACGACTGAAGTAACTTAAAGTGACTGAAGTAGTAGTAGTAGATGTTTTTCTGGAATGCTCTTGCCTTTTCTATGATCCAACGGATGTTGGCAATTTGATCTCTGGTCCTTCTGCCTTTCTAAATCCAGCTTGTACACCTGCAAGTTCTTGGTTCATGTACTGTTGAAGCCTAGCTTGAAAGATTTTGAGCATTACCTAGATAGTGTGCAAAATGAGTACAATTGTGCCATGGTTTGAACATTTTTGGGCATTGCCTTTCCTCGGGATTGGAATGAAAACTGATCTTTTCCAGTCCTGTGGCCACTGCTGAGTTTTCCAAATTTGCTGGCATCTTGTGTGCAACACTTTAACAGCATCATCTTTTAAGACTTTAAACTGCTCAGCTGGAATTCCATCACCTCCACTAACTTTGTTCATTGTAATGCTTCCCAAGGCCACTTGACTTTACATTCCAGGATGTCTGGCTCTAGGTGAGTGATCACACCATCACTATTATCTGGGTCATTAAGACCTTTTTTGTATAATTCTGTATATTCTTGCCACCTCTTCTTAATATCTTCTGCTTCTGTTAGGTCCATACCATTTCTGTCCTTTATTGTGCCCATCTTTGCATGAAATTTCCCTTGGTATCTCTAATTTTCTTGACGATATCTCCAGTTTTTCCCATTTTATTGTTTTCCTCTATTTCTTTACATTGTTCACTTAAGGCTTTCTTATGTCTCCTTGCTATTGCAAAGATGTCTACACATTAATTTTGCACTTACACGGCAAAAGGGATTTTGCAGATGTAATAAGATTGAACTCTTAAAATATCACAGATTATTCAAGTGGGTTCAATATCATTGCGTGAATTCTTACAGACTGAGAGCATTCTCCAGCTAGAAGCCTGAGAGAAGCAGCAAGGGAAAGCAGAGAGATTCAAAGTATGAGAAGGACTCAACCTACTGTTGCTGACTTTGAAGATGGAAGAGGCCACAGATCAGGAAACGTGAGCAGCCTCTTGAATCTGAGTATTCCCAGTCAACAGCCAGCAAGGAAATGGAGACCCAAGCCTACAACTGCATGGAATTGAATCCTCCACCAACTTGAATGCATCTGAAAGTGATTCTTCCTCTGAGTTCAGGCTGGCCAACAGTTTGAGCCTGGAGCAGAGAAACCAGTACCTCACTCAGACTTTTGACTTACGGAACTGTGATAATAAATACATGTTGTTTTAAGCCACTTGCAGCAACAATAGAAAATTAATACACGGTTGAATTTCAGAGATGTGGGGCATTAGCTGCAAGGGAGATGCTGTATCTAGGGAGGCCTTTAAAAGATCACAGAGACAGAATGTTTGTATGTTAATGAGGATGCTTCAGAAAGGAGGGGTTTGTAGAGGAAACAAGTGAGGCAGATGAAAGAGGCAAGAAGGATGCAACTGAGAACAAGTGGAGGGGCTAGCCTTCGACAGGAGTAGGGACTTCTCATCTATTTTAAGAACAAGACAGGCGCCGTAAGTTGTGCTGTGGCCTCTATGTATGTGTGTGTTTCTCTGTGTGTGTGCGCGCGCGCGCGCACTAAGTCGCTTCAGTCGTGTGTGGCCTCTATGTATGTGTGTGTTTCTGTGTGTGTGTGTGTTGCACACATGCGTGCACTAAGTCGCTTCAGTCGTGTCTGGCTCTTTGTGACCCTATGGACTATAGCCTGCTAGGATCCTCTATCCACAGGATTCTCTAGGCAAGAACACTAGAGTGGGTTGCCATGCTCTCCTCCAGGGGATCTTCCTTACCCAGGGATTGAACCTGCCTCTCCTGCGTCCTGCATTGGCAAGTGGATTCTTTACCACTAGCTCTACCTGGGAAGCCCCTGGCCTCTCTATGCTGCTCTGCAAAAGCCTGCTTCTGGGCAATCAGTGGTGATACTGGACCCTTCCCTTTGATAATGTTCTGTTGGCTCCTTAAGTGTAATCCATTCAAATCCATGACCTACTTGGAATGTGGATGTAGGTGTGCACCTGACTTTTTTTAAGGACTTCATAGTTAATCATTCTCATTTAACATAAGTCAATGGCTAACACTTGCGCTTTGGAGTCATAAAAGACTTGGATTTAAATTGTACTTCTACCATACATGAGTTTTATGACACTCGGCAAGTCACAAACATGCTGGGCATTTTTTCTATAAGTTGGGATTAATAATATTTATTCCAACACTGAAAGAGTTAGAATAATATAAACTATCTTGTATAGTGCCTATCACATAGCAGATGCTCAGTAAATGGTAGCTACCATAATTATTCTCCTACGTAGCTGTTCTTTTATATGTCAACAGTTTTCCTTTAAGGTGCAAAAATACTGGCAAACAATACACTGATAGATTCTAGTAAAAGACTGGCATGACTGAAATGTCAGACTTAGTGAAAAGTGCATGGGCTTTGATATCAGAATGACCTGGTTTCCATCTTGAGTCTGCCATATGTGTAAGAGGTATGACTTTGTATAAATCATTTAACATTTTTGGGCCTACTGTCTCCTCTGGAAGATGGAGGTAATCTCACTCACAGCATTGTCTGAAAATTAGATGAGAAGATGGAATAAAGTGCCCAAGACATATGAGTGCGACAACCAATGTTTATTTCCTCAGTTCTCTTAAACCTCAGAGCAAACAAACATATACATGTCCTCGTTAACTTTCTCTTGAGTTCTTAGACTTTTGATGAAATAAAGTATTTTCTTTTTTTTTAATTACAAGCATTACTCTAGAAAAAAAGTGACAGTAAAAGCAGATTAAGAATTCAGGTCTCTTCATTCCTTGTCTGGTACTCTTTCCCCACTCATGTGGGAGCATTCACTTAGACAAACACAATCCTTCTCTCAGTACATTGAATCTGTATCTACTCTTATTGCTTGACCTCTTGGTTCTGCCTGTTTCTTTTCAAACTCTTAGTTGTTCCAAACTTTAATGTGAAGGATAGCTTCATCAGTCTATTAGTATTTTGGCTATATACTACATTAATATAACTTCTCATCCTGGGGGAATAGGAGAAGAAGCTGTTCATTCTCTAACCATTTTCACGACTCTAAGTCTTGCCTTTCCAACTAGCTATATAATTTACCCACAGCCTACTTTTTAGTGCTAGGAGTACCATACTCATTTAAAACCTGCAATAGCAGGTTCACTGGACCCATACTAGTAGATCTATTTAATAAATCAAAATCCTGGGTTCTAGCAGGAAAAAAACCGAAATAGACCAGTTATTACCTAACTTAAGAATAAACAAGATAAACACAAATATAAAAACAAGAAGTGACAATGGGCAAAAAATGATGGACTCAAAATCAACTAAAACAAGAGACAACTTTGTACTTTTATGCAAGTAAATCTGAAAACCCAGATGGAGTGGATAACTTCCTGGGAAAATGAAGTTTACCAAAATTGACTCTGGTGAAAACAGAAAGCTTAAACAGGCCAATTCTGATGGAAGAGTAAAGTTATCAAGGAATGGCCACACAATGAAACAGCAGGGCCAGGTGGCTTCACAGTTGCATTCTAGCAAACCTACAGAAGGCAGACAGTCTCAAGGGTACCTAAGCTGCTTCAGGGAACAGAAAATGAAAGAAATTCCTTCATTCTTCTTATGAAGCAAAAATCACAGTGACACTTATTATATGAAAAATGCAGCAATAAATAAGAAAATTACAAGTATAATTTAAGAATATTGAAGCAAAAAGCCTAAATAAAGTACTAGTGATCAGATTCTAACATCACAGTAAGAAAATAATACACCTTTGAGTAAAGTGACAAAATTGGAATATGGCTGATAGATGAAAACATATTATCAATGTTAAAAATGTATATAAAGAGAGAGTCAGCTAGGGTAAAAAAATGTTAATTGGTGGATCTGGGGAAAGAGATTCTTTGTACCATTCTTTCAATTTCTATGAACTTATATTATACCTAGGCAGAAAGTTAAGTGACCATACCATGACCAAACTGGGTTTATAAGAAAACGCAGATATTTTAACAACAGGAAGTCAATTAACAGCCTATATCATATGATGCCTATATGCATAAATATGGAAAAAGCTTTTGAGAAAATTTAACACAAAAAAAGTAAGAAGAGTTGGCTACTTCCTTAACAAGATAAATACACATACATAAATCCTAAAGTCAATTTCTTAATGGAGAAACACAAGAGACATTCCTATTAAGGTAAGGAAAAAGGATCCCTACTATATCTTTTCTAACATTTTGGGCTCCAAAATTACCACAGATGGTGACTGCAGCTGTGAAATTATAAGACACTTGCTCCTTGGAAGAAAAGCTCTGACCCACCTAGACAGCATATTAAAAAGCAGAAACATTACTTTGCCAACAAAGGCCTGTCTAGTCAAGGCTATGGTTTTTCCAGTAGTCATGTATGGATGTGAGACTTGGGCTATAAAGAAAGCTGAGCACTTAAGAATGATGCTTTTGAACTGTGTTGCTGGAGGAGACTCTTGGGAGTCCCTTGGATTCCAAGGAGATCTGACTAGTCCCTCCTAAAGGAAATCAGTCCTGAATATTCACTGGAAGGACTGATGTTGAAGCTGAAGCTCCAATACTTTGGACACCTGATGCAAAGAACTGACTCATTTGAAAAGACCCTGATTCTGGGAAAAATTGAAGGCTGGAGGAGAAGGGGACAACAGGATGAGATGGTTGGATGGCATCACTGACTCAATGGACATGAGTTTGAGTAAACTCGGGGAGCTGGTGATGGACAGGGAGGCCTGGCGTGCTGCAGTCCATGGGGTCACAAAGACTCGGACATGACTGAACGACTGAACTGAAATGAACAAGAAATATGTAACATCTTTAGGAGAAAATTAGAAAACACTCTGAAAAACACAAAAGAAGACTTGAAGAAATAAAAAGACATTTTGGTCTCACATGTCTCAGTATTATCAAGCTGTTAGTTCTTGCTAAATTAATTTACACACTGAATGCAATCTCAGTAAAAATACCAAGAAGACTTCCTCCCCACCACTGAAGCAGGATGAATTGATATTAAAGTTCATATAAAAAAAAACCAACCCATGAGAACAGTGCTAAGAAACAATGAAAAGGAAGAACTATGAGAAGAGACTAGCTTTAGCAGATATTAAAACAAACTACAAAGCTTCTATAATTAAAACCATGGTACCAGTGCATAAATAAGACAGGCACAGCCAACTATACACATAAATATGGTATACAACAAAGCTGATATATCTTGAATTACTGGGGCAAAAATGGACATTTTAATAAGTGATGGTGGAACAATGAATGGCCATTTGGAAAAAGATAAAATTGGATCTATTTCTTATACCATGGATAAGAATAAACTCTAAGTGCAGAGATCTAACTATAAAAATGAAACTATACAAGTACTAAAGGAAAACATGCATGAATTCTTTTTTTAAAATTAGTTTTTATTGAAGTATAGTTGCTTTACAATCTTGTATTAGTTTCTGCTGTACAACAAGATGAATCAGCTATACATATATTTATCCACTCTTTCTTAGATTTGATTTCCATCCCATTTAGGTCAGCATAGAGCACTGAGTGGAGTTCCTTTTGCTATACAATAGGTTCTCATCAGTTATCTACTTTGTATGTCAATCGGAATCGCCCAATTCATCTCTCTCCCTACCTCCTTGGTAACAATGAGCTTGTTTTCTAGATCTGTGACTCTATTTCTGCCTTCAAATAAGTTCATTTGTATCATTTTTCTAGGTTCCACATATAAGCAACATTATACAATATGTGTCCTTCTTTTTCTGACTTCACTCAGTATGACAATCTCTAGATTTATCAGGAATTTTTATAATAAAAGGTTGAAAAACTTAACTGTAAAATAAATTTGTGATATCAAAAAACATAAGCAAAGTACAAATTGGGAGGAATTTTTTATAATATGTATCATAATAAAAGTCAATACACTTAACACAAAAAAGACGTTTTCAAATTGAGGGGAAAAGAAGACCAAAAATCATACAGGTAAATGAGCAAAAGAAACAAACACATCTCTCTCTCTCTCTCTCTCTGACACACACACACACACACACACACACGAAATGGCTTTTATGCATGTGAAAAAGGCTGAACTTCACTCAGAAAGAGAAACACAAATTAAAACTAATGAGAAACCATTTCTCAGCCATGAGATTGGCACAGAAAGTCTAAAGCTTAACAATACAGTCTATTGTGGAGGCCACCGGAAAACAGGTATTCCTACATTGCTGGTGGGTACGAAGAAGGGTTATCAATCCTATAAAGGGGAATCTAGCAATACCTAACAAGACTATATTTGTCTTTACCCTTTGACCTAACCTGCACAATGCAGGAACGGGCCGAGAGAAGCTACCCCACGTCCAAGGTCGGGGCGGTGGCTGTGCTTTGCTGGAGCAGCCATGAAGAGATACTCCCGTCCAAGATAAGACAAACCCAAGTAAGATGGTAGGCGCTGAGAGAGGGCATCAGAGGGGAGACAGACTGAAACCACAATCACAGACAACAGGCCAATCTGATCAAATGGACCACAGCTTGTGTAACTCAATGAAACTAAGCCATGCCGTGGGGAGCCTCCCAAGACAGTTGGGTTATAGTGGAGAGGTCTCATAGAATATGGTCCACTGGAGAAGGGAATGGCAAACCCTTTATTCTTGCTTTGAGAACCCCATGAACAGTATGAAAAGGCAAAAAGATAGGACACTGAAACATGAACTCTCCAGGTCAGTAGGTGCCCAATATGCTACTGGAGCTCAGTGGAGAAATAACTCCAGAAAGAACGAAGGGATGGAGCCAAAGCAAAAACAATACCCAGTTGTGCATGTGACTGGTGATAGAAGCAAGGTCCAATGCTGTAAAGAGCAATATTGCATAGGAATCTGGAATGANGTGCGGTAGTTTGAGCATTCTTTGGCATTGCCTTTCTTTGGAATTGGAATGAAAACTGACCTTTCCAGTGTCCAAGGGACTCTCAAAAGTATTCTCCAGAACCCCAGTTCAAAAGCATCAATTCTTCAGTGCTCAGGTTTCTTTATGGTCCAACTCTCACATCTATACATGACTGTTGGAAAAACCATAGCTTTCGCTATATGGACTTGTGTCAGCAAAGTCTACAGTATACTCTGAATTTTAAATCTACAATATACTCTGAATTTTAAATCTACAGCATACTCTGAATATTGACCATGTGTACATGACTGAATTCAATTCTAGGGCAGGCTTCCATGTTTCTACAGAGCAGATACTATATGATGCTTACTGATTTGAATCAAGAAAAGTTATCATGGAGAAAGAAGAGGAATTCTCCTATTTGATGAAAACTTTTACTGAGGAAAATACTTGGTTCATTACAACTTGGGTACTGTGATAAAAGATAAGTGTAAAAGCACTTTTAAAATCTTGTGAATTACCACCTGTACCCCTCAGTCTTAAAAAAAAGATTTGTTAGAAAACCCCCTTACCTAACATGACCATTATGTCCTGAAGTTTGGTTCAATTTTGCTGAGATTCAATAAGGGGATAATTAAACATCTACTGTGACCATTTGAGAATATAAAAATTTTAAAAGTGCAATCCCTTATTTTCAACTCTTCAACAAGTTAGGTCACAGTATAGTTACTTTTTAAGGGAAGCTAGAGTGCCACTCTATTCTACACTAGCTGAACCATTCCCAATGTTGGAGCTTATTCTTAAGAACAACATCAACCAAAACAGATCAAGAAGAGAGTCCAAGCTGATGAGGGGCTTAGAAACTATCTAATTTCAGAAATATATGAGGAAAAAAAAAGACCTCGAGGAACAAGAATATCAGGAGTGCTCTGAAAAGGTTTAAGTAAAACAAGAAACAAAATTAGAGCCAAAGAATAGACACTGGGGGAAGCAGATTTCACCTCAAAATTTAAAAGAATACTTTGAGCCATTAAAGCTATCATAAATAGAAGGAATGTGCTCCTTTGGGAGGGTACAATCTCCCTGTCTTTGGAAGAATTCTAGTAAGGGATAGATGAGTATTTACAGAATATGCTCTCAAGGAGCATCCTGAATTAGGTGGGACATTGAATTTGAGGACTTCTGAGGTTTCCTCTAACCCTGAGATTCTAGGATCCTATGACTTTCTACATTACCGGCATCTCATATTTCATAGTAAGGTAACAAACTGTATCTTAACCAAAGTCACTTCTAGATAGGTGATAATATGGTCAAGAGTGACTCTGAATTCTTTACATACTGGAAAAACGTTGAGCTCACATTAGTGGATACAAGTTTTCCAAGATCCTAATATTTACTTGTAAGTTAATCATTTTACAAGTTGTCCTTCTTGAAGTGACTTTCTCACTTAATATTGGAGAAAGTGTCTGCCAATCAGTCAAGTCAGTTATTCTGTTAAATAAAGATGATGTTCCATGAAAAAAGTAGCTACTTTAGTTTGCAACTCTAACAGTCACATAAGTGCCTCACTTCTTCCTAAGACAACATTATATTCGATTATTTTAAGGATAGAGAAACTGAACTCATGAGGTTAAAAGACTTGTCAAAGGACACGCAGTAAAGCTAGGATTTGAATCTATATCTTTTGGTCTCCGAAGTCCATACTCTTTCCACTAACTTTGGACTTCTATGTCTCTAATAATCCTTAGTTAGAGGAGTCTTAACTGCCCCCAAAGAATTCATTACCAGATTTTTCCTCTTTACATCAACAACACAGCATATGTAATTGGAAACTGATTCATAAGTCCAGCTTGTGTGTGTGTGTGTGTGCACACGTGTGCATGTGGGCCACATGACACAGAACATGAACAATGGAAAATAAAAAAAAACAGGGGGAAATCCATTTGGTTTATCAGTTTCCTGGACTGGGATCGTGTTTTAATTCACAGCAGCGTATCACTGGCTTTGGCATAGTAATTTAGAGGATGTGTTCTTTATTAGCTTTGCTCAACTTGGCTGGGTTCAGCAATATACTGCCAGCTGGGCTGATGCCAAGGCTGAAACTCCACTGATCCAAATTCCAGTTCACATAAAAAAGCATGGGTTGCCTCCTGCTCCTATCTAGCTGAGTTAACACATTCAGTTCCCCACATCTAGCTCTTTCTCTCCCTCCTGACTGTTACTCCCACAGCATGAATAAAGGACTTCTGAAACCAAAAAGACATTTTCCTGAGGCCTTCTCCGATGGATACATCTGTGGAGAGTAGGAAGAATAGAAGGAAGATAAAATTACCCACGATAGGCCCAGAGTCAACCTCAAAAGCCTTTCACTACTGAGACTCAAAGGAGTGTCTTGGGCAATAGGTAAGAGGATTCAGGAACAATTTCAACAAGTGGAGAGCTATATTTTCAGAAGATGGTCTGCTCATGTGTCTGGTTAAGTCTAAGTTGCTTACTGCTAAGTCACTTCAATCGTATCCGACTTTNGTGTCTTGGGCAATAGGTAAGAGGATTCAGGAACAATTTCAACAAGTGGAGAGCTATATTTTCAGAAGATGGTCTGCTCATGTGTCTGGTTAAGTCTAAGTTGCTTACTGCTAAGTCACTTCAATCGTATCCGACTTTGTGTGACCCCATAGACGGCAGCCCACCAGGCTCCCCATCCCTGGGATTCTCCAGGCAAGAACACTGGAGTGGATTGCCATTTCCTTCTCCAATGCATGAAAGTGAAAAGTGAAAGTGAAGTCGTTCAGTCGTGTCCGACTCTTAGCGACCCCATGGACTGCAGCCTACCAGGCTCCTCCGTCCATGGGATTTTCCAGGCAAGAGTACAGGAGTGGGGTGCCACTGCCTTCTCTGAAGTTGCTTAAAGAGGCGACATAAAAGGACACTGTGATGAAACCTGCCGGTCAGCCATAATTCAATGCACACACTCCACCTTTCCTGAGCATAGGACTGTTTAAAAAACCTACAGTCAAACTCCTGCCTTCCTGCCATATCAGCCTCATAATCTTCTGTTTTTCTTTGCTCCGTTTAAGAGTTTGCCCAGTTTCCCTCATCTTTCTGATATATTCGGTTGGCCAAAAAGTTGGTTCAAGTTTTTCCATAACCAACTTTTTGGCCAACCTAATACATGAAAGTTTGTTATGTTTGTCACCTAGTAAGTTGTTACTGAGATTCAGAAAATCTCATTTGTAATTGTAGTATTTCCTCAAAAATTAAGGGGGAAAATGTAAAATACAGAGTTGATATTACTGTTTTCTAATATGACTTTATTAACCACCTACACTTATCACTTCATGGCAAATAGATGGGGAAAATGTGGAAACAGATTGGATTTCATTTTCTTGGGCTCCAAAGTCACTGCATACGGTGAATGCAGCCACAAAATTAAAAGACACTTGCTCCTTGGAGGAATAGCTATGTCAAACCTAGACAGTGTTTTAAAAGGCAGAGACATCAATTTGTTAACAAAGGTCCATACAGTCAAAGCTATGGCTTTTCCAATCTAGACAGCATATTAAAAAGCAGAGACATTACTTTGTCAACAAAGGTCCGTCTAGTCAAGGCTATGGTTTTTCCAGTAGTCATGTATGGATGTGAGAGTTGGACTATAAAGAAAGCTGAGTGCCGAAGAATTGATGCTTTTGAACTGTGGTATTGGAGAAGACTCTTGAAAGTCTCCTGGACTGCAAGGAGATCCAACCAGTCCATCCTAAAGAAAATCAGTCCTGGGTGTTCATTGGAAGGACTGAAGTGAAAGCTGAAACTCCAATAGTTTGGCCACCTCATGCGAAGAACTGACTCATTTGAAAAGACCCTGATGCTGGGAAAGATTGAAGGCAGGAGTAGAAGGGGACAACAGAGGATGAGATGGTTGGATGGCATCACCAACTCAACGCACATGGTTTTGGGTAGACTCCAGGGGTTGGTGATGGACAGGGAGTTCTGGAGTGCTGCAGTTCATGGGGTTGCAAAGAGTCGGACACGACTGAGTGACTGAACTGGAATAGTTTCTTCAGTAGTCATGTATGGATGTGAGATTTGGACCATAAAGAAGGCTGAGCACCAAAGAATTGGCACTTCCGAACTGTGGTGCTGGAGAAGACTCTTGAGAGTTCCTTGGACAGCGAGGAGATTAAACCAGTCAATCCTAAAGGAAATCCACCCTGAGTATTCATTGGAAGGACTGATGCTGAAGTTGAAGCTCTGATACTTTGGCCACCTGATGCGAAGAGCTGACTCACTGGAAAAGACCCTGATGCTGGAAAAAACTGAGGGCAAGAGGAGAAGGGGGTAACAGAGAATGAGATGGTTGGATGGCATCACTGACTCAAAGGACATGAATTTGAGGAAACTCAGGGAGAAAGTGATGGATAGAGAAGCCTGGCATGCTGCAGTTCATGGGGTCACAAAGAAGTGGACAAGACTTAGTAACTGAATGACAACAATTAACAACACATTTAAAACAGGGAATTTTCCAAGTTGATATATGTTGATGCTGGCACACAGTAGGTGTTAAAAAAACCTTGTCAGAGGAAACTATATGGATCCAAGTATTTTCAAGAAAACAGCAGGTGTGGTCAAATTTATGAACTGCCTAAATCAAATCTCACTATTTCCAGGAGTTTGAGAGATGCAGTTGTTTCATTATACATGCCAGAAAATTGCTACCACTCTCAGGCATCTGTGGTTGGTGAAGGCAGGAGAGAGAACTGGGCAGGGCCAAGAGCCAGCTTAAGGAAGCCGGAAGAGAGATAGGGGGCTATTCTGTCCCTTGAGCAGATATAATTAGGATCAGTGAGAGAACCCAGATTCCCCACTTCATAATGTAATGCCACTCATTTAATTTCCTCATATTCCCATTTCTACTTATGTAGCATCAGCATACAATCAAGAGAAAAGCAGTTATGGGAGCATTAGTTCACTGTACAAATCTCATCTCATAAATATATTTATTTTTCCTGACCAAAATAGAGCACTTAAGTGTCTCTGTATGCAGTTCCCTTTTCTTGGGATGTCTAAACATCTAAATTCAGATATAACTAACAGATGGGGGCACCTACTCTGTGCTACATGCATTTACACACCCATTTTCTCATTTCAACCACTGAATCAACCTGGGAGGGAGGTACTTCTTTACAATTTTCACTGAGCCTAACACTGCTAAGACTGGAAAAAAAAAGTGAAAGTGTTAGCTGCTCAGTTGTGTTCAACTCTTTGAGACCCTATGGTCTGTAGACTCCTAGACTCTTCTAATTCATGTCCATGGAATTCTCCAGGCAAGAATATTGGAGTAGGCAGCCATTCCCTTCTTTAGGGAATCTCCCCAACCCAGGGTTCGAACTCAGGTTACCTGCACTGCAGGCAGATTCTTTATCATCTGAGATATGAGGGAAGATGGGGCTGTTCTACAACTATTGTGTAGATGGATGAATAAAGGCCAGGATTTCTAGATGCAATTAAAGTACAACACCAAAGCTGGAATAATGACAAAGATATTGTGTGTGTGTGTGTGTTGGTGGTCCTCATTAAGGGTACTGAAGAATTTGATTCATTTATTAATCAACAGGCTCATGCCTTTTCTGACGCGGCTACTGAACACACCTTCTTAGGAGACAGGAAGAATATACCGATTGCTTGAAGCTTCCTGTAGAGAGGACATTCTCCTGTTTGCTGTGGCTTAGTAGAAAAATGGTGGAAGGGCAGGGGGGTATTCCAGGTGTAAAGGTATAAGTGTGTTCTGTGATAGAGAGGTGAATGAACATGAATTCAAAGATATCCTTTCTGGAGATGAGAGTCCTTTGTCACTCCTATTTTTGGCCACAAGTTTCCAAGACTTAGTTTAAATAAATTTTAATCTGCTTTTAAAATTATAGTAGCCCTCTCACTTTTGTACCTCAGTGAATAATGGCTTTAGATGATGGTGAACAGAAATGAAATCAGGAAATATAGCATGATTTATTTCACTCAATAAATATTACTGAATAACTACTATGGGCCAAGTGCTGGGGATATAAAGATGAAGTTAATAAATTGGTCCCACTTAACAAGGACTCCAAGTAGACATGAATCCTAACCTTCTAGACAGGGTAGAAAGAATTATCTTCATACTAAAAAACTTATTTCACAGGCTGCAGGGATAACTTTGTTAAATAAAATAGTTGTGATAGGTATTGAAATAAACTTTAAGAACTTACATTTCAGCTTCTTTATTCAAAGACTATCCCCTCACCCCATCTTACCTTCTCACCACTCCCCACTGGCCTGCGAGTGTGGGCACATATTCACAAAACTATAAACTCTAAAAGCAGGATTCCTTCAAATTTATCCAAAGACTAGCCCCTAGTCATGACAATATTTAAACCTGAATGAATGGCTGGCTGAAGAAAATGAGGCCATTAGTTGACCAATAGCCTCAGTTGTGTTATTCTTGCCTCTACTTAGTTTTTCCCTGCACATTTTAGGATTCCAATTTAACCAACTCTCTCTTTCTGACCCAGAATTCCAAAGTTACTGCAGTATAGTTTCCTATGTAGTTTTACAACAGAAAGAGAACATCCCTCCATAAAGTATGGGACACACTTTTAAATGTTACACAGAGGAAAAAAGGAAGATGTATTCTGAAAGTTTTAAGTATCAAATTCTTACTCTCCAGGTCAGAGTAATAATCCTGTGGCTCTTACTCTCCAGGTCAGAGTAATACTCCTGTGGCACTTTAGCCACAGCACTAAAATAGATTTTGAAATGTTCTCTTTGTTTGATGCCACAGGTAGAAAGGGTAGACCAAAAGGGTAAAGGAGGCCTGGTTGACCATTTACTCCAACAGGTGTGCTCAAGGGCTACACTTCTATTGGACCCCCATATCTGCATCAGCATAGACAGCAGTCAGACCAAGCTTACACTATAAAGTGCAAGAGACCGGTGTACAGTCCAGAATAATAATATACAATAAAATACATAATAAAAATATAAACATGAAGTAGCTGGGATCTCATTATATAGGAAGCTAAGCTACAATCTGAAACTGTCTTGCTCACCTGCAATCAGAACAAAGGAGAGGGGAGTTAATTAGATTATTAAGTGCCTAAGTAACATTATAGTCACACCAAATGGACTGAGTTCTTTATTTGGTTTTTTAATTTTAAAAAGTACAGTTTACCTCTGTTTTCTTCTAAGTCAGATACAAAAAGAGTGATCAGCTGAAAAAAAAAAAAGCTTCTGCTTTTTATAACAAGTACCCTGGATTAGCTGCAAGCTTAGCATCTGAAGCCCATCAGAAGTGGCTTGGCCCAGGAGTTTAGGACCTAAAAAGGTTTACTACTGGCTTTGCAAAGGAGAAACAGCTAGCATGAAGGATCCCCTTAGAGAGGGAGAGCCCTATGTGGCTGGGGTACAGAGGTAGGCAGGGGTGAGATGAGCATCTGGGATCAAGTAGAAGATAGTCAAAGGAGTCATCTTTTACCCAGTGTCAGAGGTCAGGAACCTGTACAGTACACAGGGGTATTAGGATGCTCAAAGATCATCTAGTTCAATCTCTTGCTTTAGGAATGACTTGCTCAAAGACATAAAACAAGTTTGCGTACAGCTGGGACTAGACTTCTGTTCAATTCTCTGATGTTACACTACACAGCTTATGCCAAAATCCAAGTTCTCAAATGAAGCTATGAAGAGAGCCCGAAGGAGAATGGGAGAGTATAGGGGAAGACTGTGAAGATAATATGGCTAAAGTGATGGCCTTGATAGCTGACCTTACTAAAAATCTCATGGCTTCTCCCTCTAGACTCAGAGATCAACAGAACTAAGTCACGTAATCCTTTGAACTTTGCTTTTCTTTTAAATAGAATGTATCTGACTGTAACAGAGTTCAAAGTTAGCAAAGATACAAAGAAATAATGTGTGAAAGAATATTAAACTTGAATATTGGTATTTTCCCCACTCACTGTGGGTAAGAAACAATTAACATTTGCACACTAATGACCAGAAGGTAGAAAAGAAAGAGGAGATAGGATGATTAGAAAGAGAACAGGCTTACACATAGAGAACATCTTGTTTTGTGAAATGAATTGAGTAATCACATTTTTTCCAAATTGTATCACTTGTTTCTCAGCCAGGACACTGAATGGCCCAAGTTCTGCTATTACTAAAAGCTGCATTATAAAATCAACTGAGGGTATGAGGTGGAGGAGGAGACAGTTGCTGGAGGAAACAATCCAGCTGCTGGGATAAGGACTGAAGGTCCTGATCTGGAAATGCCAACTGAAATAACCTCCTACCTTCTGAGCTGGTCCTTCTGGTCATCTATTAAAAATCTAAAATCTCCAGAGACATACTGAAGGGAAGGAAAAGAGCCAGCAAACAGTTCTGGAATCATCAGCCACACGGTGTGTCATATTTCTTATCAGCATGATGTGCAGTCAGAAAAAAAAATGTGAGGCCAGAAGACTCTCCTGCTCCTCTAGCTTTTGAGAATCACCCAATTGCTGTAGGAGACTTACTAGTCAAAATAGCAGTTACTCTAACCAAGGAAGTAAGAAACTCAACCTACTAACTGAATATGGCTGGGGTCACCACGGCTTATCCTGTTTTAGTTTCAAGTAAGCAAAAATGACTCCACTGTTACTTTCAAGGCACTTCTTTTCCTGCTATTTCCACAGAGATATTATCTCATAGACTCTGTAGAGGGAGGGCAATGCATGTCTCACATTGACCCCACATTTGTTTCTTGGAGCATTTAGAGGAGGAGCACTTTTCCAGGCAGAAAGTCTGTCTTCTGTCCTCCATGCTGCCCCCATCTCAAGTTCTCTCCACTCAGTGCCACCAAACTAATCCAAGCAACCCTGTATTTTCCTCGTCCACAGTCACCATGATACAACCCATTTTCTATAAACCAGCCCAAATGAGGTCTTAAATAACAGCTTTATTGATGTGTACTTCACATACCATAAAATTCACCTTTGAAAGTGCATAATTCAGCGTTTTTAGCAAACTCAGAGTTGTCGGAATATCATCCTTGACTTTAGAACACATTCATCATCCCTAAAAGAAATCTCATACGCATTAGCAGTCACTTCCTATTCCTCTTCTTCCAAAGCCCCTAAAACCACTATTTTGTCTCTCAGTTTTGCCTATTCTGGACGTTTCATATAACTGCAATTATACAATGTGTGGTCTTTAGTGATTGGCTTTTTCACTTAGCATAACGTTTTTAAGATAAGTGATTGGCTTTTTCACTTGGCATAATGTTTTTAAGGTACATTTATGTTGTAGCACAAACCAGTACTTCATTCTTTTTTATTGTCAATAAATAATTTATTTCATGTGAATCTAACACATTGTGTTCATCTTGTCATCAGATGGACAGTTGGGCTATTTCAATTTTTTGGCCATTACGAATAATGCTGCCATGAAGTTCAAGTTACATTTTTGTGTAGACATATGATTTCTATTTTCTTGGGTATATACCTACAAGTAGACTTACTAGGTCAGATAACTCTATGTTTAACATTTTGAGAAACTTCCAAACTGTTTTCAAAGTGGCCGCAGCAGTTTAGAATTTCACCAGAAACAAATGAGAGTTCCAATTTCTCTACATTCTCACCAACACTTATTACTGTCTGTCTCTAGATTATATCCACACCCATGGGCGTAAAGTGGTATCTCACTGTGGCTTGGATTTGCATTTCCCTAACGACGACTGATGTTGAACATCTTTTCAAGTGCTTACTGACCTTTTGTATAGTTCCTTGCTTGCTTGCTAAGTCACTTCAGTTGTGTCTGACTCTGTGCGACCCCACAGACGGCTGCCCTGTCCCTGGGATTCTCCAGGCAAGAACACTGGAGTGGGTTGCCATTTCCTTCCCCAATGCATGAAAATGAAAAGTAAAGTGAAGTCGCTTAGTCGTGTCCAACTCTTCACGACCCCATGGACTGCAGCCCACCAGGTCCCTCCGTCCATGGGATTTTCCAGGCAAGAGTACTGGAGTGGGGTGCCATCTCTTTCTCCGATATTTCCTTAGGAGAAATGTTTAAGTCCTTTTGTCCATCTTCTCAACTGGGTTATTTATCTTTTTTATTGTTGAGTCATACATGCTCTTTTGTATTCCTGGACACAGGTGCAAGTGATTTTTTTTTAAAAGTAAATCAGATTTTGTTACTCCTTCTGATGATTCCCCATTATGTTTAGAATAAAATCCAAATTATCACTCTGGCTTATAAGGTCCTACATGATTGTGCCACTTTCCCCCTCCCATGGAACATTGTAGCCAGAGCAGTATTCTTTCTGCCCTTGAAACATAGTAAACGCAATCATGTCTCAATACCATTGTAAGTTGTCACATCTGCTTGCTTGGAATTCTCTTTCCTTGCATGACTTCTTTTTGTCATTGAATTGAAATATCAATCATCTTTTTGGACAATTTTTCCTGAAAAGAAATTGTATCCAAAAAGCTCCCCCTCCACAAAAAGGAACAGTGAACGTTTAGGGATGATGGATATGTTCATTATCTTGACGAAAGTAATGGTTTAATGGATATATATATATGTCAAAACTTTATGTGCAACTTATTTTACTTCAATTATATTCAAAAAGCTGTTAAATGAATCCCTTCAAAGTCACTATCTTATTATACTTTTATTTCCTTGGGAAAAATTGTCCATCTGAAATCATGTTGTTTATTTCTGGATTTAAATGTATACTGACTATCTCATCCCTCTAAAATGAAAGTGTCATGAGGGCACTTGATGAATGCTTTTCATCTTTGTAGCTACTGTATCCTCAATTTGGCTCACAATTAGGTACTATATAAATATTTGGCTAATTGAATGAATGAATCTGATAGAGGTTTAGAAATGAAACCCACAGATAACAGGAAGGGTGACTTTCTATTCTCTCAGATTTACCAGTACTTTTAGGAATGAGCTTCTTACTGTCTATTTTCTTTATTAAGAGCTACCTCAAAGTTTATCCTGGATGTTCTCCAACGTCATGACCATCAGAAATATCACTGACCGTTAACCATCCTGTGGTACTATTCTAGTATTTCATGTATACTCTCCCATTAGTAGCAGTTATTTTAATAATAAGAGTATAATAATAATATAGCATATTACATAGTAATTATGATAAATACTAGTAATTATGTTAATATAGAATAACAGCAGCAGTAATACAATAAAAACATTTGTTTAGCATTTGGTGTTTGCCAGATATTATGTAAGCATTTTGCCCAGGTAATCTCATTTATAAAGCAGGTATTCTTTTACAGATGAGGAATTTTGAGGTTTAGAGAGGTCAACTAACTGACCAAAAAGCCACACAGCTGGGAAAAGGCAGAGATGGACTTCAAATCTATCTTACATCTACGCCCATGGTTTTTCCATTAAACTACAGTGCTGGTTAAGTATTTTTATGTAATACAGTGTTATTCCAGCTCAATTACAAAGTTGGGATGTGCACCTCAAGAATGATACTATTCAAACTCTGCAACAGTCCAGGAATAAGAGTAAGAGAGAGGAGAAGCTAATTGCCTGAGGATAAACCAAGGTATTTGAGCAAGGAAATTTTACTTTATGCCACACTCCATGTATATCCTCACATGATGTTTAAATTCCTTCTGTTTCTGACTACTCTTGACTGGATGTTGGCTTTTTACCCTAGCTGCTGGCCCCTGACCCTCCTTTGCCTGTGAGTGAGGTTCACTGGTGAAGGTATGCGGACCATGGGAGATCTAGGCAGGCTCCCTTAGTAACCTGGGTTCCGGCTGTGCAAGCCTTTACCTTTAGTGCCAGGTGGCTGCAGGTTGTCTCCAGTCAGGGAACACCAGCCCACAGGGAAGAGGTCACGGGAGTCGAAGCGGCACCNGATTGAAATCAAAAGGAGACGCAGGTGGCAGAGTAGGAGATGGTTAGATAGCATCGTTGACTCAGTGGACATGAATATGAGCAAACTCCGAGAGATGGTGGACAGAAGGGCCTAGTGTGTTGCTGTCCACGGGGTCACAGAGAATTGGGACATGACTTTGTGAATGAACAACAACAAACCTCTGCTACTATATTGTCTGAAGTTGCTTCATACATCATTTGTCATCTTTTACTTTTAGCCTTCCCGACTCACTTTATTTTAGGTATGTCTCCTGTACAGTGTAAAGTTGGATTTGACTTTGAGCATCAATCTGAAATGTTTTAACACGTGAGCTAAATGTAAATATTCATTTACATTCTGTATACTCTGTATAAATTACACTCAACTTTACACTCTGTATAAATATTTGTTCTCAACTTTATTACAGTATGTTTTATTTACTGCATTTTCCATAGTTCATCTCTTAGTGTCATTTATTTCTTGACCATTTTGTTCTTTTGGTATTGAGAAAGTTTGGGAATTTTGTTTTAGTGGTTATCTTTACACTAACATATTTTATAATGCCCTTAATCCCCCCATTTCCTCATTTAGGCTACTACTATCTGATTTATTGGTTTTAAATGATATCCTTTGACCCCATCTAAAGATATTCCAGGAGGAAAGGGACTTGCTTTCTGGTCCCACTGCATTTGCTGGCAGGCTTCTGCAGCACTCCCACCTCCCTGGTTGCCCGCGTCCTGGAGCACTGGACAGTTAGTTGTTAAATGTCCAGTGGTGAGCAGCAGCAGCAGCTCCGCCTCCACCACCTTCTCCCATCTTAAATAGTTTTATAAGAGTTTCTACAGAGAGACACACCTCTCCATGAACAGTCTTCTCCACACTACAGAAGGCAAATTTCTAGCAAGTTCCACTGCTGTGGCACTAGTGATATCCCCCATTCAGTGAGCAACGGCGCCCCCTCCAACATGGCTTACATCTCGGGCCTGAGATGGGGGAAGGGAGGCTCTTCCTTGGGCTGTCTATCTCTGCCCCAGTGTAGTGGCTTCTCCTTATGTCTGCTCTTCATACATTCCTTAGAGTTCTCTGCCTTTTGACTAGCCAATCCCTCACTCCAACTCTTTGTTAGAGTTAACAATTTCATTAAACTATCTGTGTTCCTTCTTCACTGGGACCCAGACTGATACCATACTATTCTACTCTTGTCCCTGCCTTTGCTTTTCTTAGATATATCATCTGGTATTTGGATGAAGCTCTTTCCATAATTGATTTAGGAAGGGGCTGGGTCACAATATTTCCTGTGTTCTTGTACACTGAAAACTCTTTCAGTATAATCTCAGCATTTGAAAAAACAGTTCGTCTAGACATAAACCTGTCTTTTCTTTCCTCAAATTTCTTAAAAATGCTCCTCCATTTATAGTCTTGCTTTGCATTTTGGTGTTGAAAAGTATGATGTAAACCTGACTTTCTTTGCCTTGAAAATAATTTGGCTGTTTTGCTAGAGGCTTAGCTGAATTTTTTTTATTCATAGAGTATAACTGTTTTACTAGAAAAGGTCTTAGAGTTGACAATTTTCCAGGAATAAGGTAGGCTTTCTCAATATGAAGGTTCAGGTATTTTCCCATTTTTGAAACATTTTCTTACAATTTTTTAATCCTGTTTATCTTCTTCAGGAAATCCAAATATACACGTCCACATACATATACCCAGAGGACCTTTTTGACTACATTCTATATCTAACAGTTCCTTTCTGATACTTTTAAACCTTTTTCTTCTAATATTTAGTTTTATTCTCTTGACTGTTTTATTTCTTTTCTCAATGTCTCTTATTATATTTTCAGTTGAATATATTGTCCCAATGGGTACCTTGGAACTGAGTCTTCAATTGAGATTATTTTTCTTTCTTCATCTTTTTCCTTGAGTTTGCATAATTCTATTTTCACATCTTCCTATTTACTGCGCATTTCTAGTCTGACTTAAAACTTAGGATTCAAGGTATTTTTTTCATAGATGTCAATACTTATTTAATTCAAGATGGGTCATTGTGCAACAGTTTTCCTCTGATTAGTCACTGATTTTTGGCTTAGAATTTTCAGTAGTTAAAATGGTTTTATCTTCTACTTCTGTTTTTCCTCATGTACAAGTTTTTTATGGATGTTGACTGCTGTTTCCTAATGATTTAAAATGTCTTATATTTTCTTGGGCTAGCAAAAAACACGATGTTCCATTTTGTCAGGGATCTTGGGTCATGAGTTTTCTCTTGGCATAATGAAATGAAGCTTCTTTAGTGGAGCCTGTTTGGGATGCGGGGGGATAGGAAGACCCGAATGTCTTCTGATTTTATGATTCTCTTTGCTTCTGTGTAACTCTAAACGACTACCCATGGCTTCCTTCTTTCCTTCAATATTATGTCTATCTCTCCCATGAAGGTAGTTATCAGCCCACGGCTGCTATCTCTGGTCCCTCACACTTTTAATTCATTCTCTTTCTTCTGATTCTCTAGTAGATAATGCTCCAATCAAGTAGCTCTTAGTTCTCTTTCAGTATCTCTGGACGGGCCTATCTTTTTCTGGAAGTGATTTTGGCTATGTTAGGCTCCCATTGCCCTCTGCTTTTTTAATGTAGTTTCTATCTACATAAAACTCTTCATTCTGGTATGGGGTGGGTATTAGCTTTACTGGTTTCAGATCTTTATATCAGAACATGTAGGCAACATGTTATTGAAATATGTGGTATTCTTGACTCCTAGTTATGTTTAGGCATGAGTTATGAGTGGCTTAATTTGCTTTCCTTTTTGAGCTAAATGTTTCTGGAGAACTTATGGAGAAATTTTGATGTAGATGGTCACCATTATCCCTGGGAATTTATAGTTTGTAATAGCCTACCAAGATGCTTCTAAACTGTGGTTCATAAAATCAGTTGAGAACCTTATGGTACTATGCAGCTACAAAAAGGAATGAGAAACATCTCAATACTAAGAAGTCATTTTGAGGACATATTGCTAAATGAAAAAAGATTGAGAAAAGTACGTATAGTATGTAGTCATTTATATAAGAAGGGAATACATATGTATATATATGTACATACACAGTGACAGATATATTTGCTTATTTTTTTTTAAATGGAGTATGAACTATTAAAAGAAAGTGGTTACTATATGGCAGAAGAAAGGGATAAGGTAAAGCGCATTTCTCTGAATATACTCTTTTATAGATTTCAAGAATTATTTATATACATGAGGCCAAAGATGGAACAATTCAAGAATCAACAAGGATAATTAGTACAATGGAGTGAAAAACATCAAATATGTATGAATCTTTGAGTTTATGATATCAAATACAACAATAGCAATAAGACTAAGTAATTTTGGAGGATAATGGCAATCTAATTTATTATTCTGAAAAGCGGTAAACAAAGAAAAGAATCAAGCACTTAGACTGTCTTTCCTGCATGAACTATGTTTCAGGATAACCAAATAGTTGAAAGTTTATTCTAATAGACATATTCCATTTAATTTATGTGGACAGAATGATAATATTAAAATTTTATATTTTGCAACCAAAATGAATTGATAGGTCTAAATCAGGGGTCAGCAAACTATAGCCAGAAGGCTGGACAACTTGTTTTGTAACTAAAGCTTTACTGGATCACAGCCTTGCCCATTTTTTATGTATTGTCTATGACTGCCTTCATATTACAAGGACAAAGCTGACAAGTTACAATGAGAATGTATGGCCTGTAAGCCTGAAATATCGACTATCTGACTCTTTTAGAAAATCTGCCAACCCCTGCTCCAGACTACAAGCAGCAATGGCTGCTACATTATAAAAGGAGAGACAACCAGACCATATATACTTCTTAATAAATGTAAATATCACTACCTATGAAATATTCTTATTGAAAAAAACTAAACCTTAACCTGATCAAGCCTCTAGATCTAGTTACCAATTTCTAGGAAGAGAGGTCAGAGAAACATGTTAAATGATACCAGAGAGATATAATCAGCAAAATCTAATTGTGGGAAATTTTAAAGAAAATGACTTAGGTTTTTCAACAAATAAATTGCAAGGAAAAAATAAAAGAGAGGAGGAGAACACATAGATTAAAAGAGACTTAAGGAACATATCACCCAACTGCATATATTGATTTTATTTGAATCCTGATTCGAAGAAAATGAAATAAAGAGAGGAAGAGAGAGAGACAGACAATAGGGAAAATTTAAATACTGAGTAAATATTTGTTGATATTAAGGAAGTATCATTATTTTATTCACATGTGACAATATTATTATGATTATGCTTTTAAAATATTAACTATGAGATAAAATGATACTATGTTTAAGCAACTGGGCAGGAGTGGTCAGGGAATGTATATAGCTACTAAGAAAACAAGACTATCAAAGATAAAACATACATGGACTTTCATTCTCTGTATTATTTTTTTCTACTTTTGTATATGTTTGAAATTTTACAAGTAATTTTTTTTAAAGAATGAAAAGGTTAAATAACCACTTGGAGAGGTCTTTCAAATGACACTTTCCTCTCATGCTCATTTAATTTAGCACAGCCTCCTGAGGGGAACACAGCCTATAAGCCATCTCCATCCTCCGGAGAGACCCACTGCAATAGTGTCTGACGGTAACTGATGAAATGTGCTTAATCACTCAGGTATACTGATGCTAAAAAAGGTGAATCTGATCTTGAAGAGAAAAATACAGTGGTGTCATTAAAGTAAAATAATGCATTTTACTTAATAATTGATTTAAAGTGAGAAAATTCCAAGGACCAATTGAGAATTTAGGGGAAAGGAGATAAGGATCTTTATAACAGTCATCCTTTCTAATGGGAGATTTTTCTCTCACTGTCTGTTGTGATTGTAGGATTTGATAAAAGCTCCATGGTTTTTTGAGGCAAGTTCAACGGCAAGACCTTCTTCCATCCTTTTTCTCAGGGTAAATGGGACCTGACAAAGAAGGATGCAGGGTGTGGGTTCTCATTAGAAAAAGAGGAGCTGAAGAGAAGCATGGATATCACAAGTTAACGAAGAATGGAGAGGTCCAGATTTTACAGCTCATTTCATGTTAGGTGGACCTTTGGGACCATATGAAAAAGAAGGGATGGGCGGATGACCCTATGTTTTCTTCTAATACAATGTACAACTTGAGGAAGATAACTAATGGGCTACGGAGAGCTTGGGTCCAGTTACTCACCCAGAGGGGGCTGCAGCATACCCCCATTCTTCTCACAGTTCCCGATAGGCTGAATTTCAGCTGAGTCAACCAGCCGCCAGAAGTCATTCTTGTTGTCGCTGCCATCAAGGCGAAGGCGGAGGCGAGCACCTGTCAGGCCGACGACTGTGGCAATACAGGTAGATGTGGTGTTCCTGGGGTCCTGCGCTTCCAGTTTCATGCTGATCTTGAACTCGTTGCTTGGGGGTGTGTAGGACTGAGGAGAAGAAGCCATGGGATTAGCATGGCACTTTCAGGAAGGACAGCAGGTGACGGGGCCTGAAAATTCACGCTTTGGATGCAAACTGACTACAGCTGAGTCAGGGACAACCCTCATGAATTATTTCCTAATACCCAGGAAGGGTCTCATGAAAAAGAAACACTGAAATGTAAAGTAAAGGGAAAAAATTACTTTCCAGTGAAGCATCAAATATTGACTGACCAGTAATAAAAGGATAAGAGTATCTAAAATGGTCCTTGCTTAAATGCTGTTGTTTATCCTATCTTCTCCAATTCCCTAACGCTCCACGTATTTTTAATACTTTCTTTGCAGAAATCATCCTATTAAACTATCATATCCTTAGTGTTTCTTCATGGAGTGCTTCAGTATGTCTACCACACAGACTAACCAATGGGAATAGATTATTTTTTTCACTTTGACATTAACTTAGAAATCAATTCCTGTTTTTTTTTTTTTTAAAAAAAACAACTTTAAGTTATAATTGACATACAAGGAACTACACACTTAGGTTAAATACTGACATATATATACACTCGTGACACCACATACATCACAACGCTCTGGAAACCATCACCACTATCAAGATAATGAACGTGGACATACTATCAAGTTTTGCATATCCCTTTAAGATCTGTCTAGCCCTTCCCAGATCTCGCTCTCTCCAGGCAAATACTGCTTTACTTTCTGTCAGTGTAGACTGTTTTGCATTTTGCATTTCTAGACTTAAAATGGAATCGTACAGAATATGTATATATATTTGGATCTACTTTCTTTCACTCAGCATAACCATTCTGATATTCATCCATTTGTTGAATGTATCAATAATTCATTTCTTTTTCATTAAGACTCACTTTTAAGAGCAGTTTTAGGTTCACAGCAAAACTGAGAGGAAGACAGAGAGATTTCCTATAAATATCCTGCTCCAACACATGCAGTGTCTCCTCTATTTTCAGTATCTCCTAACATAGTAGTACATTTATTACAATAGATAAAACTACACTAACATATAATAATAACCCAAAGTCCATTATTTACAGTAAGGTGCTCTCTTGGTGTTTGGTCTAATGGAGACATGTATCTATCATTATAGGATCACACAAAATAGTTTAACTAAAAATCCTCTGCACTTGGCCTACTCATCCACTCAATCTCTGGCAACCACTGATCTTTTTACTGTCTCCACAGTTTTGCCTTTTCCAGAATGCCATATAGTTTGAATCACACAGTACATAGCTTTTTCAGACTGGCTTTTTTCCTCAAAGTTAAGAGGCATTTGAGTTTCCTCTATGTCTTTTCATGGCTTGATAGCTCATTTCTTTCTAGGGCTGAGTAATACTCCATTGTCTGGCTATACTACAGTTTGTTTATCCATTCACCTACTTAAAAAACATCTTGGCTTCTTCCAAGTTTTGGTGATTATGAATAAAGATGCAATAAAATCCACACACACACACATATATATATATACACAAATACACACACGTTTTTGTGTGGACATAAATTTTCAACTTCTTTGGGTAAATATCAAGGAATGCAATTGATGGATCATATGGTAAGAGTATGTTTAGTTTACAAGAAGAGAGATCACCAAACTACCTTATAAGATGTCTGTACCATTTTGCATTCCCACCAGCAATTAGTGAGAATTCCTGTTGCTCCACATCCTTGCCAACACTTAGTGTTATCAGTGTTCTGGGTTTTGGCATTACAATATTATTGCAGTGGTATCTCACTGTTGTTTTAATTTGCATTTCTCTGATAACATATGATGTAGAACATCTTTTTCATGCTTGTCATCCGACCGTCTTTGGTGAGATGTCTATTAAGATCTTTGATCTTTTTTTGAGTTATTTTCTTATTTTGAGTTTAAGGTACTCTTTGTATATTTTGGGTCACAGTCCTTTGTCAAACACGTCTTGTAAAAATATTTTCTTCTAGTCTGCGGCTTGTCTTCTCGTTTTCTTGACAGTGTCTTTCATATAGTAGAAGGTTTTATTTTAACGAAGCTCAACTTATCACTTATTTCTTTCATGAACTGTGCCTTTAGTTTGCACCTAATAAATCACTGCCACACCTAAGGTCACCTTCAGTTCAGTTCAGTCGCTCAGTTGTGTCCAACTCTTTGTAACCCCATGGACTGCAGCACACCAGGTCTCCCTGTCCATCACCAACTCCTGGAGTTTACGCAAACTCATGTTCACTGGGCTGGTGATGCCATCCAACCATCTCATCTTCTGTCGTCTCCTCCTCCTCCTGCCTTCAATCTTTTCCAGCATCAGGGTCTTTTCAAATGTCAGTTCTTCGCATCAGGTGGTCAAAGTATTGGAGTTTCAGCTACAGCATCAGTCCTTCCAATGAATATTCAGGACTGATTTCCTTGAGGATGGACTGGTTTGATCTCCTTACTGTTCAAAGGACTCTCAAGAGTCTTCTCCAACACCACAGTTCAAAAGCATCAATTCTTCGGCTCTCAGCTTTCTTTATAGTCCAATACTCACATCCATACATGACTACTGGGAAAACCATAGCTTTGACTAGATGGACCTTTGCTGGCAAAGTAATGTCTCTGCTTTATAATATGCTGTCTAGGTTGGTCATAACTTTTCTTCCAAGGAGTAAGCATTTTTTAATTTCATGGCTGCAGTCACCATCCACAGTGATTTTGGAGCCCCCCAAAATAAAGTCTGTCACTGTTTCCACTGTTTCCCCATCTATTTGCCATGAAGTGATGGAACCAGATGCCATGATCTTCGTTTTCTGAATGTTGAGCTTTAAGCCAACCTTTTCACACTCCTCTTTCACTTTCATCAAGAGGCTTTTAAGTTCCTCTTCACTTTCTGCCATAAGGGTGGTGTCATCTGCATATNAGGTTGGTCATAACTTTCCTTCCAGGGAGTAAGCATCTTTTAATTTCATGGCTGTAATCACCATCTGCAGTGATTTTGGAGCACAGAAAAATAAAGTCAGCCACTGTTTCCACTGTTTCCCCATCCATTTCCCATGAGTGATGGGACCGGATGCCATGATCTTCGTTTTCTGAATGTTGAGCTTTAAGCCAACCTTTTCACACTCCTCTTTCACTTTCATCAAGAGGCTTTTAAGTTCCTCTTCACTTTCTGCCATAAGGGTGGTGTCATCTGCATATCTGAGGTTATTGTATTTCTCCCAACAATCTTGATTCCAGCTTGTGCTTCTTCCAGCCCAGCATTTCTCATGATGTACTCTGCATAGAAGTTAAATAAGCATGGTGACAATATACAGCCTTGACGGACTCCTTTTCCTATTTGGAACCAGTCTGTTGTTCCATGTCTAGTTCTAACTGTTGCTTCCTGACCTGCATACAGGTTTCTCAAGAGGCAGGTCAGGTGGTCTGGTATTCCCATCTCTTTCAGAATTTTTCACAGTTTGTGGTGATCCACACAGTCAATGACTTTGGCATAGTCAATGAAGCAGAAATAAACAGGTTTTTTCTGGAACTCTCTTGCTTTTCTGATGATCCAACAGATGTTGGCAATTTGATCTCTGGTTACTCTGTCTTTTCTAAACCCAGCTTGAGCATCTGGAATTTCATAGTTCCTGTACTGTTGAAGCCTGGCTTGAAGAATTTTGAGCATTACTTTACTAGGGTGCAAGATGAGTTTGAGCATTCTTTGGCATTGCCTTTCTTTGGGATTGCAATGAAAACTGACCTTTTCCATCTTAGTCTTCTCCTATGCTAACTTCTAGGATTTTAGTTTTGTGTTTTACAGTTAGGTATGTGGTCTGTTTTGAATTAAATTTTTTGAAGGGTGCTAAGCTCTGTATCTATCATCTTTTGATTCATGTAAGGACTGTGTGACCTTTTTCGTGATGAAATTACTGTATTTTTACCTGATAATATCCTTTGCATCTGAAATATACTTTGATATCAATATGCTATTTCAGCTTTATTATAATTTTTGATTCTTTTACTTCTAACCTGTTTGTGTCTTTACATTTAAAGTATAATTGCTTGCAGGCAGTATATAATTGGGTCTTACTTTTTATCCAATATGACAATCTCAGTTTGTTAACTGAGGAATTTAGATAATTATAATTGGATTATTGATATGACTGGATTTAAACCTACCATTCCGCTGTTTTCTATTATGTTAGTGGATGCTTTGGGGCTTAAACATATTTAAATTATCAGTCTATCTTCAAGTAATATTATACTACTTCATGTATAAGAATTTTATAATAGGCTACTTAAATTTCTCTCCCTTAATCTATTGTTGTTATACATTTTACTAATATATTTTATTATATCTACAATATAATGTTATTATCATTATTTATAGTCAATTATCTTTTATAGATGTTTAATAAGAAATAACATTTTAAGTATTTACCCTTGTAACTATCATTTCTAGTAACTTTCATTCCTTTGTGTAGATCTGTATTCTATCTGGTAATATTTTCCTTCTGCGTGATGGACTCTAACATTTGTAAGAGTGAGTTTGCTGCTGCTGCTAAGTCGCTTCAGTTGTGTCCGACTCTGTGCGATCCCATAGACGGCAGCCCACCAGGCTCCTCCGTCCCTGGGATTCTCCAGGCAAGAACACTGGAGTGGGTTGCCATTTCCTTCTCCAATGCATGAAAGTGAAACATGAAAGTGAAGTCGCTCAGTCGTGTCCGACTCTTCGCGACCCCATGGACTGCAGCCCACCAGACTCCTCCGTCCATTTGATTTTCCAGGCAAGAGTACTGGAGAGGGGTGCCATCATCGCCTTCTTAAAAGAGTGCGTTTACCAGTGATGAATTCCTTCAGTTTATATGCATCTGAAAATAACTCTATTTTTCCTTCATTCTGAAGATCTTTTTGCTGGATATAAAATTCATGGTTGATAGTTTTCTTTTGACACTTTGAAGATTTTATTTAACTTTCTTCTTGTTTGCATTATTTCAAGAAAATATAATGTAATTCTTATCTTAGTTTCCCTGCACATAAAGTGTCTTTTTTCCTTTGGCTGCTTTGAAGATGTTCTCTATCACTAGTTTTGATAATTTATGACATGACTTAGTATAATTTTATTCTTGTCTTTTTTTTAGGAGATTCATTTAGCTTTCTGAATTTGGAGATTTTTAGTTTTCCTCAACTGTGAACAATTTTTTGCCATTTCATCTTCAATGCTTTTCCAGTTCTCCATATCTTTTCTTTTGGAGAGTCTAATTACATGGTATATGATGTTATCCCATGCTTTACTGATCTCTTTTTCATATTTTTAAAATACTTTTTTTGTGTGTGTTTCATTTTAGGTATCTTCTACTGCTATGTTTTCATATTTATTCATCTTTTCTTCCACAGTTAATCCCATCTAGTGTATCTTTCATTTTGCTCAATGTCTTTTTTAATATACTTTACATCTCTGCTTAACTTTCAAACATATATAACATAATTAAAATAATTGTTTTAATGTTTTAATCTGCTATTCTAAGATTTGCAAAGGTTCTATGTCTGTTTCAGTTGGTTGATTAGTCTGTTCATTATTCGTTATGCTTTCCTGCCTCCTTATATGCCTGATAATCTCTGACTAGATGCCAGACATTTGACTTTTACCTGTTAGATGCTGGATATTTTTGCATTCTCTTCTTGTGCTGTGTTCTCAGACGAAGTTAATTTACTTGGAAATAATTTAATCACATCGAGTCTTGCTTTTTAGTTTGTTAGGCAGATTCAAAGCCTGCTTATCCTAAGGCTAATCATTTCCCACTACTGAGCAGGATCTTCCCAACTATTCCACATGAATTATGAGATTTTCCAGTCTAGCTGGTGGAATCAGGCACTATTCCCAGTCTTGTGTGAGCACTAGGCTCTATCCTCTTACTATCCTTTAATCCTTTCAGACAGTGTTTTCCTTGGCTTTGGATGCTCACATGCATATACAGAGCAACAGTACTTTGATGAATAGTTGAAGGGGGCTCTCTGCAGTTTTGTTTCTGTGCCGCATTCTCTTCTCTGGTACTCTATCCCTGGGATCTCAGTTCCATCTCCCTAATTTGATAGGGAATCTCTCAGGCTTAGTCTGGGTTCTCTTTCCCTGGGCCATGGTCTCAAACTATTGTAAAGCAGTAAATCATAAGAGGCTCAACTTATTTGTTTTTTCGTCTCTCAGAGATCACTCTTCTTGGCTGCCTGATCTTCAGTAACTTGAAAATCATTATTTAATATATTTTGTCTTTTAAAATTATTTCAGGTGTAAATATGAATTCAGTTCCTATTATTTCAGATGAGCAAAGTCCTATTTTGTACTTTTATTTAGACAAAATTCAAACTCAAAGTGAAATGTTGACAGTTTGTGGAAATAACAATTGAATACTAAAAAGGAGGGAGATATAAACCATTTCCTGATGTGCAGCTCTATTTAGCAGCAGTACACATCTCTGCTTACTACCCTTATCATGTGCACATCATCTGTGCATTGTATGGGGAACTTAATCCTATGTGGGAAGCTCTAAATGACCTCCAATGAACTCCTAACATACTCCACAATGGGATTCAGTGCCAACATTTTTATGGAAAGATAAAATTGTGGCAGGGGAGCTGAATTCAGAGATATGAATACTGTTCCACTTTCAAGAGTTGTCTAAGGGCTATAACTCTGTTTGCTATCTGCCTGAACTAAGAGCTGTAGTAAAAATTAGCAACTGTTTTCAGTAACACAGAGTATCTTCAAGGAGGTGAAGAAGGAAAAGGTGTTACTTGGGAAATTGGGGAGAATGTTTAAAACTCACGGTTGAGTTTTGAGTCCTGAAGTTCTATTCTTCCCATAGAAGTTTATTCTGGGGGCTTCAGGTGAGAAGCCCAAAGGCTCCCACTTCCTGTTTTGCTTGTCTAAGGACCAGAAAAACTACTTGCCTCCCACCTTCTAAAGATGCTGAGAATCAATTACCTGCTTGAAGCAATGGATAGGCGCTGGGACTGAACATGTTTCTTTTAGGTATTTGTCCCAGGTAAAATGACCTGTAAAGGAAATAAAAATCTCTATCACAGTCAACTTCCTAAAAATGTTTTCAAGGTGTAATCTACCCTAAACATTAGGCTATTTTCAGACTTGTTTGGAGCATAAGAAAACTTACATGGCCCTGTTTGGACTCAAAGAAGTATATTGGGGGAAGAATTGAGATGACCTGAGTGGATCATTTTAGATCAATGTTTTTTGAATCACCGTCTAGATGACCTAAGGAATCTTTCAAGCCAGTCTCTAAAATGATCCAAAATGTTACACCAAGTCATACCAGTGTCTCAAAGAAGTATTCAGGAAGCTCATGGAAAACAGAACAGAAGAGGCACAAAGTGGGTGGGAAGATTCCTTCTGAACAATCTGACTCTTGTAAAGGTCCCTTATTGCCATCAAATAACTGATTTTAACACCCAGTGTGGCAGAATCCCACCATCTCAGCTCAGAAAGAAAAAAGAAGAGGCTATCTTGAGACCCTGGGTAAGAGGAGTTGTTGGGGGCAGGAAAAGTCAGAATGAGATTATACTTGAATCCTCACTCTAAAAGATGTTTCTCTCTCACCCACCTCAACCCTCTCCTATTCCGGTCACCGTCGCATTGCTCTGAGGTGCAAGATGACCAAGGTTTGTTAATTTAGAGAAAAGTAGATCCTCAGTAGCATTTCTGATGACAGTAGTTAAGAATAAGTTGGCAAATTTACAGAATCTTTGTAGCCTCTTGAAGTGGCCCTTAGGGTCTCTCAAAGTTTGAGGAACACTGTGCTAGAGAAATAATCTTTAAGGTGACAGTGACCTGGGGTCAGGGAAAACATTTTAAAGGATGGGTTATTAAACACATATCTTACTGAACCACAAAAGATTACCAGGTTCTTTATTAAAGGTTAAATCAATTACAAATATCCCCCTAATACCCACCTAGAGGTGACCCCATGATGGAGCAGGTAAGGTCCCAGAGACTTTCACAAGCTAAAACACTGTAGCAAACCAGCATTTCTTGAAGTTTCCTCTGCAGTGGAGCAGCACAGGGCCCCTTTGGGCCATGAAAAAAGCACTAGATGCTGGGAATAAAAATGAGTCATGGAATGATGAAATCTCAGTCACTCCAAAGATGATGCCAAGACTTTATACTCTATTGACTTTATAGCTTGTTTTAAAACTGGTTCCTTTCCCACAATTCTAACCAAGCCAAATAGATTTGGCCAGAAATCACAGTCAGTTCTGAACTATTTAATGAACTGGCTGAGCATGTGTGCATGCTAAGTTGCTTTAGTCCTGTCGGACTCTTTGCAACCCTATGGACTGGTGCTTCCCAGGCTCCTCTGTCCGTGGGATTCTTTAGCAATAGTACTGGAGCGGATTGCCATGCCCTCTTCCAGGGGATCTTCCTGATCCAGGGATTGAACCTTAGTCTCTTGCATTGGCAAGGACATTCTTTAGCACCAGCACCACCTGGTAGCCATCCCCTTCGGTCAATAATTAATCATTTTGAATAGACAGTCCAAGGGTAAATGATATGAGTATTTCCTTAAGTCAAGATTTAAATAGCTTATTAGAATTTAATAAAGAGTTTGCTCTTAGCTGAGATGGCTTCTAAAGCAAAGAGTTTCATCACTAATGGCTGTTAGAAAAAGAAAACATCAAGAATTATTATTCCATTCTTGCAAATAAATAAGTCAAATAGTAAGTCTTGGATTTCATTAGGCTGCACCTCTTGAACTGTAACACGTACAGCAGTTCTACCCACTAAAACTTTCTCTGATAACAGAAATGTTCTGCACCTATGCTGACCAGTAAGATAGCCAATAGCCGCATGCCACTATTGAACACGTGAAATGTGGCTAGTGTGAGTGAGAAATTAAATTTTAAATGGTATTTAACTTTAATGTAAATTTAAATACCTATATGGGAATTACTGTAAAAGGCAGTACGGAAGAAGTTAGGTCAGTTCTGAGTTGCTTGTTACTGTTTTGAGTTCTGACCAAAAACACCCAAGACTTTGGCTTTAAGCCAAAGCAGCATCAGGGTACCAAAATAATTAGGGTATTATCGTTCTATATTACACGTAACAACTATGGTAATCAATTCCTATTACATGGGTTAAGAAATCCCACATCTTCCCATTTACTATCAACTGAAAGAAAAAGAACCTCTTTGTTAAAAGCAGTTCATCCACTGAGGGTTCACTAGCTTCAACCATACCTAGATTAGTATTTTTCCTTAAATTTGACTGCTTAGGCTGTTTATTGTTTACTATCAATCAGGTAAGCTGCAAAATAAGTTAATTTTTATGGACTCACTAAGAATATCTGAGTACCTATTATAATGCTCATAATGAAGCCAAACATCAAACCTACCACACTGCCAAGCACTAAAAATATCACAAAAGAAGTAGGACAGGCAACAAAGTATAGATCAGGGGTTGGCAAATTTTCTGTAAAGGACCAGATAGAAAAAATTTTACCCTTTGTAGGCCATTCGGTCTCTGTCACAAATACGAACTTGTACATGGTAGCATGAAAACAGCCATAGGCAATATGTAAATGAGTAAGCATGACTGTGTTTCACTAAAACTTTATTTATAAAAACTGGCAGTGGGTTGCATTTGGCCCCTAAATAGCAGTCTGTCAAATTTGGGGATATAATATCATTCTCAAATGCTACTTACCATAAAAATATACTAAATAATTTTTCTAACTTCTTTTTACAGTTCTGAGACCATCTTCAGAGGTTCTCATTCAGTAATCTCTTGAGTGTGGTCTGAGAATCTGTATTTTCAAAGCCTTTCGAGGTAATACTGATTAAATTCCATGCCTAGAAACTAATGGGATAATTGAAAGAATGTGATATTGAGAGTTAGAAGATGGTGGTTGAACTCTTGTTTCTATAGCTAACTGCTACTGCTACTGCTGCTAAGTCGCTTCAGTTGTGTCCGACTCTGAGCGATCCCACAGACAGTAGCCCACCCAGGCTCTTCTGTCCCTGGGATTCTCCAGGCAAGAATACTGGAGTAGGTTGCCATTTCCTAGTCCAATGCATGTATGCATGCTAAGTCACTTCAGTCGTGTCCAACTCTGTGTGACCCCATGGACAGAAGCCCGCCAGGCTCCTCTATCCACAGGATTCTCTAGGCAAAAATACTGGAGTGGGTTGCCATTTCCTATCTTGAATAAACTACTTAATCCTTCCAAGCATCAGTTCATTTACCTGAAAGAGACCTAATATTCCGTAAGATTATACATACACTCCTTCATTCAATAAATACTTATTAACCTCCTTCTAAGTGCAAAAGCACAGTGTTAAATATTAGGGGAACAAGAGACATGGTTCTGAAATTCATGGAGCCTACAGTTTAGAGATAAGCAAAAGTAGTAAATTAAGTAATAATACAAATAATCTGCCACAATTATGATAAATTTAAGTTAATGAGGTAGTACAGATTGCCTTGAGAATACAGAACAGGGAAATCTAATTCATACTTGGGTCAAGACTACTGTGAAGATTGACATTATTAACTAGTATGGTACTTTATAATTTCTGGAGTGATTTCAATTATTCATTCAAATGATGTTTGAGTATCCTGTATGTGCCAGGCACTTCTTCTAAATGCTAGGATAAGGCAGGAGGTCCCTGCCCTTATGGAATTTACATTCCAGTGCATAATGAGGCACAATTAACACAGTCAAATAAATAAGGTAGTAAATGATAAGTATTTGAAGGACATAAAATAATGATATGTGACAGAGACTGGGAATCATCTTAGATGGTGAAATTACAGACAGATGCTCTAGACAGGAAACATTTGGGCTGAAACCTTATAGATGAGAGACAGTCAGTTATCTCATTTATACTGCTGAATAATACTTATGAAAGTATTTTATAGACTCTAACATACATACAACCATATGACAGTTATGCCTATTATTAGGAAATAAGATTGGTTTAAAACTCAACATTCAAAAAGCTAAGGTTATGGCATCTGGTCCCATCACTTCATGGCAAATGGAGAAACAACTGAAAATGAGACTTTATTTTCTGGGTCACCGTATATGGTGACTGCAGCCATGAAATTAAAAGATGCTTGCTCCTTGGAAGAAAAGCTATGACAAACCTAGACAGCATATTAAAAAACAGAGACATTAGTTTGCCAACAATGGTCCATCTAGTCAAAGCTATGGCCTTTCCAGTAGTCATGTATAAGAGTTGGACCATAAAGAAGGCTGAGCGCCAAAGAATTGATGCTTTCAACTGTGGTGCTGGAGAAGACTCTTAAGAATCCCTTGGACTGCAAGATCAAACCATCCAATTCTAAAGGAAACCAACCCTGAATATTCATTGAAAGGACTAATGTTGAAGCTGAAGCTCCAATACTTTGGCGACCTGATGAGAAAAACCAACTCATTAGAAAAGACCCTGATGCTGGGAAAGATAGAAGGCAGGAGGAAAAGGGGACAACAGAGAACAAGATGATTGGACGGCATCACCACCTCAATGGAAATGAGTCTGAGCAAGCTAGGGGAGATGGTGAAGGGCAGGGAAGCCTGGCGTGCTGCAGTCCATGGGGTTGCAAAGAGTCAGACATGAATGAGCGACTGAACAACAACAAAGATTGCTGCCCTGAAGGGATTTATCACTACATGCAAATACTTTAACAATAGTTCCCTAAACTGTAAAACACAAGAGATCCACCAGTTGAATGCATGAATTCCTTTCTCTAATATTCACTCATTCAACAAATATTTACTGTGCAACTACTATATGCCAAGCTCAATTTCAAGCACAGGTATTACACAGCAAAGAACAAAACAGCAAAAATCTCTGCCCACGTGGAGCTTACATTCTAAGAGGGAAGAGACACAATAAATAAACAAATAAACATAATTCAATTGATCCAGAAAGTTACAGAGAAACCACATAATAACTATACAATTTTTGGCCCTTTTCAAATAAGGAAAAAATAAAGCAAGGTAGGAGAGGAAAAGAGTGCTGAGAGTATGTATGCTATTTTAGGCAGGATGGTCAAGAAAGGGATCTTGATGAGGTGATATAAAAGCTGAGACCTGAATGGTCCCTCCAGCCTCTAGTTAAATAATTCCAATGATGAGAAATTTATTATTCAGCTATGGTTCAACAGCACAAATGGATTATTTTAACCATTAGAATCAGCCAAAGTCTACCTTCTTCTAAATTTTTACCTACTGACATTAGACATAATATATCTAATCCCCTAAATATGTCCCCAATCCCTCAACTGCTCCTAATTTAAAATGGTTACATCAGGCATTTCCATTCATGCTGGCTACTGTTCTGTCCACATTCCTCTACAAGAACTCTATTTAGTTCCATCTAAAGTGTGGAACCCAAATCCTTTAGAGCAATAAAGACAGTCACAGTCTTTATTTTTGGCCATGCTGTGCAGTATGTCGGGTCCTAGTTCCCCAACCAGGGACTGAACCTGTGCCCCCTGATTTGGAAGCTCAGAGTCTAAACCCTGGAATGCCAGACAAGTCCATTTTATGAACTTTAAAAACTTTCACTATTTAACCCAGTACTTGAAACTTGAGAGAGGAACCATAAAAGTTTGAAAAGTGAGTGAATGGAAAGAAGCAAGCCAGTAATGGTCCTACTCTTTTCTGGACTAGTGAAATCACACCTGGGAAATTAAACATTATGGGAACTAGTCCTTAAGAGGGACAGAACAAAGCAACACCTAAATGGTGACCTAAATGATCAAGAGAAACAAAACCATGTCACATGAGGACCAGCTAAACGAAGAAGCAACATTTAGCATGAAAGTCTTAGAGCCATTTCTTTATCCGTCCATCCAACAAGTATTTACAGTGTGGATCAAGGAACAGTGCTAGAGATACAACCATGATCAAAATATTGTCTTGCCTTCACAAAGCTTCAACTTAACTTCCAAGTTAAAATGTAAAAGGATAAGCAAGGAGTTAGCCAAAGAGAGACCTGTTCTTTCAGACAGAAAGAAAAGCATGTATGATGGCTCAGAAATGAAAAAAAAAAAAAAGCAGTTCTCAAACCTGAATCTGTCAGTATGGCTACTACCCTGTCTACCCTGATACAAATGGTTTAAAAAAGAGGTTGTCAATAAAAGCAGTGTTTGGGTTTCAGAGTCTCATATGCAACACTAAGGAGAAGAGGAAGCACAAAAGGGTTTGTAAGAAAAAGCATCCTGTCTACAATGTGAAGAACGGATTGGAGGAGGGTAAGGCTGGAGGCAGGAAGCTTTTTTATTAGAAAGCTTTTCTAATAAACTAGCTATGAGATGATGGTTGCTTGAACTAGGAAATGTAACAGAATGGCAGTGAGAAAGCAGTCCTTAGAGCTGCTTTCAAATAACTTAGAGGCTGGACAGTGAAAACCTGGCTAAACCTATACATATGGCTCTGACAGTTATAGGTAGGACTAATAGAATTGACAAAGAAACAGATTTTGGCCCAATAAATATTTGTTTAAACATGAGTGAGTTGCTTGAGGAGGTTTTAAGTCCCTAACAACTTTGGAGAAAGTTCAAGACAAGACATTTTATAAGAAATACAAAATGCTGGAATTTTGAAATGCAGGCCAAGGTAGATTTTTTAAGGCCTCTTCCAAACTCTGAGATTCTAAAAATCTACTGAATTTTCTTTCAGTGTGGTATTTGAGGCTACCCTCTATGCCTGATGGACAAAATGAAATGCCCAAGATTACTTTATCAGAGACTCTGCCTGGCTTCACTACCTCTACTCCCACAACAAAAAACATACTTTCATATTTTAACATCACTTTATGTAAATATTTTAAACTGAATATCCACTTTTCACAATTCTGTCAACAAAACAGGTTGTTTACAACATACCTTAAATATCACTGAACTGGAACTGTTGTCATCATTCACATTAGCAACAATCCCCCAAACTGCAGCAGCCATCACTGAGCACCTTCTGTGTGTCTGCACCATGCCACACTATGCTCAGTATCTTCCCTCTTAATTATAACCCAAAAAGTAGGCTTTATTCTCATCTTAAAGATGAAGAAATGGACTCAGAAAGATCAAGTATTATTTCTGAAGTCACAAAACTGGTTAGGGAAGAAAAGGAATATGAACCCAGGCCTGTCTTATGCCATGCTTTTTAAACCACACACCAGTACCTTAGAAAGCATGAGGAAAGTTTTAAGGAAAAATAAAAAGTGACAATTATTTATTGTTTATTAAGTATCAGGCCCTTTACCTGCATTATTTCATTTCATTCATTTCTTCAGCTCATAATCATAGAATGCTTCACTTCAAAGAATGTCACAAGATTTGACTTAAAAGGCTGAGGATAGTTGCTGAACAAATGAAAATAATAATCCTCCAAGGTTGAAAAGTATTTGAGAGTTTTTAAGATGTTTTCACATCCATTAGTTCATATAATCTTCTTAATAACCCTGTGAAGTAGGTAGAAAGGGATTATTATCCCCATTTACAAATCAGAAAACCAAGGATTAGTGTCACAAACTTACTAAATGGCAAAGTTGGCCTTCAAAGAATCCAGGAATTCTGACTTCTAGTCTAGTGTTCTACTACTTTACATCACCATCTCTGTCAGTGGGCAATGAAAGTAATATGTTCTCAGAAGAAAAGGAAAGAGGGAACAAATGGAAAATGATGATAATAGGACTGAACACAGGAAGTTGCGATAACAAAATATGCAACAATACTTCAACAAAAACTGATAAAGGTATCAGGATATCAATATTTAAATAAAATGCAGGATTTTAAAGAATGCTTAAGAAGTTAAGACTGACATTTATGATTGAAAAATATCGCCATTAGTTTCATTTCTGAAATCCTAGTCCTGAAGTACACTATTTAGGGATGAAAACCAAATGCAGTACCAGGCTGACTCCTGTTATTTGACATCTTAATATTTTGGTTTTTATTTAGTTAAAAAAAAAAACAACTTAGAAAATCTTTAGGTTTAATTTCAGTTCAATATATCTCATGAATTTCTTTTGGGAAAATGCCATCAAATTCTGATTTACGGACAAAGGGGCTTTGTTTTAGCTCTAGATTTAATGAATTAATTAGAAGTAACTTGCAGTTTGGTTTCAGTTCCCCTTCCTTATTGTACTCATGTAATTAACCACCCTTTCCCCTTTCGTTAGGTTAGTCTGTGGCCTCCTGATAAGGAAGTTGGACAGGACATCTAAGGAGAACTGCCTGGGCTCATCAGGCAGACAGGAGCACAGGATTCACGAGCTCATGAGACAAAGACACATGGAATTCTTTTCCTAGTTACTATCTAATCCCTGGCTCAGTAATTTCCCATATTTAACAGAAACACAAGAAAAATATCTTACCTAGCTCCAGGATGTCAGTAGCTTCTATTAAAGAAAAAAAGTGTTACAGCATAAGTCATCATGAAAAACACACCAAAATGACATAACAGTGAGATTCTGGGGTAAAATGAGGGCTTGACAGTTTGCATAGTTCAATTCTCTCATTTTAAAAGATACTAAGTTTATTACTAGTAGCTGTGGAAGTATACAACTCAATTCTGCCTTATTAAAAACTGGATATCCAGAGAGGCTAAACAACTGTACCTAAAGCTAATTTGGGATTGTCTGAACTCACAATGTGAATTTCCTGATTTCATGCTCAAACCAATGTATATTGCTTTTGACAGATACAAATTATATTTGCTCGTGTTTTAACCCATGAGTTCTTGGTATACTCAGACCTCCAAAAAAAAAGGCTTTGTGGTAAGAGATGTCAAATTAAATTTTTCCATGCTAAATACAGCTTTTTTTCTTACCTTGATATTGGGATGCAGACTCTGATAGATGACCATATTTATGTTTTCTAACATCATTCCAGTCTATTACTGCAGGAAGAGAGAAAACAGTCATGTGGAAAGAAAGTAAAAGTTTCAGTACTTCTCCAATTTAGCAGTATATTGTGACAGTTTTTGATAAAGTAATCTACTTTTGAGATTCTAGTCTAAGGAAATAACCTAAAGTCTAGAAAAAGAGATTTTATTCAAAAAAACTTTAGTATTCTTTATAATAACAAAAAATTGGGATGGAAGGGGTGCTTAGATGTTCAACACAGAAGACTGATTAAGATACTGAAATACATTTGTTATTTGACAAAGTATTTTGCAGCTGTTAAATTTTTAGAAGTCTAAGTGGGAAAATGTTTGAGTTATAATGTTATCTGGTAAGATAAAGGATTAAAAAATATATGTGAGGAATAACCACAATTAAATTAAAAAACTGAAGACAAAGAACACCTATGTTACAGGTTGCATTAGGTTCTCCCAGAATTCATACTGAAGTAATCATTTCTCAATACTTCAGAAGTGACTTTGGAAGTAGGGTCTATGAAGAAATAAGTAAGTTAGCATATCTAATTTTAGAGTGGACCCTAATCCAATAGGACTGGTGTCCTTATAAGAAGAGGAAAATCTGGACACAGACAATGATAGAGAAAAGACTATGTGAAGGCACAGGGAGAAGACAGACATTTACAGGCCAAAGGAAAAAAAACAACCCTGCTGACACCTTGCTCTTGCTCTTGTAGCCTCCAGAACTGTAAGAAAATGTCTGTTGTTTAAATCACCCAGTCTGTAGCCTTTATTATAGAAGGTCTATCTAGTAAACTACAACAACCCTTAAAATTATCACTAGAAAAAAAAGAAGTAAACAAAGCAAATATAAACAACTGGTTATCTTTGGGCGGTGGTACTGTTTTTCTCCCCTTTCTAATCTCAAATATTTTCAGATTGTTTTTATACAGAGTATCAGTTCAGTTCAGTCGCTCAGTCATGTACGACTCTTTGAGAGTTCATGAACCGCAGCATGCCAGGCCTCCCTGTCCATCACCAACTCCTGGAGTCCACCCAAACCCTTGTCCATCAAGTCGGAGATGCCATCCAACCATCTCATCCTCTGTTGTCCCCTTCTCTTCCTGCCCTCAATCTTTCCCAGCATCAGGGTCATTACTTATATAATAGAAATACATTTTCCTTGCTTGAAAATTTAGATTCATCTACTGACCCCAGTACTTTCTTACCATTATTTACCCATCTTCTTTACCACTGAATGGTACCACCTTTTTTTTTTTTTTAACCATTATTTACCCATCTACCCATTTCTCTTCTCACCCAGCTCAGATTCTATGGTCCCTCACTAAAACCACTCCCTGGCCAAGTCTTCAACTCCTTCACATCTGGTTTTTTTTTTTTTTTTGGTTAAACTTAACTAATAAAGCCTCAAACCTAACTTGGCTAAAACCATTTATCTGCCCGTATCATGCCTACCCCAACAGATCACAAGTGCTAAAGAAAAACAAGTGGAACCTTACTGGTCTTACCATAAACTCATGGTTACAATCTCAATGCTAATTATCACTGTCTAGGACTCAAACCACATTTCCCTACCATGCTTCCTTTTCTCCTTTCCAAAAATATAAATTCACATATTCTTCTCTCTAACGCTGAAGAAGCTGAAATTGAATGATTCTATGAAGACCTACAAGATTTCTTAGAACTCATACCAAAATAAGATGTGCTTTTTATCATAGGGGACTAGAATGCAAAAGTAGGAAGTCAAAAAATACCTGAAATAATAGGCAAGTTTGGCCTTGGAGTACAAAATGAAGCAGGGTAAAGGCTAACAGAGTTTTGTTACAACAAACACCCTCTTCCACGAACACAAGAAACGACTATACATGGACATCACCAGGTGGTCGGTACCAAAATCAGACTGATTTTATTTACTCTTTTTGCAGCCGAAGATGGTGTAGCTCTATACAGTCAGCAAAAAAAAAAAAAAAAAAAAAAAAGACCTGGAGCTGACTGTGGCTCAAATCATCAGCTCCTATTGTAAAATTCAGGCTCAAGTTGAGAAAGTAGGGAAAACTACTAGGCCATTCAATTATGACCTAAATCAAATCCTTTATGATTACACAGTAGAGGCGATGAACAGATTCAAGGGACCAGATCTGGCAGACAGACTGCCTGAAGAACTATGGATGGAGATTCGTAACACTGTGCAAGAGTTGATGACCAAAACCATCCCCAAGAAAAGGAAATGAAAGAAGGCAAAGTGGTTGTTCTGAGGAGGCCTTACAAAGAGCTGAGAAAGGAGGAGACACAAAAGACAAAGGAGAAAGGGAAAGAGAAATCCTTTAGAGTTCAGAGGGTAAAGAATGCAGAGTTTCAAAGAATAGCAAGGAGAGATTTAAAAAAAAAAAAAGGCTTCTTAAATGACCAACGCAAAGAAACAGAGGAAAACAACAGAATGGGAAAGACTAGCAATCTCTTTAAGAAAACTGGAGATACCAAGGGAACATTTCAGGCACAATAAAGGACAAAAACAGCAAGGACGTAACAGAAGAAGAAGATGGTAAGAAAAGGTGGCAAGAATACACTGTAAAAATTAAGAACTGTACAAAAAGCTCTTAATGACCCAATGAAACACAATTGTGTGGTCACTCACCTACAGCCAGACATCCTGGAGTGTGAGGTCAAGTGGGCCTCAGGAGCATTACTACGAACAATGATAGTGGAGGTGATGGAATTTCAGCTGAACTATGTCAAATCTTAAAAGATGATGTTGTTAAAATGTTGCACTCATTATGCCAGCAAATTTGGAAAACTCAGCAGTGACCACAGGACTGGAAAAGGTCAGTTTTCATTTCAATTCCAAAGAAAAGCAATGCCAAAGAATGTTCAAATTACTGTATAATTGTAGTCATTGCAAGATTTTGGATAAAATCCATCAGGTAAGGCTTCAGCAGTATGTGAACTGAAAACTTCCAGATGTTCAAGCTGGATTTAGAAAAGGCAGAGGAACCAGAGATCAGATTGCCAACATATGCAGGATCATAGAAAAAGCAAGGGGATCCAGAAAAACATCTGCTTCTGCTTCACTGTGTATGCTAAAGACTTCGACTGTATAGATCACAACAAACTGTAATATTCTTAAAGAGACGGGAATACCAAATCACCTTACCTGCCTCCTGAGAAACCTGTATGCAGGAAAAGAAGCAACAGTTAGAACCGGACATGGAACAATGAGTTGGTTCAAAATTGGGAAAGGAGTATGCCAAGGCTGTATATTGTCACCCTGCTTATTTAACTTATATGCAGAATATATCATGCAAAATGCCAGGCTAGATGAATCACAAGCTGGAATCAACATTGCCAGGAGAAATATCAACAACCTCAGATTTGCAGATGATACCACTTTAATGGCAGAAAAGTGAAGAGGAACTAAATAGCCTCTTGATGAAGGTGAAAGAGTTGAGTGAAAAAGCTGGCTTAAAACTCAACATTCAGAGATACATGGGGAAGACGGCGGAGGAATAAGAGGGGAGACCACTTTCTCCCACACAAATTCATCAAAAGAACAATCCAACACTGAGTAAATTCCACAAAACAACTTCTGAATGCTGGCAGAGGACTTCAGGCAACCAGCAAAGCAGATCATTGGCTTCAAAAACAGGTAGGAAAAATATAAAAGACAAAAAAAGAGTCAAAAGAGGTAGGGAGGGAGCTCCGTCCTGGGAAAGAAAGGGAATTCCCTCCTGGGAAGAGACTCTTAAAAAGAGAGGTTTCCTAACACCAGGAAACATTCTCGCAGCTGAATCTGAGGCAAGCCTTGGAAGCATGGAGGGCAATATAACAGGAAGGAAAAGTAGATAAATAATTAAAGCCAACAGATTACGAGCCCTATAGCAAATCCCCAAGTGGGATAGCAGCGCGGACGTCTGCATCCGCCACTAGCAAGTGGGGGTTGGGTAGGGAGACGTGGGAGGCACAAGCAGGAGTGCTTTCTAAGAATCGGGCCGCGGGAGGTGTGGGCTGCAGAGCTTTTTGGAGAATTGGGCCAGAACGCCCAGCCCGTGGCCAAAGCGCTCTAACTTGAGCTAACAAACCAGACTGTGGGATAACTACCACGCGAAATGCTGGAACATAAGACACCGCCAGGACCGTGCACAGAACAAAGGACGGATTGGTAATAGCCGGTTGCAGACCATCCCCCTCCGGTGACAGGCAGCCAGAGCCTTAAGGGCTGGAAAGGGACAAGNGACTGAACTGAACTGAAAAACATTGATTTAGGTCTTCAAAGACTTAAAATATTAGAACAATAAGCTAGATCATTAAATAGCTGTGTATGAAAAACTTAAAGACTTAAAAAAACAGAACAAAGACAAATGATAAAGGAATAAGAAACTACCGAAATTTATAGGCAGGTGTTTATGAAGGCTCAAATAGAACTTCTGGAAATGAGAAAAATATAATTATGAAATTAAAAATGCAATGGATATACCAGACTAGGCAAAGAATCACTGAATTAGAGGAGAGATTTAAAGAAATTGCCCAGCTATATAGGAAGAGCAAAACAAAATAGAAATTGGAACAGAGAAATTAAAAAATAAAAATCAAGGAAAATAAGATACAGAGGTTAAGCTACAACCAACTGGAGCTCCAGAAGGAAAGAATAAGGAGAATGAGAGACAGGCAATATTTGCAGAGATAATGCCTGAGACTCTTCTGGATCCATATACACAGGAACTCCTGAAATATCAAGCTGGGTAAGAGTGCAAGTTGTTATGCATTGGATGGAGGAAAGCTGAAGACTAAGCCTCAAGGGCTTATCACTGAAACTGGTACACCAGTCCAACCCAGGGGCCACATGAGGGCCATGCTGGCATCAACAGCACAGACGTGGGAGACCCAAAAAGGGAGTGATACTGTGGCAGTGAACTGAGTTTGGGCTTGAAGGATGTTGAGGGATGTTAACCCAATGTGACTTAAGAGACCTTGATTTGAACCCTTTATGTTATAGGACAACCTGCAAGATTGATTGGAGATGGAGTGTAGAAGGGTAGAGAGGAAACGGGAAAACAGGGGAAAGAGCATAAGCAAAGTTTTGGAGGCAAGCCTAACACTTCATGAGCAAAAGACCCAAAGGAGTCCTGTTCAATGGATTGGGGANCTCCCTGTCCATCACCAACTCCCGGAGTTTACTCAAACTCATGCCCATTGAGTCAGTGATGCCATCCAATCATCTCATCCTCTGTTGCCCCCTCCTTCTCCTGCCTTCAATCTTTATACCTAACATTTTGTACCTCTTACTCCCCTACCTCTATAGTGCCCCTCCCTTCTTCCCTCTCTTCACTGGTAACCACTAGTTTGTTCTCTATATCTGTGATTTAGTTCTTTATTTTAAGAATATAAATTGTTTAAAAATATGGAAGCATAAAAGACCCAGAATTGCCAAAGCAAACCAGTGGAAAAAGAACAAGGCAGGAGGCATAACCCTCCCAGACTTCAGACAACATTACAAAGCTACATTAATCAAAATAGCATTATACTGGCACAAATATGAGACACAGGAATCAATGCAACAGAATAAAGGGAAACATCATTCCTGTCATTGTGAAACTAGTGTATCTTCCTAAAGAGACCTGAACATTGATTGTTTTTATCAGCCTAAATTAGACTATTTCAAAGTATACTATTCTCCCATAATAAGAGAGAAGGAAAGTAGCTATTGATTGTCTCAACTTAAGGTATATATATGAATTTAAAGTAAATTAAACAAAATTTTTTTTAATATATAAATTTTTAGTTCTTTATTTAGTTTACCTCTTGATTGGCTGGCTTTTATCAAGACATTTTTACATGAATGCCTCAAAACACTTATTAAAGCAAAAGAGAGTGGAAAATTATGTGTTTCTAATTAANGGGGCGGTGTTGGTGTTTACATCTTCTCTTGAAAACAGATCCAGAGGCTTACTCTGACCCCAAGTGAAGGGGACCTCTGGCTCAGGGCTCGTCCAACAATTGCTTCCAACTTGTCCGAACATTGGCTCCACTGTGGCCCCTTCTACCCCACCCTACCAGAGTCATTGGCTCGGCCAAGAATGCCTGTCATGCAACTTCCCTCCAGCCTCATCTCACAGCACGATGCTGAAGGCAGTTGGGCCATGTGATAGCATCTCTGTATCTATGAAAAAAAAAAAACACAAGGGTTGGCAGCCCTGCACAGTGCCACCCACAAGAGATGGCCCAGTTGATTTGCAGTGAAATTGCAACACAGCCTCTGCTTCTGCCCCAGCTGGATCCCAGGCCCTGGAGCAGAGCCCATCGGGGCTTGCTTCCACCCCCAGCCTGGCTCCTGTTCCTCCCATGACTAATTTGGATCTCCATCTGACAGCTTCCATGACCACTCTGTCCAGATAGGGCCTAACAGACCTGCTTCTCGGTTTTGTGGCCAAACTGGTTCTTGAAACTTCCCCAGAGTTCCAGAAAGCTTGAGTCTGTCTGTGGGGAACTGTAACTGGCTGCCCCCTGGGGTTGAGCTGGTTGAGGGTTTGAGAAACCAAAAGAAAGAGATTAGGAAAGTGTGAATTCTACCGAAGGCCTTGGTTACCTATACGGCTGTGGGACGTAATGGAAGTCTCCCCAGCGGATCCAGTGGCTGGCTCTGTGCCTTGTCGGCTCTGCCCTTTAAGGTCAGGTGCCATGCCACGTGACCTCTAACCTCCAGCGTGTCCGTGAGGAAATGGATGTAAACAGAGGCAGAGAACCTTCCCAGGGCCCATAGGAGGAACCCTGTGACCCCAGGCCTACTGACATCCTCCCGTGGACAGTTGCTACACCCTCCTACTCTCCTGGGAAACAGAGATGTGTGTCAGCTTCAGGGACACTGGGTCCACGCCTGCTGGTGTGCTGACTGCTTGCTGGCTGTCCCCGATGCAGAGGGACAGGGAAAGTGTGAGGCGCCGGCTCAGGCTTATCCCACCAGCCTTCCTAAACACAGCCTGTTGGCCCCCTTGCTGTAGCCACAAGGCGTGTCCACATGGGAGGCAAGAAAGAAAGGGGTGGGGGAGCCAGAAGAGGACAAGGAAAACAAGGAGGACAAGGAAAGCTTAAAGAGCATCTATTATATGCCAAGCTCAGCACATGGCACATACGAACATCATCACATTTATTCCTTATGTGGGAAAGGAGTCATAATTTATTAGACAAACGTGTGCATCCCTGAGACCTAGCACGGCTATAGGACTGTAGATCTGACTCCTCCTGTATCCCACCTCTGCCATAACTGCTTGTGTGATCTCACTTAACTCATCTAACATATAGGGGTTAAAAAAAGGAATAACGTCATATGGCTGTTACAGTGATTAAATGAGATAACGTGTATAAAGTACTGAGAACAATGCCTGATCTGAGCTCCGTGTGTTACACAGCAGCTTCCTGCTAACTACCTGTTTTACACATGGCAGTGTATACATGTCAGCATTACTTCCTCAAATCGTCTCAACTCTATTCCCCTCTGTGTCCATTCTCTGTCTCTGCACCTTATTCCTGCCCTGCAAATAGATTCACCAGTACCATTTTTCTAGATTCCATATATATGCATTAATATACAATATTTGTTTTTCTCTTTCTGACTTACTTCACTCTCTATGATAGACTCTAGGTGCTCTGTGATGACCTAGATGGGTGGAAGATGGGGTGGAGGGATAGGAGGAAGGCTCAAGAGGGTCGGGATATATACACAAATGGCTGATTCATGTTGTTGCCCAGCAGAAACTAACACAGCATTGTAAAGCAATTATATTCCAATTTTTTTAAAGTGCTAAAGGAAAAAATATAGACCTAGAAAATATAGCCAGCATATTCTCCAAAACCTAAGGACAAAGATTGCTTTTTCAGAGAAAAAAAAATACCTGATACAGAGACAGTAAAATAATAGTGCTAACTAATTCTGATTTTTGAATCTTTATTCTTGTTTTACTGTTGAAGAAATCAAGGCTCAGAGAGGAGCAGTGACCTGCCCAAGATCACACAACTAAAGAGTGACAGATGCTGGCGTTCACCTCTGGGTCTATCTGATTCCACTACCCCCTGTTTGAAGATTCAGAGTCCACAAGGGGATTGAGATAGAAAGAGAAACCTGAGCACCCTTGGGCAAGATAACTGCTGCAAAGGCAGCTGCTAGGGCTGTGGCTGGCCTCAGGAAAGGAGTGAGTCAACCTCACAAGGTCGTGCGGTGAGGTCCCCTGGGAGGGGCTCAGGGCTTCTTGGCACCCTCAGGCCCTGAAGGGAACCCAGGTGGGGAAATGGCTCTGGGTGACAGGAGTCTGCCCATCCCTGAAGAAACCAGCAAATGATTATACAGAAAGAATTGAGAACAACGGCAGGCTTAATGGTGGTAAAAGAGCCCCTGGCAACAGATAAACAGGAAGTCCTGTTGCCCAATACCAGAGAGACACGCAAGCAGTCCCCACACACGAATAGTGGTACCAGAGCATGGTGCAGCAGCCCAAGAGGAAAGCGGCAAAAGCCCCCAGGGGTGGGGCATCCTGCCTCAGCCGGCCCACACACAGCCACAAAGTGGGCCAGGCCTCTGGCAACTGGGACGGTACACAGCCTCCTGGGCACCCCTTTTTCCAGCCATGAAATGCAGATGATGAGACCCAACTCCCAGGCAGTTCTAAGGATCGAGGTTAGATTATGAGGTGGGATGCGGTGTGAGTGCCCTTTCTCAGTACAGAGTTCATGACCCCCTGCACCCTTAATGCTATGCCCAAACTGTCTCCCATTCCCTCCAAGAGCTGGACTCAAGACAGGTTTCTACTGAGCTTCTCAGGTTCCTGGAGGGCAGGACTGAGCCTTTTCATATTTACAGCAACCCCACCCCTCTGCCACACCTGATGGAGAATAATCGTGCTGCTTCAATATCCCTGGGGACTTCCCTGGCTGTCCACGGGTTAAGAATCTGCCTTGCAGTTCAGGGGATGGAGGTTCGATCCCTGGTCAGGAAACTAAGATCCCACATGCTGCGAGGCAACTAAGCCTGAGCACCACCACTTCTGAGCACGTGCACCTCAACGAGAGAGTCTGTGCGCCCCAACGAAGATCCTGCTTGCCACAATCAAGACCTGATGCAGCCAATAAGTAAATAATTTTTTTTTTTAATATCCCTGGACAGGTGCAGCTTCTGGCCTCATGCCCATGTCCCTGGAGCCAACCAACCAATCCGAGCTACCTCGACAGATAATCACTGGCTGCCTCTGAAGGCAGCATCACCCATGGTTAGAGAGGCCAGCACCACTTGGAGAGGAGGTTGCAAAGGGGATTCAATCACTGACTAGAGTCCGATCTGCATCCTTTGAAACCCTCACGGGCCAGCCAAAGCCTCTGTTCCTGTGTTGTTGGACTTCGTGGTTGTTTTACAGACAGAGCCCAAAGCCTCCTTGATAAAAAGTGCTATCTGCCTAATGAATGTATTTCTACGGTGTTTAAGTTCAAAACCAATACAATACTGGCAGAAAGGAAAGACGAAAGAACGGAAAAAACAGGATGGGAGCTGGGGACCCTTGAGCCCAGCAGATGTTTCTACCGAAAGAGCCTCCTCACTTCCTGGGATCCCTGAGACCGAGCCGTATGGTCTAAGCAGGCCGGTCTCTGATCCCATCCAGCCCGACCTGTCCGAAGGCCTGAGGTACACCAGGCATCCGAGCAGAGGCTACATCACACACACTCTTTGGATTCCCTAATTGTTGCTCTGAAAATCTGTCAGAAACTCCAAGGGGCACCAAGGCAGTTCTTTGGAAAATAAGCAGACAGCAGTGAAGGGAACCAAAGCCTCAATTACTCTAAGGACAGAAACCTTTCAAAAGAGATGATTCAATGAAAAGGTGCTGTCAAGAGCTAACTGTGTGGAAAGCAGCCTGTCCTCAGCCTCCTCTCTCCCTATCCCCACCTCCCCCGCCTAGTCAGGAGCCTGCACTGCAGGCCCAGGACCTCAGTGCCTGAGGATGAAGCCCGGCAGGGCTGGGAAGGAAGGAGCTGCCAGGCCGGGTGCACAGGTCAGCTCCCTCAGGTCCTGTCCCCTTACCTAGCCTGTGACCTAGGTTCTGGACCTATGGTTCTGTGACCCAGGCTTGGAGAAGACAAGGCAGCCACGGTATTTTTCTACAGCACTACTCCTTGTTTGATGAAGAGGACTTTCAGCATAGATTTAGTCTTTATTGAATAGTTACCTTGACAAGTAATTTCTAATCTAGCCTTCAAACAGTTCTTTGCGTTGCTTACTCCATGATTCCCATTTTACAGATGGAGCGACTGCGGCACAGGGGATCAGGGGAAGCAACTTGCTCTTGGTCTCATAGCTAGAAAGCAACAGAGCAAGGGTTTAAAGTAGGCAGTCAGGTTTACAGCCACCCTTTCACAACTTTCCTCCTAGTCTTGCCCTTTCTAGTGTTGATACGCTGTCTTGATTAGCCTTCCAGACTGATTCCAAGCTCCACCTGTAATCCCCCAGGTGTTTCCAAGTCAAGCCTGCTTCCAGGCTCAACCCCTCTCCCCAACACAGATTATCTTCTTGGGTCCGGGAGTCGCTGCCACCTACAGGCCTCAGGTGCAAAGACACTTGAGCTCTCAGAGGTTCCCTGGGCAGAAGGGTGGCCTGGGGACCCAGTACCCACCGTGCTGCTATGCTCCACCATATGGCTAAGCAATGGCAGAGGATGGGGAGCTTCAGCTCTGGAAAGTTCTGCATCTGGCCCCTTCTGCAATGACAATCTGGACCCCACGAGGAAGAAAAAAGGTGGTGGCCTCTACAGGGAGGCAGACACAGTGGTGGGAGGTGAGCCCCCACGGGAGCCTCACCACCAGGGATGAGTCAGCCTCCTGGTGCAGTCCCGCCTAAAGACAGGAATTAATGGAGCTCAGAAAGAATATTTATCATTTCCGTACTACCTTTCCTTTGTAGCTTGCTAAAGACTTTAATGCCTGCACCATAATCCAGCCGGAGGAAACCCGTCAAGCTCCAAATGTCCCTGTGTTTCAGAACTGTGCCGGAGTCTCCTCCGTCAAGTAATTGGTAGGTATACACGGATTGAGGAGGGATTGAGAGAGCCACGACCACTGGGGACAAACAGATTTAGCCGAAATGCAGTCAAAATGTAGACTGAGCAACAAAGATAGGCATTTTCTGCCAACCCGGTCTAGTCTGAGGCTTTATTTCTAGACTGATCACCGGCTTGCTGTGACAGCCACAGACACCACCTCCCTGGGCCTCAGTGCCACATGTGAATGGGGAAGAGGAGGGGAAAGAGAACGGTGGGTAACTTTGCACCTGTTGAGAGGTGGGCACTGTGCAAGGTGTGCATGCGTGCAAAGTCGCTTCAGTCGTGTCTAACTGTGCAACCCTATGGACTGTAGCCCACCAGACTCCTCTGTCCATGGGATTCTCCAGGCAAGGCCACTGGAGTGGGTTCCCATGCCCTCCTCCAGGGGACCTTCCCAACCCAGCGATCAAACCCATGTCTCTTATGTCTCCTGCTTTGGCAGGTGGGTTCTTTACCACTTAGCACCACCTGGGAACCCCACCGTGCAAGGTGCTTTATGTGAAATACCTCCCAAGACGCCAAGTGGCAATGTTTATATCCCTGTTTTAAAAAGGAGGAAATGGGCTCAGAAAGGTAAACCCAAAGTCACATAGCTAGAGCGGAAAGCAGCGACGACAATGGTAGCCAACGGCAATCGTGGTCAATGTTTGTGTAGTGCCTGCTGTGGGCTGGGAGATACGCTGACATGTTTAAGCCTCACTGAAAACCCCTGGGGCTTCTCCAGCGGCTCTGTGGTGAAGAATCTGCCTGCAATGCAGGCGGTGCAGGAGACGCGGGTTTGATCCCTGGGACAGGAACATCCCCTGGAGGAGGGCATGGCAACCCATTCCAATATTCTGGCCTGGGGAATCAAATGGACAGAGGAGCCTGGTGGGCTACAGTTCATAGGGTCGTACAGCATTGGACATAACTGAAGCAACTGAGCTCGAGCTCAAAACATTAGGTTGGTGTTGTTGTCCCCATTTTGCAGATGAAAAAACTAAGCGGAGATCTGTAACTCCCACATAGTGCCAGCAGTACCACCTTCCCTCCTGTTCATGTCATAGAACTGTTGTGAGGACCAGCAGTATTGGGGAGCAGAAACAATGTTCCTGCAAAGGAAAGTCACCCCTGGACCTGCCTTTACTTCCTTCCTGGAGAGGGTCCCTCTCTGGCAGCAACAGGCACTTCACCTCTGTTGATGAGGTGAAAGCCCCAGGCTCATACATGATTGTTACGATTTTTCCTGCTTCCCCAGAAAGCTGGAGTGGGTGGTTTCAGAGGTGCAGAGCACAGTTGGGAAGAATCATGGAAGAGGGGCTGGAGAACAGATTTAGTCATGAATGAGGAATGGATAAGGAAGCGGGAGAATAAATCTAAGATGGGCAATTGAGAATAGAAAGGTAAAAAAAAAAAGGAGGGAAAGATTCCTTAGCCAGGACCCAGGAGCAAGTCATGGCGCCCCCAGTGCCTGAACACCTGTGCCTACTGCCCTAGGCCCTGACCCTTCTCTTTGATCCCCTGGGAACAAGAATGTATAGGGCCGAGGGTTAGGCTGGGCACAGGAGAGGCCTGAGAGGGAGTCAGAGAGACAGAAATTTGAGACCCACCTCTTCCACTTACTCTCTGTGTTGCCCTGGATAGGTTACTTAACCTCTCTGAGACTTAACCTCTTTCCTCACCTGTAAAAGGGAGATTACATCCTTGCCTTACAAGGATGATGTGTGGATTAACCACAGTGATGTCCAGACAGTTCTAAGCACAGAAGTGACTGGCCTCCAGCAGAGCTCGGTAAATTTTGGCTACAATCATAAGCTGTTTTAAAAGCACTTGGCATGGAGTAAATACTCCACAAATAAGCACCATACAAGTGTAAATAATTATTAATTATTATGATGACTAATCATCATTATTGTTGATGATAAACGTGAGAACTGCTACCCAAATGCCAGCTCCCCCACTCAATCTGTCTGCAGTTTTCACTCCTCAGCAACAAAGAAATATTCTGAGACCCAGAGCAATTGCCGGTCCCATGTAGGCAGACAGAGAGCACTGACACTGTCTCAGCCCCCACTCCCCCCCCGCTATTCCCCC
>SJYV01033545.1:0-18320 GCA_006410875.1 Neotragus pygmaeus
AGACCTGGCCCTTGCAATGGTTCACACCCACTGTCTTTTCTTCTGATGGCTAGATGCAGAAGACCCAGTGGGGGATTTCAGACTCTGGGGAACAGTGGAGCCACTGATAGAAGGAGCCAGGGCTCTTCAGCAACCAAGTGAAGCAGGGCCTCCTTGCAGACCCATATTTGATTGTGATAGGAGAAAAAAAATGAATAAAAGTTTCTGTGTTCACTCTCTGAGGTTACAGGTGTTAACCTATCCTGAATAAAATACCTCCCAAACACTTGCTGTGGGTTGATGTGTGTGTATACAAACATACCCACATGTACAATAATGGAGTCATATATTCAGTTACTTTTCGAAACCTGCTTTGGTGTGAACATCTATCCATAGATTTATTTACTCAGTCACTTTAAGATCTACATATTGTTTCATTTTATTTATGTACCGTGATTCATGTAACTATTTCCCTATCCCTGGACATTTATTTATGTTGCTTCTAACTCTTACAAGTGTTTCTGTTATTAACAGGCCGTACGTGTCTTTGTGCACATATCTAACAATTTCCTTAGAATATAGTCCCAGAAATTGAATTACTTGACTACATTTAAATGGTCTTTACTCTTCATAGGAGTAACTTCTTGGGAAAAAAAGACATTGATTTATAATTACATCAGGAATATGTGAGAGGTGAAATTTCCCCAAACCATCAATTGCCTGAATACGAAACTGATTCATGTTAAGCAAATTTTCCATGTATTTTGGACCCTATTTTTACCAATTGCCTCTTCTTTATGCTTTTTTTCCATTGGAGTTTTATACATTACTTTCTACTTTGTAGCAGCTACTTGCATATTAAGGATAATATATTACTAATATGTCTTTCAAATTTATTTAGTTTTTAACATATATTCTTTGGATTCTTTCTATAGAAAAGTTTTTAAGCATTATATCAGTTTTATCTTTCGTATTATTATAATTTCTGGAAACTAAGGCCAGAATATGAACATATTCTCTAGATTTTGTAGCATTTTTATGATTTTTTTCTTTAGGCCTTTAATCTTTCTAGAATATGTTTCCATAGAAAGATGATGTAGTCGTCTGGATTTAGTTTAGTTTAGAGTCCAGGAAGGGAGACAGAACCAGGCATGTTCAAAGCACTTAGAAGAAGGTTGAGGCAGCTGATCTGCAGTGTTGCAGGAGGACATGTGGCACTGAGGCCGGCGGGGTCGTCTCTTCAGTTCAGGGAGGTGAACACAGGTTCAGCGTGCTGACGCCAGGTGCCTGTGGGGCATCCACATATGCTGATGGGAACTCAGATTTTGGATGAAGTTGACACTTCAATCTTAGAGTTTGGACCTTGGAATTAGACTCATGAGAAATGAGTGCATGTATACATAAACTTTCTTACATAAAGCTCAGTTGGTAAATAATCTGCCTGCAGTGCAGGAGACCCCAGTTCAATTCCTGGGTCAGGAAGATCCCCTGGAGAAAAGATAGGCTACCCACTCCAGTATTCTTGGGCTTCCCTTGTGGCTCAGCTGGTAAAGAATCCACCCGCAATGCGGGAGACCTGGGTTTTATCCCTGGGCTGGAAAGATCCCTTGGAGAAGGGAAAGGCTATGCACTCCAATATTCTGGTCTAGAGAATTCCATGGACTGTATAGTCCACGGGGTCACAAAGAGTTGGACACAACTGAGTGACTTTCACTTTCATGTTCATAATAGCCGCAAACTGGAAACAAACTAAATGGTCATCAACAGGAGAGTGGATCAACGAATTGTGATCTAATATATGCATACAGTAGAATACTCCTTAGCAGTAGAAAGGGACAAGCTGTTGGCACATTTGATAATGTGGGTTAATCTCAAAACCTTTATGTTGAACAAACCAAACTAAACATAAGGGTACATACTATATGATTCTATTTATATGATGTTCAGAACTACTCTGATGTGGATAAAAGGCAGAATAGTGCTTACCGATGGGGGTGTAGTATTACCTGAGGTGGGGAATGAGGGTCCTTCAAGAGTGATGGGACTAAATGTTCCATTTATCAGTTTGGATGGCAGTTATATGGATATGTAATATATAGAAATTCATCAAACTAGTCACTTAAGATTGGTAGATTTTGCTGCATGCAAATTATAACTCAAAAGAAAATGTATCTTGGGAATGAATAAAAATGTTCTACCTCATTTTACAGATGAAGAAGCGACTGAAGCCCGTAGAGGTGGTGTGATTTGTTCTGAGTTGATATTTTAGAACAGGGTTGCCTGATTTCAAGACTGCCGTCAGTCAGATGAGGATAGAATTGTGATACCTCTCTCTGCTGTAGGATAAAGATGCAGGCCTAGGATTCAAACTGCTGAGAGGACACTGGGAACCACAGTCAATTGATATGACTAGCATCACAGTCAGTGAGATTGCAATGACAACAGAAATCAGGTGTGGTAAGTAGGGAAGCAGGCATGGAGTGCATGTCATGATGAGCTGGAGGTCCGTGCATGTTGGGCTTAAGGAGCAGGGCTCTCCTGACCTCCCTGCCGCCGAGTCACATCTCACTTAGCAAAGGTAGGCAGCATGATGAGGTGTGGAGTCCAGCGTTCTAACCCCACCCTCTAAGTCCATGAGAAACAAGTCCTGGCGAGAAACAAGTACATACAGTTCCAGAGCTAGAGAAGCGACCCAAGAATCTAAATATACTCTCAGCGAGTTTTGCACCTGGCTTCACAGGTGCACACCTGTGGGACCATTTGTGCCAGTTTTTTTGTCTTCAGATGTCCCTGTGGCATGCATGGAACACTGATGGTGGCCGGAGGACCTCCTTATAGATATTAAATACTCTTGATAACCATCCAGCAGTAAATCAGACTTCTTCTGTTGGCTGGAGCCCCAGCCCGGCCTCCAGCTCTCAGCCTCGGCCCTTTATGAGAACTTAGGAACGTAGGCAGTCACTGCAGCCTGTGATTTTCCGCTTGAGTTTGCAGGGGAAGGCTGGTACCTCCTCTTGCAACTCTAAGGAAACCAGCCCACACATTTACTGACTCAAGAGCAGTTTGGCGCGAAGGTTATTTTTCTGAGAAAGAAAAAGCATTTGTTACCATCCTTAAACGAAGGCAATAACACACCTCATTTCAAGGCAATTGCTGCATCCTGGGGACCAGCGGAGTTTGCCACCAGCCAAGGTTAACCACAGAGGCGCTGGGGCCAACACAGAAGCCTCCTAGACCTTTTGGTCCCTGGGAGGAAATTGCCCACAGTCTCAAAGGGTCATTATGAAAAGAGGCTGGAGAGTGCCTGGGACACTCTCCTTGCACAGAGGAGGAAGCCAGGAAAGAAGCTTTCGGTAAAGCCCCTGGGATTTCCGTTAGACACTTAGAAACACTCCAGGGTGGGGATGTCCTAAGTGATAGGCCCTGGTTTCTGTCCCCCAGAAGCTCAGTCTACAGAGGGGTACAACAGATCCTCAGTTGCTCACGAGAATCCAGATTGAGGTCCATGCATGTTGATACGTACATGTACACGTCTCGGGGTCCCAGCTACAGGCAGATGGTACACAGAGTGGGCAACCAAAGGAAGGTAGAGGAAGGGCTGTTTACAAAGATGAAGGTGGTGACTCTCAACTGGGGACAATTCTGTCTCCTGGGGAACATTAACAATGTCTGGAGACATTTTGGGTCACATTTTAGTCACCATTTGGGAAGGTGCTATTGTCATCCAGGGAATAAAGGCCAGTGTGAGATATCCAGCAATGCACAAGACAAGCCCCCACAGCAAGGACTTACTCAGCTCCAAGTGCCACTAGAACTGAGATAGAGAAACCCTGCTATAGAATGAGACAGCCACTGACCAAACCTGAAAAAGCAGGGAGAGAGTGCCGGTCCTAGCTTTTCCATCCCCCTGTTCTTCTGTCTCACCCACACTTCCTATGAACTGAACCCAACCAGAAGCCAGAGACTGAGAGAGCCCAGCGGGGCAGTTTGTAAGAAATAGCTTCCTGAATACTGGTTGTTGACACCAGCATCCATTATAAGGCATAAGGGCCGACACTGCACGGTAAGGGGACTGGGCTGAACCCCTAGCTCCAGGTGAGCCCTGATCTCCAGAGACAGCAGCACAGGTGCTCAGCATCCCTGGTGCGAAGCCAACACCCCCTGTCTGCTTCAGCCGGTGCTCCTTTCATGTTTGATACCAAAATGAGGGCAGGCCCTGGGGGTGGGAGCATTCTCTCAGTTCAGGGAAGAGAGTGTGTGCAGGATGCTGAAAGAGAGCTCCACGATGTGGCTCAAATGTCTCATGTGGATTTTTCATACAGTTCAAAAACTTCTCACCTCCTACCCGGATTGGCTGAGAAAGTAAGAATTAAGGAGCTGCAACATTTTTCTAGCACAATGAACTTTAAAAATGGAATTGCTGTGCAAAGCCATGACTGATATTTCAGTAAACAGGCTAAGTACAATTGCACTATGGTTATTTCAGCTTTGACATTTATTTGCATTTAGAATAGAATTGGCAGGGATGTTTGGAGACCAAGTCATTCTCTCTTCTCAGAACCCAGTTTCTTTAAGTCAGGGTTCAAAGGAACCCCCGTGGAAGGGATTGTAATGTCGGCCAAGCCCTCCAAGCCTTTAGGAATCATTCCATCCTCTTCCTGATGGCATACTACCCCTCTCTTAATAAGACATCATGAAGCAGAAAATCAGAATACTTTGGAAATATATTGAATGAATTTTTTTTTTTTTAAGGACGGTATGGGGAAAGGAAATGCAGGTGTGTTGTTCACATAGTAAGCACCATGCACTTTCACAAGTGCTTTAAAAACGTATCGCTTTTGCCCCAGAGCTTCCTGCTTTACTTCCCTGTATGTGTGGCCTCTAGGGTAGCAAGAAGAAGGTGGCAAGCACAGAATCCAGGGTGGATTTCAGATTCCCAGAGAACTTACATAGTTTGGAATCCCTGTGTATATCACAGAATAGGCAATTTGACCTTAAAATTAATCCCACCTCAAAGGGCAGAATTTTGCAAAGCTTTATAGAGATTAAATCCCTTTTGGGATTGACTGAATGAATCAAGGAATGTGTTCTGGAGTGAACACTTCAAACAAGCCTTTGGAGACATTGCTCGAGGCCACATAGCTTTTCCATGGAAGAGCTGAACTTCCCACAACACCTTCCCAGACTGTGACACACTGGGTCGCCTTTTGTGTTTACAAAATGCTAGTAGATCCCAGTTGGGAATGTGTCCAGCAGAGCAGAAGAGCAAAGAAGAAGGACTCATTCCTTCTCATGGGGCTCATGGTGGTTTCAGAACCAGGTGGGCAGTAGCCCTGTCTGAATGGAGACAATGCCATGTGGTTTCCTCACATACAGAGTCTAGCTTTTCCCTGCGTATCAGCTTCTGCCTTTCCTGCCATCAAGTTAGGGAGGAATTGATTAAGCAGTGATGCTCACTAAGCTGCTTCAAGCTAACCCCAGTGTGCAGTGTGTTTGGTCACCAACTGCCCTAGTTCTGTATCTTCATAAAAAAATACATGGAGAGCAGAGCCCCATGCTGCACACAGCTTCTAGGGTGAGAAAAATCTTTGGTTCTAATCTAGCTCTTCTAAGCCATTAGATCTTCTGAGAGTTACTTCATGTCTCTGAAGTTCAGTTTCCTCCTCTGGATCATAGAAATAACAAACTGACTCATAGCATTGTAATAAAGCTTGAATAATCGAGTATGTAAACATTCTAGCAATCTAATGATAAAGGCAATGGCACCCGAATCCAGTACTCTTGCCTGGAAAATCCCATGGATGGAGGAGCCTGGTGGGCTGCAGTCCATGGGGTCATTAGGAGTCAGACACGACTGAGCGACTTCACTTTCACTTTTCACTTTCATGCATTGGAGAAGGAAATGGCGACCCACTCCAGTATTCTTGCCTGGAGAATCCCAGGGATGCGGGAGCTTGGTGGGCTGCCGTCCATGGGGTCGCCCAGAGTCGGACACCACTGAGCAACTGAACTGAACTGAAACATTCTAGCAATCTAATGATATTCATGAATTCAAAACAGCAGGATTTGGCTCCCCAGCATCCACTTCCTGCATGATCTTTGGGACATCGCTTAGGTCCTAGCCTTAGCCTTCTCATCTGTAAATGAGGGGTGGTAATCATGACTATTCTGCCTTGTCTCACAGGCTTATTGCAAGATTTGGGTGAGATGAGGAAGAGGAGATGGAAGGATTCAGCTGCAGATTCAGTCACACTTGCCTGCACCTGCAGGAGAGAATAGTTTGCCTCACATCACTTGGGGCTGCTGGTTTGACTGTTGGGGGCTTGTAACTTTAGGGCCCCCTTAGAGAGAGAGGTATTCAACCAACCGGGATGGAGAAATTTTGTGGTGATGTGACTTCTGTGATCTGAACTAGGCAGGTCCTTGCCCGAGAGGACAGTGTAAACAAACCAGCTGGAGGAGTTTCTGGTACAGGCCTTACTTCTTAATAGATGTGTGCCTTGAGAAGTTACATCCCTTCTGTGGGCCTCCTTTGTATGATCTTCCCTTCTTTTGCTCTTTGCTAAACGGTCACCTTCTCAGAAAAACCACTTTATGATAATTAGTCTTATTGTGGTAACAAAAACAGAATTATCGTGAGCCTATAGAGCAAATGTTCTTTTTCCTTGCTCACACGTCCCCTAGACACAGGCCCACTGCAGGCTGTGGCCCTCCTACACGTGTTTTTTCATACCAGATCCCAAGGGGTGGGGCCAGCCTTCACCTGGGACATTGCGTTTTCATGGCAGAAGGCAGAAACAAGACACTGAGCTAAACACATACATGCATTTAAACCTTCCTGTTGACTGTGGTGTGTGTCACATCTGCTCATATTTTGTTGACCAAAGCAGGTTCCATGACAAGCTCCCCATCTGGGGCAGGAGAGGAGGACAAGTCATGGCGGGGGCTGAATGTAGAACCACCTTGAAGGGGAGGAAGTACGGATCTTTGAACAGTAGCACGGCCTATCACAGCTTCCTGATGACCCTATTTAAAGTTGCCCCCATCCCTGACCTTTGTTTTATTTTTATGTGGCATCACACTCTGTTATCCTTCTCTTTTTATTTTGTTTTGTTTTTAATTTATTTTTTGAGGTATAATTGATTTACGAGGTGCGTTAATTTCTTCTCTGCTACAAAGCGATTCAGTTATGCAGATGTACATTCTTTTTCATATTCTTTTTCACTATGGTTTGTCACAGGATGTTGAATATAGTTTCCTGTGCTGTAGAGTAAGGCCTTGTTGTTTATAACATTCTACAATATAATAATTTTCATCTGCTAATCCCAAACATAGACTCTCTTTTACATAGATATAATTATCTGTCCCATTTTAGGTTTCCAGTGTACGTGAAATCATATTGAAATCGTATTGGTTTCTTTCTGACTGACTTAGTGCGATAATCTCTAGGTCCATCCGTGTTGCTGCAGATGACATCACTTCTTTTTCATGGCTGAGTAGTGTTCCCTTGTGCATAGATTGTACCAGACCGTCTTCTTCCCTTCACCTGTTGATGGACATTTAGGTTGTCTCCACGTCTTGGCTACTGTGAATGGTGCTGCTATAGTATGAACAAAAGGGTGCATGCATTTCTTTGCCCAAAGTATGATTACTGGATTACTTGGCAGCTCTCTTTTTAGTTGTTAAAGGAAATTCCATACTGTTCTCCATAGTGGCTGTACCAGTTTACAATCCTACCAACAGTGTGGGGGGGGGGGCTTCCTTTTCTCCACACCTTCTCCAGCATTTGGTATCTGTAGACTTTTTAATGATGGCCATTCAGATCACTGTGAAGTGGTGCCTCATTTTAGTTTTAACTTGAAGTTCTCTAGAGATATTGAGCATCTTTTNGGGGGGGGGGGCTTCCTTTTCTCCACACCTTCTCCAGCATTTGGTATCTGTAGACTTTTTAATGATGGCCATTCAGATCACTGTGAAGTGGTGCCTCATTTTAGTTTTAACTTGAAGTTCTCTAGAGATATTGAGCATCTTTTCATGTTTATTTAAGCTTTTTAAATTCTCCATTTGTATCTGACTACTCTAGAGTGTCAGCTGTGAGACGGCAGAGGTTTTTAATCTGTGTTTCTATGGATGTATCCTCAGAGCCTGGGACAGTAACATAAATACTTTGAATTAATCCGTTATGTATAATAATGCTGGATGATGTGTCTCAAGTTCATCCCTGAGCATTAAATCCTCCCTTCCAGGTCCAGTGTGTCCTGCACCCATTTGGTTTACATCTGTCCTCACTTGCTCTAGTATTAATACCCTGGGTTCTTCTGAAAGTCACACTTCAGAGTGTGTGTGTCACTCAGCACCCTCAATCTCATCTGCTGACATACTTCCCTCCCTCTGCAGATGAAATGTCAGGGGACGTGATTGGGACAGGCAGTCCCCACTCCAGAGCACAATACTTTTCTAAGACTGTGACCTGAAAATTGAATGCCCACTGTTAGAATGAGCTGACATTGGTTTTTTGTTGTTGTTGTTAGGCAGTAAGGGAGCCTATTACAAGAAATCTAAAAATAATAACAATCCACCAACTACCCTCACCTTTTAGCATAAAATCTTCAGTGCTCTCTATCTTACACTGAAAAAAAAAATGAAGGGTATTAGTCTCAGGTTGAACATGGCTTTGTGTTCATGTCATTGACAACTGAGTACACATTCAACCAGTTTAAGCCCAATGAACATCCAGTGGAGGCTGCACATTTACCACTTTCAGCCATGCTGGATGATTCCCATCTTTGCCTTGAATTTATGGAACCACAGTTCTTGTCACAAATGTGAGTGCTTCCATAATTTCACTTCAGTCTTCCATCTTCATATAATAATTATAATGAGTGACAACATGAAAAACAATTTCAAATATTCATTTTTTTCCAGATCTACTTTCTGAGCAACTGTTCAGTGTGTCTTACCCACTAATAGGCAGATGGTACCCAGCAGGTGAGCAGTGAGATCAGCGTCCCTGCCCACATGGAGTTTGCAAGCCTTTTAGGCAGAAAATTACATCAATAATATTGTACAAAGGAGTGATACAGCCAGCATTTAATTTGTGGATGACAAAATTTGCCATCATGTGATAGCTTTTTAAAAAAATCTGTTAATGCACAGAGCATAAATTCTGCAGAGAAAAGGGTGTTTTCACTGTGCTTCTGAACAGTAGTCAAGAGGGAATATTGTTCAAAGTTGAACAAATAAAACTCAAGGACTGCCTTATGTAATTATGAATCCTTTTCTCTTCATGCAAGAGCTTTCTTTGTCTGAAAATGCCATGTTTTTCTTATCTTAGGTAAAGTGGCTCTAAGATCAAGGAGCACCCTGGGCTGCCTCTTCCTCCATTTTCCGTGGCTCTTGATGTTACTTTCTACTCTGCTGGCCGAGCCAGAAACCTTGACATCACCCTAGATTCCACATTCTACTCACCTTCCATCCAAATAGTCCCTCAAGCCCATCGATTCCACCTGAACTGTCTCTGTATTCCTGGCTTCCCTCTCCAGCTCACCCCTGCTGCTTTAGTGGAAAGAGTCCAGTTCCCAGTGCCAGGAATATTGCAGCTGCCTTCCTGTCTGAGGTCTCAAGCAAGTCCTGGCTGCCGGCTGACCCTGTAACACTCTGATCTGGCCATGTCACTCTGTTTAAAATTCTGTGGGTTAGAAAGGGAAAACAGTGAGCTTATGGAGGAGAGAAATTTTTAGTGTGTAGAAGAGTAAAAGTGAAACTGTGGGAGAGAGTAAACATGTGTGACAGAAAGAAAGTGTGTGGAGGGGAGAGAGAAAGGAAAAGAGCGTGTGTGAGAGAGAAAGTGAACACGTGAGGAAAGAGATTAAAAGTGGGAGGGGAGGAGAAGGTAAAACTGAGATAGAAATAATAGTGATTGAGAGGGAAATAAGTGTGTGGAGGAGGAAGAGAAAGGAAAATTGAATGGAGATAAGTGAAAGTGAAAGAGAAAGAAAAGGATGTGTGTGTGAGAGAGAAATGGTATATATGGGAGAAAGAAAGAAAAAACTGATGGGGAGAAAAGGAAAGTGTGTGAGAAAGGGAAAGTGTGAGAGAAAGAAAGTAAACCAGGCCGAGAGAAGCAAGTTGTAGAGGGAGATACAGGAAGTAAGAGTGTGTGCGGAGAAATTAAAAGTGGGAGAAAGAACAGAGCTTTGTGAGGGGTAGACAAAGTGAGACTATGTGAGAGAAAAAGTGAATGTGAGAGAGAAAGAAAAGTTGAGGGAAATTGTGGCTATAAAGAGAAAAGGAGGGAAGGAGAGTGAGGAAAAAGAGGGAAAATGAGAGAGAGACAGACCATATCCCAGAGCCCCTTTCCGCAGCGTCCGGCAAGCTGCGGGGTCTCCTGGGCAGCTCAGTCTGCTGCTTCCCAGGCTTCTGTTTCCTCAGACCAGCCCTNAAACCACAGATTCAGAAAAAAACCTTAGAAGTTATATACTCTGATCTTTTCACATAACAGAGGAGGATATTGAGGTTCTGGAATAGAAACGGGTTTGCTCCAAACAACATAAAGCTGAATAAGAAATCCCAGCGAAGGATCTCATTCTTCTGGATAAGCAAGCAGAACAAACCACAAGATTCATTAATTTCCTTCTTCCTGATGACAAGTCCAAGCTCTTTTTTGTTGTTGATGCTGTTGTCTCCACGTCCTTTTTAAACACTTGGGGGAATTAAAATTTAGCCTGTTGGTTTCAGCAGCAGTCCTAGGGTATCTAAAGCACCTGGGCCAAGTTTTACTCATACTCAGTACACATCCATTGTCAGATGGAGGCAGGGACCATATTGCAGCTGCAGCTGAAAAACTGGGCAACAAATGAGAAAAGCAACCGTGTGAGTCTTGACATTCTTGGAAAGCTCACCGCATCGCAGGCCAGATTTGCGTCCTCCGTAACTCCACGAGGGAATTCCCAGAAGACATATATTTTCTTTCCTTGACAAATGTCTCAAATTAAAGAGCAACAAAGGAAAATGGTTGAAGCACCAAGGGTGTGATATTTTAAGAGGTTTAACTCCGTCTTTGGCTCGGGCGAGCCGAATCGTTCGCGGTTCTCTACGGGGAAAACCTCCGTTGGTCCATTTGTATCACATTAGGGCCCCAAGGACACTGCTAGCAAGGCCAGCTGTTTATTTGAGGCTTAGTGATGAAGTAGATGGATTTTCTCCCCACCCCGACCCAGTTTTCTAAAAGCCCCAGCTATCTTTCATTGTTCCCCAAGGTAGGTGATCCTCTTAAGGGAAGCTCAGTAGAGAAGGCAGAGTCCCTGGTGCTGATGCATGCTGACGTCAATCACATCCAGCCAAGAGAAAGAGCCTTATAGGCGATTCATAAAGCAGATTGAAGACAATCAAATGGCAGACTTACTAACCCTTAAGGGCTTCCCAGGTGGTGCTAGTGGTAAAGAACCCACCTGCTAAAGCAGGAGCTGTAAGAGACATGGGTTCGATCCCTTGGTTGGGAAGATCCCCTGGAGGAGGGCATGGCAGCCCACTCTAGTGATCTTGCCTGGAGACTCCCGTGGACAGAGGAGCCTGGTGGGTTACAGTCCATGGGATTGCAGAGAGTCAGCCGTAACTGAAGCAACTTAGCACACACAAGCACACACACTTAAGACTTAGCATTGGCAAAGGTGTCCCCCCGCCCCCACGGTAAGGAGCACTGATGTTTTAAATCATGGCTATAATGGTCTCTTATATGAACTGAGTTTACCACATCTGAAACACTGAAGTTATTATAAAGCACTTTCTGCAAAGCATTCTTCTGTCGACATTAGCAAGAACAGTGACACATTTCATTTAAGCTCACATTCTGTATTCCTTTCTCTTTTTGTGCGTGTGTTGAAAGGATGCTGGATCTGAATGCAAAGAAGTTTCCTGAATGTAAATTATAACAAACTTAGAAAGGTGTTGAGAGCAACAGTGCAGATACTTAACATATGATGCATGATAAGTACTGATCTGAGACCGGGGATTATTTAAACCCTAAGATGTTTCTTTGTGTTGAGACCTATTTTTAACTTCCAGGAGACTTCGCTCATTCACCTTCACATTCAGCCTATATCATGAGAAGGACGCACTACCTTCTTGGTAGGGTTTGGATTGGATGTTTGTTTCTTATCCCCAGCTCCACATGTCAACCAAGTTAAGATAATTTAATTAAAATGAGGCTGACGTCGGCCTTTTTATCTTGTTTTGTTATTTATTTATTTTTGGCTGTGCTGGGCCTTCACTGATGCACGCGGGCTCTCTGTAGTTGTAGTGTGTGTGTGCTAAGTCACTTCAGTCGTGTCCCGCTCTGTGTGACCCCATAGACTGTAGTCCCAGGCTCCTCTGTCCATGGGGATTCTCCAGGCAAGGATACTGGAGTGGGTTGCTGCCCTCCTCCAGGGGATCTTACCCACCCAGGCATCAAACCCTCACCTCTTATGTCTCCTGCACTCCAGGCGAGTCCTTTCCCACTAGAACGACCTGCAGCCCTAGCTGTGGTGAGCAGGGGCCTCCTCTCTCATTGCGGTGGTTTCTCATTGTGGCGGCCTCTCTTGTTGCAGAGCACGGGCCCTAGGGCACGAACTTTAGGGCACGAACTCCAGTCCTGGGGCGCATGGGCTTAGTTGCTTTGCAACATGTAGGATCTTCCCAGACCGGGGATTGAACCCATATCCCCTGCATTGGCAGGTGGACTCTTAGCCACTGGACCAGCAGGGAAGCCCTGACCTTTTTTATTTTAGATACTGCTCAGCTAATACACACCACACTCTCTCAGCTTCCTGCCTCCTACACCCCCTTTTCCTCTCCTGCCCACAGTGAAATGAATTAACCAATATCTAAAAATAATAATGGCAACTTTTACAACATTGTAGGCCAGACACAGATCGAAGAATTAACTGTCATGAATTCCGATAATCCTCGCATTTCTACGGTCTCACTCTGTTGTGAACACCTGATAAAAATGAGAGAAGTCGAGGTAATTTGATACAGATGATGAGATGTGAACCTGTGCAATAGGTTGGCGGAAGTCAAAGAGATAATAAGCAGGAGGCCAGCAACTTGAATCCTACTTCAAGGAGGATTCACGACCCTTGGTCTCCACCATCTGTGATCCTAACATTAGATTCTGCCTCCCTCCTGGTTATAACAGACGTCAGATGTTTTGTTATCCTTTTCTGAGTATGTTAAAGATAATCACCACTGCATTCTTGCAAGAAATTGACAGGCATTAGGCTGTTTAGACTCAAAAGTGTATTTAAGTTTAGTTTTGATAGCACATTTCAGTCAGTACTTGATTAGAAAATGTTATATCACATTAAGAAAGGCCTAATCATGGGGAAATTACAAGCTTGAAAAAGAAAAGTTCAGCAGAATATGAACAAAATAGAAAATGGTAAACACGCATAGTACATACTAATGGGATTCCCTAATAGCTGTATATGTATTATTATTGTTTTTCACAAAACTAGCATTCCTGATATCTTCTTTAATAACTTCAAGTTGAATTATTATTGTTTCCTCAAAAAATGTTATGTCTATAATGTATGCTTTCTAAGAATTTAGTCCATGCCACTTTTAGCAAAAGAGAAATTTAAAAAAAACACACACACACAGTAGTTTGGACCAAATTCTATGGTACCTTCTATATAGTGAAAGGTTCAAATAGTCTCCTATTTTAAATGATAATAAATCAACTCAGATTGAGACGAATATTTATTATATTTGGAATTAACAATAACAAAAACCAAAAATTGCCTTCTGTGACATTCAGAGTGGAATTTAATGGAAATAAAATGATCCTGTGAAGTTTGATTTTCTACTTAATACATTGTCATATTTTTGGAACCAAGGTCTCCCTAAGATTACATTACTTGAAAAGTTGAAATAACTGCATCCAAGTGTAAATCAGACTATTTTTCCTGGAGCCAATATCCCTACTGTGGCCTAGTTTTACCTCTGTAGCCTTTTTAAAAACGCACTTAGGAACAGTCTGCTTAAATTTAAGAAAGAAGAGAGGAATTTCTTCTTTCTGCTTAAATCTGAAAACAAACTCACTTGCAATAAGAAAGTCAGGACTTCTGCACGTTGGAAATTTCCATCGTTTTTACATCAGCTGTGTTGTTCACATTCACAGAGTAACACAAAGAGAAAGAAAGGGCAGTGAAATGCCATAGAAATGCTACCAAATAAATAGCTCTCTATATTCACCATGTACCTTAAAAAAAAACGTATTTCCCCACTTCAGTGTTTCCTGGGAGCCTTTTAAAAACCAAACACACGGATCATCACTGCTGAAGGAGCGCCTTAACTCCCTCTTAACTCCCTCCTCCACGAGACACTTAAACGTTTTGTAATTTACTGAGACACCGCGCTCTGCAAAGCCAAAAGACAGGCCTCAAAATGTAGTAGCTGTGCAGCTCCTGAAACAGCATACCTGGGCTAAATTTGCAAGAGTCGGTGTAGACAAAACACAGGGCCCTTGAGGTTTGAGGGGTGCGTGGGAGGAGAGCGGGGCACCGTCTGGTCTCACTGTCCACCGTGGTCACGCGACCCAAGTATTTGCCCCCTACTTCCTGTGCAGCCTATGCTCCAGGCCAGTGGACCTGTTTTCAAAGTGGAGTGAAGATTCCAGGATACGGCAGCATCCTGATGAATTTTTCCCTCTTCCATCTTGGCTCCAACAATTTTTATTTTAAACTTCCCAAATTGAGGTGCTCTTCATGAGAGCTAGGCCTTAAACTGAATTTCTCTACTTACATCTGTGATGTGATTCTGAGCAGCCCTGCACCCTTTGAGCAGAGGGTTATAAAGGATACTCTCCCAGTGTGTGCACACGTGTGTGTACGTGTGTGTGCATGTGTTGTGTGTGTGCGTGTGTGCCTGCATGTGCACACATGTACGTGTGTGTATGCCTGTGTGTGTGTATGTGTGTGTGCACGCCTGGCTGGGGGGAAGCAGAGGAAGAGTCAGGCATGATTCTTGCATGATGGTAGCATGGGGTTTGGAGTGAAAGAAATCTTTTTAATGTGTTTCATGTCAGATAAATGCCATAGATTATTATTGTTGTCGTTTGTTGTATAGTCACTAAATCGTGCCTTACTTTGCGACCCCATGGGCTGTAGCCCGCCAGGCTCTGGTGTCCATGGGGTTCTTCAGGCAAGAGTACTGGAGTGGGTGCGCATGCCCTTCTCCAGGGATCTTCCCCACCCGGGGATTGAACCCGCATCTCTATGTCTCCTGCACTGGCAGGCGGGTTCTTTACCACTAGCGCCACCTGGGAAGCTCTACATAACGTGTGTGTGTGTGTGTATATGCATGATGTGTGCGTGTGCATATATGTGCATGACTGAGGCCCCCATATCAACTGCGCGTCACTTCCACTCCAGCCTGCCGCTTCCTTCTTTCTGGAGCCAGCAGTAAGCACCCTCTGCTCTTTCCTGGTATCAGACTGGACGCCTGCTGACCTGGGGGCTCATCTTCCAGCGCCATATCTCTTTGCCTTTCCGTACTGTTTATGGGGTTCTCGAGGCAGGAACGCTGGGGTGGCTGCCCTGCCCTCCTCCAGTGGCCCTCGCGTTGTCAGGACTCTCCACTGTGACCCGTCCTCCTTGGGTGGCCCTGCACGGCAAGGCTCCTGGCGTCGCTGAGTTACAGCAGCCCCTTTGGCATGACAAGGCTGTGACCCGTGAAGGGGTACATGCGTATCTACATCTACACATATATGCATAAAATCTCACACAGGAATCTTTTCAAAGGGCAGTCATTTCCCAGGACCCAGCACTAACATCCCCAGAGATAGCAACCGGTCTGAAAAGGCATTGCACACACGTCTGTGAAGCAGCCCCACTGGCCCTTTCCCACTTGGCAGACACGCCTTCAGCTCAAGGAACACCTCGCGTCAGACATCCCTGCAGGGACCCCTGAAAGTTTACTTTTGCTCTAGGCTAAAAACAATATGTTTGAAGAAAAACAATAACATGACTTCCATCCTTGAAATGTTCATTTGACGAAATTTTATAGTTTCCAGACTGTTTCTGAATGACTGCAATAGTTACTAAACAAAGACGTGTTTTTATATAACAGTTTTGGAGATTTCAACGGATTCTACAGTTGCAGAGGACTGTAGATGTTGGGCTGAGAGCTGAATGGAAGCGAACTTTCACAGCAGGAGGAACAATTATCAAATTCATGAGTCAGTTCAACTGCAGTTGAAATACACGTCTCTTAAGACTGTCCTTTCCAGAAAGAAATTGTTATGATTCTGATTCTAATTGACTCTTGAAGGCTGATCATTTATTATTTTAAGTAAGACCTTATGCCTCAAAGGTAGTCTAGGACATAAAAATGCTGACTTAGTACCATTCCCTGCTGTGAAAAGTAAAATATGTGAAATCCAAACGGCAGGTCACCATTTTATCCGAAGCACAATAACTTGGATGTAAGCAAACATATAAAATTAACCTTGGCAGCATAATAATAAATAAGACCTTGTTAGCGAATCAGCTTGCTTTCTCCAGCTGCTGACTTGAACCTCAGAATAATAACCTGTGATTGTGACACATTCTGTACTTCTTATCTGGGATTACAGTAGTCTGGTTTAGTCAGTAAATATACACAGACCATCTGCTTGATGCCAGACTCTCCTCCGCTAAGTGTTTAACATGCAGATGTGAAAACTAGGCAAGGACTTGGAGGATTTCACCTTTCAGTGGAAAAGGCAAAGGATTAATCCAGTTGTTGAAATGCAGTGTTGCAAGTGATAGTGAGGCAAAAAATAGTAAGAAAAAAGCAGAAAAGAAGAATCGAATTCAGCATGAGAGTCCCAGGGAGGCATTCTGGAGAAGATGCTTCTTCCGTAAATTTGTAGAAATGTAGCAGAAAAAACAGCAGGAGCTTTCAGAAAGAGGCATTGCAGGCACAAAATGCTGAGTGAAGTGAAAGTGTTAGTTGCTCAGTGGGGTCTGAGCCTTTGTGGTTCCTTGGATAGTCGTGCCCCCGGCTCCTCGGTCCATGGGATTTCCCAGACACGAATGCTGGAGTGGGTTCCATTTCCTTCTCCAGGGGATCTTCCCGGCCCAGGGATCGAACCCAGGTCTCCTGCATTGAAGGCAGATTCTTTACTGTCTGAGCCACCAGAGAACATCTTAAAAATTTTAAATTAAAGACAGGAGACGATTTCCTTATTTTGGGGAAGAAATAGTGAAGACCTGAAATAAAATACTGATGCAGAGAAGGAAGTAGATATGAGACCCATGGGCTTACCTGATGGCTCGGCGGGTAAAGAATCGGGCTGCAGTGCAGGAGACCTAGGAGACAAGGATTTGATCACTGGGTTGGGAAGATCCCCTGGAGGAAGAAATGGCAACCCACTCCAGTGTTCTTGCCCAAAAAAGCCCATGGACAGAGGAGCCTGGCAAGCTACAGTGCAAAGGAGTACAAAGAATGGGACACTGTTAGAAGCTGCAGATCTTCAAACCTGGTGATTGTGGAGCATGGGCTTTGTCGCTTCTCTGCATGTGGGGTCTTCCCGGATCAGGGATCAAACCCATGTCTCCTGCACTGGCAGGCGGATTCTTGACCACTGAGCCACCAGGGAAGTCCCCAGCAGACATTGCTAATATCAGATATGCAACAGGATGTGAACACTGAGATGTAAGGGTTTGGCCTTTGTCATCTGTTCTCCTTTGGAGCTCCTGGTACAGTACTAATCAGAATCTCAAGATAAATTGATATCCCAAACACTTCTCTCTACTCTCCAGAAACCGCCAAAGGGTGGTCTAATACACTAAGACTCCTCTCAGGGTCTCATCTTCCATCCAAACCTAACACATGTTTTAACTTGAGTGTCACACTGACTTTATAAATCCTCCACTAACTCCCCTGCATGTATGCATAGACTATTGGCCATTCATATCCGCTCTGCATCTCCAAGCAAACCAGACTCCATGCAAACTCTGCCCCTGGGGCAGAGTACAGAAATCCAGAAGATTCAGGGCTGGAGTTAACTGACGACGTAGATGCAGTGAGACTTTCAGGAACTGAAGGGATAAGCTGTGCTTTCCAACAAGAAAACATTGAGAAATAATGGATAAGAAAGTTGGAGATGCATCAGAGGAAAATTATTCATCTGTATTTCACCATCGACGTAAGAATGATGAAACCTGGCTTCAAGATACGCCTCTAAATATTTATATGTCACTGAATCTTGGCTTCCTAGGGTCCCATTTTCTCTGTCACTAAAAAAAATTGTATGAATTTACCTCTGGTTATCTTTACTCTCTATTATTTAAATCTCAGACATCTTTAAATATAAG
>SJYV01033550.1:0-38989 GCA_006410875.1 Neotragus pygmaeus
CTTTCACAGCATCATCTTTTAGGATTTGAAATAGCTCAACTGGAATTCCATCACCTCCTCTAACTTTGTTTATAGTGATGCTTCCTAAGGTCCAGTTGACTTCACTTTCCAGGATGTCTGGCTCTAGGTGAGTGATCACACCATCGTGATTTTCTGGGTCATGAAGCTATTTTTTTGTGCAGTTCTGTTGTGTATGCTTGCCATCTCTTCTTAATATCTTCTGCTTCTGTTACGTCCATACCATTTCTGTCATTTATTGAGCCCATCTTTGCATGACATGTCCCCTTGGTATCTCTAATTTTCTTGAAGTGATCTCTAGTTTTTCCCAATCTATTGTTCTCTATTTCTTCACATTGATCACTGAGGAAGGCTTTCTAATCTCTCCTTGCTATTCTTTGGAACTCTGCATTCAAATGGGTATATCTTTTCCTTTTCTCCGTTGCCTTTAGCTTCTCTTCCTTTCTCAGCTATTTGTAAGGCCTCCTCAGACAGCCATTTTGCCTTTTTGCATTTTTTTTCTTGATCTCTGCCTCCTGTACAGTGTCGCAAACCTTCGTCCATAGTTCTTCAGGCACTGTGTCTATCAGATCTAATCCCTTGAATCTATTTCTCACTTCCACTGTATAATCGTAAGTGATTTGATTTAAAGGTCATACCTGAATGGTCTTGTGGTTTTCCCTCCTTTCTTCAATTTCAGTCTGAATTTGGCAATAAGAAGTTCATGATCTGAGCCACAGTCAGCTCCTGGTCTTGTTTTTGCTGACTGTATAGAGCTTCTTAATCTTTGGCTGCAAAGAATATAATCAATCTGATTTCATTGTTGACCATCTGGTGATGTCTATATGTAGAGTCCTCTCTTGTGTTGTTGGAAGAGGGCATTTGCTATGACCAGTGTGTTCTCTTGGCAAAACTATATTAGCTTTTGACCTGCTTCATTTTGTACTCTATGGCCAAATGTGTTTGTTACTCCAAGTATCTCTTGACTTCCTACTTTTGCATTCCCATCCCCTATAATGAAAAGAATATCTTTGTGGGGATGTTAGTTCTAGAAGATGTTGCGGGACTTCATAGAACTGTTCAACTTCAGCTTCTTCAGCATTACTGGTTGGGGCATAGACTTGGATTACCGTGATATTGAAATGTTTGCCTTGGAAGTGAACAGAGATCATTCTGTTGTTTTTGAGATTGCTTCCAAGTACTGCATTTCGGGCTCTTTTGTTGACTATGATGGCCACTCCATTTTCTCTAAGGGATTCTTTCCCACAGTGGTAGATATAATGGTCATCTGAGTTAAATTCACATATTCCAGTCCATTTTAGTTCACTGATTTCTAAAATGATGTTCACTCTTGTCATCTTTTGTTTGATCTCTTCCAATTTTCCTTGTTCATGGACCTAAGATTCCAGGTTCCTATGCAATATTGTTCTTTACAGCTTCGGACTTTACTTCCATTACCAGTCCCATCCACAACTGGGGGTTGTTTTTGCTTTGGCTCTGTCTCTTCATTCTTTCTGGAGTTATTTCTCCACTGATCTCCAGTAGCATATTGGGAACCTACCCACGTGGGGAGTTCATCTTTCAGTGTCTTATCTTTTTGCCTTTTCATACTGTTCATGGGGTTCTCAAGGCAAGAATACTAAGTGGTTTGCCATTCCCTTCTCCAGTGGACCACATTCTGTCAGACCTCTCCACCATGACCCATCCATCTTGGGCGGCCCTACACGGCATGGCTCATAGTTTCATTGAGTTAGACAAGGCTGTGGTCCATGTGATCACTTTGGTTAGTTCTCTATGATTGTGGTTCTCATTCTGTCTGCCCTCTGATGGTTAAGGGTAAGAATCTTCCTGATGGGAGAGACTGACTGAGGGGGAAATTGGGTCTTGTTCTGATGGAAGGGGCCATGCTCAGTAAATCTTTAATCCAATTTTCTGTTGATGGGCGTGGCTGTGTTCCCTCCCTGTTGTTTGACTTGAGGCCAAACTATGGTGGTGGTAAGGAACATAACCAGGACCTCCTTCAAAAGGTCCTGTGCTTGCACTGTTGCACTCAGTACCCTTGACCCTGCAGCAGGACGCTAGGCAGCAGTGTGCCAGAACACTAGCAAATTAGTTTTATTATCTTCATTCATTTGCTGTTGCTGCTGCTGCTAAGTTGCTACAGTTGTGTCTGACTCTGTGCGACCCCATAGATGGCAGCCCACCAGGCTCCCCTGTCCCTGGGATTCTGCCGGCAAGAACACTGGAGTGGTTTGCCATTTCCTTCTCCAATGCATGAAAGTGAAAAGTGAAAGTGAAGTCGTTCAGTCCTGTCTGACTCAGCGACCCCATGGACTGCAGCCTACCAGGCTCCTCCGTCCATGGGATTTGCTAGGGCTGTAGTAACAAGCGCTGCAAGCTGGGTGACTTCAGCAGTAGACATTCCAGGTGTTGGATTTTTATGAGGACTGAGGAAACAGAATATGTTCCATGCCTCCTTGACTTGTAGATATAGAGGAGACCTGTGTGTGTCTATCCTTTTTTATAAGACAAAATCTTATTGTGTTAGAGTCCACCCCATGACCTCATTTTACCTTGATAACTTCTGAAAAAATGCTGTTTAAGTAAGGTCACATTCTGACCTTATAGGGGTTATGAAAGTGAAGCCGCTCAGTCATGTCAGACTCTTTGGGATCCCATGGACTGTAGCCTACCAATCTCCTTGGTCCATGGGATTTTCCAGGCAAGAGTACTGAAGTGGGTTGCCATTTCCCTATCTATGGGATCTTCCTTAGCCAGGGATCGAACCCACGTCTCCTGCATGGCAGGCCGATGCTTTGCTGTCTGAGCCACCAGGGAAGCTAGGGGATATGAAAGGACACAGTTTAGTTCACACACTGTCCATTGACTTATGCAAGAGCTACATGTCAAATAACCATCAAGGACAAAGACCTGTGAGATACACAACTTTAGAAGATACAATTCCTGCCCTTTGGGTCCATAGGGCCTTCTGTATGTGTGTGTACGTGCTAAGTTGCTTCAGCCATGTCCTACCATTTGCAATCCTATGGAATATAGCCCACCACACTTCTCTGCCTTGGGATTCTCCAGGCAAGAATGCTGGAGTGGATTGCCATGCTTTCATCCAGTGGATATTCCCAAGCCAGAGATCAAACCTATATCTCTTATGTCTCCTACACTGACAGGCAGATTCCTTACCACTAAGTCACCAGGGAAGCCCCCCTATGGGTATTGTGCTGGACCCCAAATGCCCATGTTCTTATCCTGGAACCTGTGAATATGCTACCTTACAAGACAATGAGGCCTTTGCACGTGGAGTTGAGTTAAGAAACTTGCATGGGGGAGATTACCTAGGAGAGCCCAGTGTAACCACACAGTAAAGTAGGAGGGAGGAAGAGAATGAGAGGAGAAGAGAGAGGGAAGAGATTGAAGAGGGGACCACAAGCCAAGGACTGTGGGCAAAGACAAGGAAGCAATTCTCCTCCACAGCTTAGGAAGGAGCATAGGTCTGCCCGGTCATGTGATCTTCTAACCTCTAGAACTGTAAGATAATAAGTCTGTGCTATTTAAAGCCACTAAATAAGAGTAAAGTAAAAATTAAAATAAATAAAGCCACTAAATATGTGATGGGCTTCCCTGGTGGCACCAGTGGTAAAGAACCCATTTCCCAGTACAGAAGACGTCAGAGACACAGGTATGATCCTGAGTCAGAGACACATGTATGATCCTCCATGCCCTGGAGAAGGGCATGGCAACCCATTCCAGGAATTCCAGAGAATTCCTGTGGACAGAAGAGCCTGACAGGCTACAGTCCATAAGGTCACAAAGAGTTGAACAGGACTGAGTGACTTAGCATGCATGCAAATAGGTGGTGAATTGTTACAACAGCAAATAGGAAACTAATGCAGGTACCAAGCTGGGAGGCTTGGAGCCAGTGCTGTACTTGGGTTTAACAAAGTTGCACGGAGTAATGGATGATGAAGCCCACTACCTGGAAGGAGGATGGAAAAAGCCTAATACTTGACTTAGAGTTGCTCACTAACAATTTTCAAGTCCCCACCCCCACCTAGGTTCTACTCAATTCAGATCCTATACCAGCTTGTTCCATAGGGAGTTGGCAGGTTACAGATAGAATGAAGTGAAGTGAAGTGAAGTCACCCAGTTGTGTCCAATTCTTTGCGACCCCATGGACTGTAGCCCACCAGGCTTCTCTGTCGGTCCATGGGATATTCCAGGCAAGAGTACTGGGGTGGGTTGCCATTTCCTTCTCCATAGAATCTCCACAGATAGAATGGAGACATTGAAACCAGGAAGGTAGACAGTCAGCAGTGATTCCTGCATCACAAGAGGGAAAGGAGTACCAAGTACCAAGTACCTGAGTACCAAGCTGTGATCCAGGAATCTCGAGATTTTAAATTAGTCCTTCCATTTGTTTTGAAGCCCAGCCCAGAGCTCCCCAGTTGGTCTGCCTGTCTGTCTGTCTGTCTTTCTCTTTCTCTGTCTCCACAAACACTCACTGGGGAGGAGCTGGTGGTTGACTTGACTGTGTCTTGGGGAACCCTGTTGTAACTAAGCTGTGGCTCCAGGTGGGAAGATGAACGGGAAGGCAGCTGGGGGGTCAGGCACAGCAGGTGGAGGTGCAGGAGGGCTGGGGTACCAGCATAGGCACAGTTGGTGCAGGTCCCCTGAGACCCGTGTGGAAGTCGCATGCAGCTCCAGGAAGTGGAGCCAGGCAAGGCAGCCAGGCCAAGCCCTGGCCAGTAGGGACAGAGTGGGGCACAGGGAACCTCTACAGCCAAATGGCAGCTGTGGTGACTTCCTGGGCTCTGGCCTGTGGCAAAGCAGTGATCCTGCTGATGGCTTTGAGTGTCTGTAAGTGACAATTTTTAATTCCACGAATGGCCTGCAGCCGAGGCCTCCATGATCTGGTGGAAAGAGCCTTGTCTTTGGGCGGGACTGACTAGGAAGCAAATCTCAGTTTTGCTCCATATGATCCATGGATTTCCATGTAGGTTACAGGCCTCTTCAGCCTCAGTTTCCTTATCTTTAAAATGTGGATAGACTTGTAATATTTGGAGCAGAATTGAGGCAAGAACCAGTGAAATCGATGAATGTAGAAGGATCAGATGTGGTGCCTGATTCTCAGTGGGGTTCAGAAAGGTGAAATGCCGCCTCTCACTTCCTCCTTTCTATGGGCTGTGGAGGGGGATGGCTGGATTCCTTTCTCGGACAGTGATGCTGAGATGTAGTGGGGGCAGGAGAAGGTGGTGCTGAAAGCAAAGACCCCACCCTGTGCTGTGTATTGGCCGCCCCCAGCGAGCATCTTAGAGATGGGAGAGGGGGATCGTGGGCACACTTTGACGCTTGCATTGAATCTGAATTAGTTGGCTCACATGCTCTGATGGGCTTCCCAGGTGGTGCGAGAGGTAAAGAACCCAACTGCTAATGCAGGAGGCATAAGAGACGTGGGTTCGATCCCTGGGTCAGAAAGATCCGCTGGAGGAGAGCATGGCAATTCACTCCAGTATTCTTGCCTGGGAAATCCCATGGACAGAGGAGCCTGGTGGGCTACAGTCCATAGGGTCGCAAAGAGTCAGACACGACTGAAGTGACTCGGCATGCATGCACACATGCTCTCACAGCAAAAGCTCTGGGATCCACTGACAACCAACCCCACAGTCTGAGAATAGGACCAGATCTGTTCCGACGAAGGCATAGAAGTGTCTTAGCAGCTCAACTCCCCATCGACAGGAGTGTTAACCTACAGCGTGTTCCCATGGTGGCCTCACTTATAAGAGAAAGAGGCTGAGACAGATGGGTCAGCATGTACTATCATTATCATGGTTATTTAGCAGTGATTGAAAGGGCATGGAGGAGACACACACTTTAAATGTTGTTCAGTTGATTCTTTTCTTCAAGTGTCAAAAAGACATAAACCAATCCATAGAGACTCCTAAGTGCCACGAGAAACCCAGAGTAGTGTTGGCCACAAGGCTGCCATGATGTTGGAAGAATCAGGGGATGCTGAGGGGTCTTGATTGATGGAGTTTTGGGGAGTGGTGGGAGGTGAGATGGGACACACAAGATCGAATTAAAATAAGAGACAATTTGAAAGGCTCTGAGGAGTGTGGAATTGAGCCTGGGCAATTAATTCTCATTCCAGGAAGACTCAACACCCAGGAGATGGGACGGGGCAAAGGCAGAGACCTGGGCTTGGAGGAGCTGCTGTGATTTTTCCTGCCTCCCTCACTCTCCTCACCTTTCTCTGCCCCTTCTCTCTTGCACGTGATTCTGTCCCCCCATCCCACACCTCGTACCCCACATGCTTTCAGGCAAGGGAACACCACAAGTGCATCAGAGTTCTTGGTTTAGGGGTAAGTTACTAACTAGGACCAGTGTTTGGTGGGTGCAGGCCAGATGAAGAGCTGCAGATCAGATGTCTGGCTTCACATCACCCACTAGGGTAGGACAGAGTCTTAACCTGTGAAGAAGCCCATTTCTCCTGAATTTCTGCCAGGTGTGTCTTGGTTGGAAGAGAGACAAGACCACTTGAGATATAAAGGTTATTTTAGGAGCTGAGTTAGCACTTCTTTCCCAAGGTAACCAAAGTGGCTTTCCTAGTTCTCAACTATGCAAGAAGCTGACTGCAAAGCCAGTTGTTGTTATTGTTCAGTTGCTCATTCGTGTCCCATGGACTGCAGCACTCCAGGCTTCCCTGTCCTTCATCAACTCCTGGAGTTTGCTCAAACTCATGTCCATTGAGTCAGTGATGCCATCCAATCATATCCTCTGTTGTTTCTTCTCCTTCTGTGACCTTTGACCAAGGTTTCTGTGCCTTAGTTTTCTTGTGTATAAAATGAGGATAAAAATACCTCCTTTTTAGAGATATGGGTGGTAAACAATGAGTTAAAACAGGAAAGTGTGTGTTGGGTGCAGTACTTAGCACATTTCAGCTGCTAAATAAATGGTATCTGTTTTAATTAACATCTTGGTTTGTTCTTGAACTCACCTGTCTGCTAATGTCTATATGGTCCCTGTGAGTGTGTGCGTGGGGTGAGGTGGGGTGGGGGGTCACCTCCACACCACCTCTAGGATACAGGGGACCCTGTGGGACCCCAGTCCTCTTCTACCACATCCTCTCATCCCACCATGTCCATCCTCTCCTCTGTGGTCTCTCAGGGGAGTCTTTCCAGTAACCTGTACAGTGGTGGTTTAGTCACTCAGTCATGTCCAACTCTTGTGAGCCCATGGACTGTGATCTGCCAGGCCCCTCTATCCAAGGGATTGTCCAGGCAAGAATATCGGAGTGGGTTGCCACTTCTTTCTCCTGGGGATCTTCCTGACCCAGGAATCGAACCTGGGTCTCCTGCATGGCAGGGGTACTTTTTACTGACTCAGCTCTGTCATTTCCAATCAGCGCCCCACACTGCACCTCAGGAACCCGGGCAGCAGCTCCCCTCAGTCTTATCCCCAGCAAGTCTCCCTGTGGGGTCCTGCCTGCTGTGTCGTCCTGGCCTCTCTTCCATGTGGCAGGAACTCTGAGGTCATGTCCTTACTGCCCCCAACACCATGTCCTATGACTACACTCCATTCTCACATCTCCAAACTCCTTTGTTCTTCATACTGGACAAGGATTTGGGGAATTTCGAAAATCCTTTTCTCTCTCAATCACTCCCCCATAAAGCCACAGACTCAAGAAACCAAGTCAGAAACTCAAAGCTGAGCCATGACCCCTCATTCTCGAAGAATCTGGGTTCACTGATGCATCTGCACAGATGTCATCTGCTCAGTGTGAAAAGAAGCCACAGGATCATTAGGAAAGGGAGATGCCTGCTTTTGTAGCGGGCACTGTGGGCAGCAGTCCAGGCCCCCTCAGTCCCGAGCATCCCCGCAGCCAGCAGGGGCCAGACTTTGCCTGAGATTCTCCTTGATCAACTGTAGAGCCTGGGGACTGACTCCTGGCAGCAGCCCCCTGCCGATGACTGCCAGGGGTTGGCGATGAGTACCTGGACCTCTCACGTGGACTGATGTGCTGTGGTTCTGTGCTGACTCTCAGGATGCCCCAAAGATTAAGCTGTGGTTGCTTGTAGTGGTGACTGGCTTGATAACTCAGCCTTTCCTGGCCATCTTCCCCCTCCTGTCCCATTTGCTCCATTTCCTGCCTTTATTTCCTGAAAGCAATTCCCAAATAAACTACTTTCCTTGCATCCCTGTCTCGGGGTCTTCTAGGGCAATCCAGAGGGAGCACTGCTCCCATTGCAAGTGTTTCGGGAAATGCTTGTTGACACAATGGAGGGTGGTTTGGAGAAGTGACAGAGAGGAGGCTCCTGTGGTCCTGGAGGAGGGCCCTGCTTGGTCAGTGGCTGGTGATGCAATGAGGAGAACGGGTAGTGGCAAGGTCAGCAGAAGGACAGAGCCTCAGTCCACGGTGTCTGAGAAGACGATGCTGCTTCCACCTGGCAGAGCACAGGAGGAGCTGGTCTGATGGGGAGGAAGATTCGGCCACTCTTCCTTCCAACCTCTGCTGCTGCCATTGTTGCAGACTCACTGCCCACAGGAACAGGAAGAAATGTCAAACACTCAGATGACCTCTTTCCCTTTGCAGATGGAAATTTGAAGTGCAGGGAGTCTCAGTGGCAAACTCAAGGTCACAAAGCTCATAGGTGTAGAACCATGAGTGTGAAGGTTGACCAGCCCGACTCTGCTGCAAGGGCCGTGTAGATTGTTGTCTGTCTTAATTCACTCTACAAAGAGTCATTAATTTTTTTTTTTTTTTTTACTTCTTGGCTCTTCAGTTGTCTTCTGTATACATATTAGGTATGTGTCCCCATTAGGCTGATCTATAGCCTTATTTCTGTAGTAGAAAAGGGATTTAAATAGGGCATTTGAGATGACTGTACTCATCTTAAGGTTATTTAAAAACAATTATTACCCTTAGTTGGAAGTGTTACCTCAGGCTGTGGATAGTAATGTGCACCTCACAATCCAATTAGTTTATAAATGGATTAATATATTTCTTGACCAATTTCTTTTCTTTAAATTCAGTGTAACGTAGGACAGAGGGGCCTGACAGGCTATAGTCCATGGGGTCACAAGAGTTGTGTCCATGGCCACGGCCTAAGGACTCAACAACAACATATGACAGGTCTAAAGAGTGTCAGTTGTATCTGTTTGTACTTTGTATAAATGTGTTGCCTCATCTTTATGTAGATTTATTCATCTTCTTCCCTCATTGGGCTTCCTGGATGGTGCTAGTGGCAAAGATCCCACCTGCCAATGCAGAAGACATTAGGGACACAATTTCAATCCCTGGGTTGGGGAGATCCTCTGGAGTAGGGCACGGCTGTCCACTCCAGTTCCAGTATTCTTGCCTGGGGAATCCCATGAACAGAGGAGCCTGGTGGGCTACAGTCCATAGGGGTTGCACAGAGTCAGACTTGACTAAAGCAATTTATCATGCCCGCACTTCCCTCATTAAATGTCACTTCATTTATTTTTGTTTCCTAAACTTCCCTTCTTCATTTACTTAATTACTCACCATCTACCTATCTATCATATCTATCATCTATCAATCATCTGTCATTTATGTACCAAACTATCATTTCTATCTGTCACCTAATTTATTTCCTTGAACTTATTCACAGAGCTTCATTTGAACATTTGTGTCCCTGTCCAGTGTTATAGGGCTTCCGGGTAGCTCAAACGGTAAAGAGACTGCCTGCAATGAGCAGGACCTGGGTTCCATCCCTGGGTCAAGAAGATTCCCTGGAGAAGGTCATGACAACCCACTCCAGTATTCTTGCCTGGAGAATCAGAGGGACAGAAGAGCCTGGTGGGCTACGGTCCATGGGGTTGCAATGAATCAGACACGACTGAATGACTAACACTTTCACTTTCTTCCAGTGTTGCAACAATATTTTTAAAATAACCACATGCTTTCTCACAGTTCAGTGCAGTTGCTCAGTCTTGGCTGACTCTTGGCACGCCAGGCCTCCCTGTCCATCCCCAACTCCCAGAGCTTACTCAAACTCATGTCCATCGAGTCAGTGATGCCATCCAACCGTCTCATCCTCTGTCCTCCCCTTCTCCTTCTGCCTTCAATCTTTGCCAGCACCAGGGTCTTTTCAAATGAATCAGTTCTTCACATCAGGGGACCAAAGTATTGGAGTTTCAGTTTCAGCATCAGTCCTTACAATGAGAATTCAGGTCTGACTTCCTTTAGGATGGACTGGATGGATCTCCTTGCAGTCCAAGGGACACTCAAGAGTCTTCTCCAACACTACAGTTCAAAAGCATCACTACTTCCACTCTCAGCTTTCTTTGTAGTCCAACTCTCATATCCATACATGGCTACTAGAAAAACCATTGCTTTGACTAGATGAAACTTTGTCAGCAAAGTAATGTCTCTGCTTTTGAATATGCTATCTAGGTTGGTCATAGCTTTTCTTCCAAGGAGCAAGCATCTTTTAATCTCATGGCTTCAGTCACCATCTGCAGTGATTTTGGAGCCCCACAAAATAAAGTCTGTCACTGTTTCCATTGTTTCTCCATCTGTTTGCCATGAAGTGATGGGACCAGATGCCATGATCTTAGTTTTCTGAATGTTGAGTTTTAAGCCAACTTTTTCACTCTCTTCTTTCATGTTCATCAAGAGTCTCTTTAGTTCTTCACTTTCTGCCATATGGGTGGTGTTATCTGAGGTTATTGATATTTCTCCCGACCATCTTGATTCCAGCTTGTGCTTCATCCAGGCTGGCATTTTGCATGATGTACCCTGCATGGAAGTTAAGTAAGCAGGCTGACACTATGCAGCCTTGATGTACTCCTTTCCCGATTTGGAACCAGTCTGTTGTTCCATGTCCAGTTCTAACTGTTGCTTCTTGACCTGCATACAGATTTCTCAGGAGGCAGGTCAGATGGTCTGCTATTCCCGTATCTTTAAGTATTTTCCACAGTTTGTTGTAACCACATAAAGATTTAGCATAGCCAATGAAATAGAAGTAGATATTTTTCTGGTACTCTCTTTCTTTTTTGATGATCCAATAGATGTTGGCAACTTGGTCTCTGGTTCCTCTGCCTTTTCTAAATGCAGCTTGAACATCTGGAAGTTCACGATTCACGTATTGTTTAAGCCTGCCTTGGAGAACTTTGAGCATTACTTTGCTAGCGTGTGAGATGAGTGCAACTGTGCAGTAGTTTGAGCATTCTTTGGCATTGCCTTTCTTTGGGATTGGAATGAAAACTGACCTTTTCCATTCCTGTGGCCACTGCTGAGTTTTCCAAATTTGCTGGCATATTGACTGCACTGTTTTCACAGCATCATCTTTCAGGATTTGAAATAACTCAACTGGAATTTCATCACCTTCACTAGCTTTGTTTGTAGTAATGTTTCCTAAGGCCGAGTTGACTTCACTTTCCAGGATGTCTGGCTCTAGGTGAGTGATCATACCATCGTGATTATCTGGGTCGTGAAGATTTTTTCGTACAGTTCTTCTGTGTATTTCTGCCACCTCTTCTTAATATCTTCTGCTTCTGTCAGGTCCATACCATTTCTTTCCTTTATTGTGACCATCTTTGCATGAAATATTCCCTTGGTGCCTCTAATTTTCTTGATGAGATCTCTAGTCTTTTCTAATCTGTTGTTTTCTTCTGTTTCTTTGCATTGATCACTGAGGAAGGCTTTAGTATATCTCCTCGCTCTGCCTTGGAACTCTGATTTCAAACTCTGCTTTCTCACCTAGTGTTTCAAATATTTTTGGTTTTCATGCCAAGTTGTTAGATGTCAGTGAAGCCATGGGTAATTTTCCCGAGGAAGAACACTTAGTGGAATCTCTGCCTCACATGCAGTTTTCAGCTGTGAACACTTGTGTGTGAGTTTGTGTGTGTGTAGGGGGGGGCAGGGTTGGTGGTAGGGGGTGGCTGCACTCAGGCAGGAGGAAGAGCTGAGCTGGTAATTGAGAGCAGGAGTGGGTGCAGCAGGGAGGAAGCATCCTCTCTTGAGAAAGTCTTAGGGAATCCAGTCTCCTTTATTGGTATAAATCCTCATGTAAAGTCAAAGGGAAAGTGTTAGTTGCCCAATCAAGTTCAATTCTTTGAGCTCTTATGGGAATAGTGGTGATTACTGTAGTGGGTTGCCAGTCCCTTCTCCAGGGGGTCTTCCCCCACCCAGGGATCGAACTTGGTCTCCTGCATTGGAGGCAGACTCTTTACCATCTAAGCCACTAGGGAAGCTCTGAAATGATGTATGCACATGGATTTGCTAAGTTGCTTCAGTTGTGTCCATCTATTTGTGACACTATGGACTGCAGCCTGCCAGGCTCCTCTGTCCATTGGATTCTCCAGGCAAAAATACTGGAGTAGACTGCCATTTCCTTCTCCAGATAAATCCTCATACCACTAAGTAAAACTCTGTGGTTTGTGTGGTGTCAGTAGTTTTTTTTTTTTTTTTTTTTTCCCATTACCATGTACACAGTGCTGTCAGGGGATACAAAATCAGAAATAACCTTTACCTTCTTATTGCCTTGATTTTTCCTAGAAGTCAGTCTCTTGGGGTAAGTTTTGCCATCCAGTTGGGCTGCAGAACAAGAATAAATAGATTGATTTTGCTGCACAGTGAGTTTGTAATATGGCCAACTCGGCAGAAGAGAGCATTGTATTCATGATGGGACCATATTTGTAATCCCATATTATGAATATTGGATCCCAAAGAGGCAATGTGGTCTGGTGTGCTCTAAATGATTTTTCTTGCCTTTAAAAAAAAAAAAAAAAAACATTTGGTACATTAACAAAATAAAAGCACATAGGGAACCCTTGCCAAAGTTAAGAAGCTAAAGAGCATCCTTGAAAATTCCCCCATGTGCTCCTTCCCAGTCACATGCCCTCCCCCAGAGGGAACCTCACTCTTGAATTTGATGTTAGTTAATCCTTGATTTTCTTTGTAGTTGTGCCAACCTATGTTTGTAGCCCTAAGTAATATCGTGCTAAGATGTGCATGCTCTTGAACTTTGTATAATTAGAATCACAGAGGAGGTGTTCTTCTGGGACTGGCTTTATTCTCAACATTATTGCTTTGAGATTTATCCACGATGATGACTGTACTTTGTTCATCCATTCAACAAATAATTGCTTGTGCAGTTGCTGTGCACATTGATTCTAGGTCTGGAGATAGAGGGCAGGCAAAACAGGCAAGTCCATGTCCCAAGGTAGCTTCTTTCTGGTGCGTGAAGGGATGAGGGCAGTAAAAATGGAATATGTAGCCTATTAGATTATAGTTAGTATAAGGGGAAAACTAAACAAGTAAAGGATAATTTTATAGGGGACATGAGTTTCAGATGAGGGGACATTTGTGTGGAAACACTTACCCCAGGGATGGTAAGGAAGAAGGTCAAGGTGTTGCTGATGAACATGAGGTTCTTTCTTTGTGGGAAAGTGGAGACGAAGCAGAGATGTTAAGAATGTAAAGTGACACATTTGAGTCTGTTCTAAGGAGGTGGATGAACAGAGTGAAGTAAGTCAGAAAGGGAAAAACAAATATTGTGTATTAAATATATATCTGGAATATAGAAAGATGTTACTGATAAACCTATTTGCAAGGCAGCAGTGGAGACACAGACATAGAGAGCAGACATGTGGACTTGGGGGGCCGGGTAGGGGAGGGAAGGAGAGAGGAGTGTGAAAACTACACACTCGGTTCAGTTCAGTCGCTCAATCGTGTCCGACTCTTTGCGACCCCATGAATCGTAGCACGCCAGGCCTCCCTGTTCATCACCATCAATTGGAGTTCACTCAGACTCACGTCCATTGAATCCGTGATGCCAGCCAGCCATCTCATCCTCAGTCGTCCCCTTCTCCTCCTGACCCCAGTCCCTCCCAGCATCAGAGTGTTTGCCAATGAGTCAACTCTTCGCATGAGGTGGCCAAAGTACTGGAGTTTCAACTTTAGCATCATTCCTTCCAAAGAAATCCCAGGGTTGATCTCCTTCAGAATGGACTAGTTGGATCTCCTTGCAGTCCAAGGGACTCTCAAGAGTCTTCTCCAACACCACACTTCAAAAGCATCAATTCTTCGGTGCTCAGCCTTCTTCACAGTCCAACTCTCACATCCATACATGACCACAGGAAAAACCATAGCCTTGACTAGACGAACCTTAGTCGGCAAAGTAATGTCTCTGCTTTTGAATATACTATCTAGGTTGGTCATNCTCAGCTTAAGGCCATTCTTCTCAGCAATTCAATTTAGGTCATGTGGCTGGTTCTGGCCAATGACACATTAATACTTAATACAAGTGGTTTGACTCTTTCTGCTTAGGGCACTGAAAAATGTGCCTGTGATTTCATAGGTTTATTTTTCACAATTATGTGATGGAGAAAGCTATTTTTTCCATAATCACCCATCTAAAGGTAGTGATTCTAATTCCCTGAGTGCTCTGTGGACTTAAGCACCACCTGACCCATGTAGAATTCATAGTGTGTAGTTGAACAAGCTTTCATAACGTTGACCACTGATATTTTGGATTTGTTTCTTTTCACAGCATAAATTAGGCTATACTGACTAATACAGACCTCNCCCTGAGTGCTCTGTGGACTTAAGCACCACCTGACCCATGTAGAATTCATAGTGTGTAGTTGAACAAGCTTTCATAACGTTGACCACTGATATTTTGGATTTGTTTCTTTTCACAGCATAAATTAGGCTATACTGACTAATACAGACCTCAAACCTAGAGATTCAGAGGGTATAGCATAGATAACTAGCAAGAAGTACACTTTAGGGAAAAAAAAAAAGATAAAGCCAACAAAACATACATATGAGATCAAGATTGAACATATGGTATTATCCTAGGATTTTAGGACTTCCCTGATAGCACAGTTGGTAAAGAATTCACCTGAAATGAGGAGACTCTGGTTCAATTCCTGGGTTGGGAAGATCCCTGGAAAAGGGAAGGCTACCCACGCCAGTATTGTGGCCTGGAGAATTCCAAGAACAATATAGCCCATGGAATCACAAAGAGTTGGGTGTGACTTTCACATTCTAGATTCAAGTTTTGTGTATGTTTCTTGTTTATACTCATAGCATTTTCCTCAAAATATTATGTTCATAAAAATAGTATCTTATACTTCATCAAAATAGCATTTTCATAAAAATATTCCTACCTTCACTACATAAAAACAGTTCTCAATAAAGTCTGGTCAAGAATATTGTCCTATAATAACTATCAATTCAGTTCAGTTCAGTTCAGTCACTCAGTCATGTCCAACTCTGTGATCCCATGAATTGCAGCATGCCAGGCCTCCCTGTCCATCACCAACTCATGGAGTTCACTCAAACTCATGTCCATCAAGTCAGTGATGAATAATACTATATTAATCATCAGAACATATGTTTTTAGAAAACAAGGAAATCCACTTTTACAATGAAATTTACAATAACTGTGGATTTGTTTTTCAAAAAATTTAATGCGCTTACCCTTTTTGAAAGTTAAGAATATATATTCCTTCTATTGTAACTCACTTAAGTTAAACTTCTAAACAACTCATGACTATCTTCTTGTTGAACAAAGACCTGTAATTCTTCCAGCTCCAACTATCCTAGAAAACCAGGATTTCAGCACTATTTTTATTTATTTATTTTTTAATTTGTAGGTTACTGTTAATGTAGGACACTAATTTTGTCAGTTTTTGTTAACTTTTTTTAGAAAAAAAAATGAGTTGAATCCTAGGATCTTAATGAACTCGTTTTCATTAAAAATAGCTTAGAAAATTATATTTCTATAATATTTAAGCTATACTCAATACTCTCCTCAAGATTTATTCATTATAAAATTATTCAGTAGAAAAAAATGTAGCATGGGTAAATTAAACTCTGTAATAATGAATCTCACAAAGTAGATAGTACTAAGGCATTAATTCATATCTCTTAATTGCCTTAAAGAATACGATAGTATTACATAGGAGGGGAAATTAGCCTAGGATTAAAATAGCCAAAAGAAACAAAACTTTCTGAGCACACATTTCTTATCACTGTAAATACACTAAAGAGAAAATAAGGACTCAAATATTTAATCTTTTCCATCCTCACCTTCACCTGGGTATTCTCATCCCTTTTTAACTTCTGAATAGTAATCTAAAAGAATCTTTCCTGAGTTAAGGGAACTGGATACTATGGTTCACACCATAGTATCTGAATTTCACTTTCTTTCTTCCCACTCTTGTTCACTAACATGAAATCTATGGTCTCTGTTACTATTAAAGCAATACTACTTATGTGAGACAGCTGCTGTGGACATATAGGCTAAGGGACTTGATCCCCAGAATCAGAGCTACAGAACAATGGCACAAGAATTCAATGCCAAGGTCTTAAAAGAGCTGTAATAATGTCACCTACCTGCCACTGACATTGTAACCAGTAGAACTGACAACACCACCAAACAGCCATCCTGGGTACTAGTCATTCTGTGCTATCATAGACAAGTACTTCAGCTCATTCCATAAGTGTTTTAGTTGGTCCATGGAAAGCTATGACAAATTTAGACAGCCTATTGAAAAGCAGAGACATCAGTTTGCTGACAAAGGTTCATATAGTCAAAGTTATGGTTTTTCCATTAGTCATGTACAGATGTGAGAGTTGGACCATAAAGTTCTGAGCACCAAAGAATTGATGCTTTTGCACTGTGATGAAAGGAAGTGTCTTGAGAGTACCTTGGAAAGCAAGATCAAACCAGTCTATCCTAAAGGAAATCAACCCAGAATATTCATTGGAAGGACTGATGCTGAAGATGAAGCTCTAATACTTTTGCCACATAATGCAAAGAGTCGACTCATTGGAAAAGACCCTGATGCTTGAAAGGCTGAAGAAAGAAGGAGAAGAGGGAAGCAGAGGATGAGATGGTTAGATAGCATCACTGACTCACTAGAAATGAATTTGATTAAACTTCATGAGATAGTGAAGGACAGGGAAGCCTGGTGTGCTGCAATCCATAGGGTAGCAAAGAGTCAGAAATGACTTAGTGACTGAACAACAAAAACAATGCATTAATACCATGAAATTCTTGCTATGGCACACAAGTATTGGCTTATTGAATAAAGTGAGCAAATAGTCTGAATGTCTGAATGATAGGCCAATAATAATATTGTCCCTAAATTACTTCCCTCTCTTTCTCTTGATTCATTCTTTGGTTTCAAAAAAAAAAAATTTAAAGAAAAGATTCAAGATTGGGAGCTCGTGTACACCTGTGGTGGATTCATGTCAATGTATGGCAAAGCCAATAGAGTATTGTAAAGCAAAATAAAGTTTAAAAAAAATTAATGATTTTGGTGTAAAGGTAAAAAAAAAAAAAGAAAAGATATTTTACTTTTTGAAGATTATATGCTAATTCAGTAAAAGTTTCCATGTATTCTAAAATTTGTATCTATCAAAGAAAAATACTACATCTTATAGTTTGTATTCTTTTAAATGTGTACTTTTGTATTTTAAAATACAAATAAAATATTTGAGTGATTGTACTAAGTGATAGAATTGAAGCAAGCTTGAATTCTTTGTCTTGAAAAATCACTGTGCTACCACTTTTTTAAATTGCTAAANAAAAAAAAAAAGAAAAGATATTTTACTTTTTGAAGATTATATGCTAATTCAGTAAAAGTTTCCATGTATTCTAAAATTTGTATCTATCAAAGAAAAATACTACATCTTATAGTTTGTATTCTTTTAAATGTGTACTTTTGTATTTTAAAATACAAATAAAATATTTGAGTGATTGTACTAAGTGATAGAATTGAAGCAAGCTTGATTTCTTTGTCTTGAAAATCACTGTGCTACCACTTTTTTAAATTGCTAAATTTAGCAAATTGTTGTACTACAGGAGTTAGAGACGTAAACTGTACCAGAATTAAGCTGGAATAATTTCAAATCATTGAAAACGTACTCTAGAAATGAATACAGGTAGTTAAATTTGTGTATGCCAGGAATTGAATATACATATAACTAAGGGTTCTCCATATTAACTTTCAAATTACATATAATGCTTCTTAATGGGTAACAAATGAAAGTATAAAACAAGTATGAAATGAAATATAAAGCAATAATGAACCAATTGTTTGAAACAAGAAATGAAAACCCACTCTAGTACTCTTGCCTGGAAAATTCCGTGGACAGAGCAGCCTGGTGGGCTACAGCCCAGGGGTTACAAAGAATGGGACACAACTGAGCACGCACACAAAAATAGTGATAATAAAGTTAAATTTTAAGAATTTCAAAAGCTGATTTGATGTTACATATGCCTGTAACTGTGGGCTTCAGAGAAGGCAATGGCACCCCACTCCAGTACTCTTGCCTGGAAAATCCCATGGACGGAGGAGCCTGGTAGGCTGCAGTCCATGGGGTCACTAAGGGTCGGACACGACTGAGTGACTTCATTTTCAGTTTTCCGTTTCATACTTTGGAGAAGGAAATGGCAACCACTCCAGTGTTCTTGCCTGGAGAATCCCAGGGATGGTGGAGCCTGATGGGCTGCCATCTATGGGGTCGCACAGAGTTGGACACGACTGAAGCGACTTAGCAACAGTGGGCTTCCCAGATGGCACTAGTGATAGAATCAGTGATAGAGACACAAAAGATGCAGGTTTGATCCCTGGGCCAGGAAGATCCCCCAAAGGAGGTCATGGCAACCCACCACAGTATTCTTGCCTGGACAATCCCATGTACAGAGGACTCTGGCAGCCACAGTCTATAGGGTCGCAAAGTCAGACACGACTGAAGCAACTTCACAATCACTCACATGCTACTAAATGCACCAACCATCTTTTTACTTTGAATAATTTTTTTTCTGCTTTTATATTGAAACAACAGCAAATATAAGCACCAATAGTTCTTTGAATTCTGAAGGTCCACATATTGCATCTTCAGCCACTTTTTAGTAATATAAGTGAGAATACTGGACAACTGAATTATACATGCATGAGTGCCTCATTTGGTTTTGCTGGTGGTCGACATCAGGAGGGTGGCTGGTGATGGGCGATGGGGGATGAAATCTAGCCTACCTTCTTCTTGCCAAGCTGTGAACTCAGACATATGACTGCATCTAACCAGAAGAAGTGGCACATTGTACTAGTTACCATAAAGACATGTATTTTCTTAAGGTATATCCCATAGGGCTGCATTTACCCTGAGGGTGTACCAATTCTGCTTTGTTCAAATATTCCCTTTAGACTACTGAAATATCTGTAACTAAAAGAGAGAATTTTAACTTTCACTTTTCTACAGGTCAATTTCTTAGACAGAAATTCACGCAGTATTTAATTAAAAATTCTTTCAACATTTTGTTTCTTATGTAGTAGATAAAGAATCAAATAACACAGAAGGTCTCTTGTCCATCCCTCCAATTCTATTTTTAAATCACTATTTTTGATGATTCTAATGAATAGTTTCACATCAATAATATTTCTTTAGATTTTCACAACTTCCATTAGACATCATCTGCTAGTTGAGGATGTACTTTCTAACACATTCATATTTTGATAGTTTTTTTGTATAGTTCTTCTTTGTCTCTTGAGTATCTGACCTTCTCCCTACTGAGAGACATCTATCTGGCTTAGGGTTTAGAGAACATGAATATTTGCTGCAGGAAAAAAAAAGAATAAGGTAATAATCAGCTTCTTTTCTGCCAAATAGGATTATCTTAAAAGACTATCATCTTGAGACCCATGCAATTGTCTTTAAAAAGAAATTCTAAATTGATGTAACCTCATCCTTGTTCTATGCTTGCATTCTTTATTTCTTACATCAACACAGAGTTTTCCAAATGTATAGAGAAACCATACCTATATCTAATAATGACTCAACAATAAATTGAAGGCAGAAGAAAAGGAGAGAATGACACATGGAAAACCTCTTCATTGGATTCTGGGAGCTAAAGGGAAAGTAACAGTGAGAAGGGGATAGGAAAGCAAGACTGTCAGACAACTATGCTTCCTAGGAAGGAGTTACATTAGAAATGTAGTGGGACAGTTGGCACAGAATGGATTTTTACCCTTAGCTCCTGCAGTAGGGAAAATGACCCCTCAAAGATGTCCAAACGCTCATCTCTGGAACCTGTGAAGATGTTACCTTACTATGCTTATGTGACTAAAATAAAGATTTTGAGATGGGGAGATTATCCTGGTTTGTAGACCCAATGTAATTACAAGGGACCTTATAAGTAGAGGCAGAGAAAAGAGAGCAAGAGATGTGAAAATGTTGGTTTTGAAGATGGAGGAAGGAGCCAAAAACTAAACAATGCAGGTGGCCTCAAACGATGCAGGTGGCATGCTTGAGCATGCCACAAAGGTAACAGGATATTCTCCTATGAGCCTCCAGAACAAAGGCAAACCTGCTGACACACTTATTTTACTAACATGAAACCTATTTCAGTCATGTGACCTCTAGAATGATCAAATAATAATCTCATGTTGTTTTAAACCACTAACAGCATGGTAATTTGTTACAGGAGCAATAGGATACCAATATAGTTCCCTTCAGAACTCGGGCAATGACTGCAGGGCCACCTTCCCACCATATCACTTTAACATANGCTGCAGAGAATATAATCAATCTCATTTCGGTGTTGACCATCTGGTGATGTCCATGTGTAGTCTTCTCTTGTGTTGTTGGAAGAGTGTGTTTGCTATGACCAGTGCATGTTCTTGGCAAAACTCTATTAGTCTTGGCCCTGCCTCATTCCGCATTCCAAGGCCAAATTTGCCTGTTACTCCAGGTGTTTCTTGACTTCCTACTTTAGCATTCCATTCGCCTATAATGAAAATGACATCTTTTTTGGGTGTTAGTTCTAAAAGGTCTTCATAAAACCATTCAACTTCAGCTTCTTCAGCATTACTGGTTGGGGCATAGACTTGGATAACTGTGATATTGGATGGTTTGCCTTGGAAACGAACAGAGATCATTCTGTCATATTTGAGATTGCATCCAAGTACTGCATTTTGGACTCTTTTGTTGACCATGATGGCTACTCCATTTCTTCTGAGGGATTCCTGCCCGCAGTAGTAGATATAATGGTCATCTGAGTTAAATTCACCCATTCCAGTCTATTTTAGTTTGCTGATTCCTAGAATGTCAGCATTCACCCTTGCCATCTCTTGTTTGACCACTTCCAATTTGCCTTGATTCATGGACCTGACATTCCAGGTTTCTATGCAATATTGCTCTTTACAGCATTAGATCTTGGTTCTATCACCAGTCACATGCAGAACTGGGTACCAAATGTAAAATAGATAGCCACTGGGAATTTGCTGTTTGACTCAGGGAGCTCATGACTTTCCAGGTAGCAGTAGTGATAAAGAAACTGCCTGACAATGCAGGAGAAAGAAGGGATTCAGGTTTGATCCCTGGGTTGGAAAGATCCCCTAGAGGAGGACACGCAACCCACTCCAGTATTCTTGCCTGGAGAATCCCATGGACAGAGGAGCCTGGTGGGCTGCAGTCTGTAGGGTCACAGAGTCAGACATGACTGAAGCCACTTAGCACTCAGACTTGCAGGCAGCTCAACCTGGTGCTCTGTAACAACTTGAGGGGTGGGATGGAGTCGGGGGTGGAAGGAAAGAAGGAGGTTCAGAGGGGACATAGTATACCTATGGCTGATTCATATTGATGTATGGCAGAAACCAACTCAACATTGTAAACCAATTATCCTTCAATTAAAAATAAAGAATTAAAAATACATTTATACACATTAAAATAAAGTGAGAGTTTACTTAAGTAGAGATACACTCTCAGAAGGAGAGCAGGCAGACAGGTTGCTTTAAAGAAGATGTGTCATGGGTCAGGGCTTGATGAATGCTTCTTATTTGTTAGGCTAATCTTATTGCAGTGAGGGAACAGTACGGAGAAGGTTACATTTGGACTCAGGAGTTTGCTGCCTTGCCTCACCTTTCTTTGTCTGTTACTTGGACTCTTACCACCCAAAATGTGTAGTTTCTGGTCAGTCTGGAGGTTCCTGCTTTCCCCTCTTTGTCTGTGGACCCCCAGTGTCTACAAGAAGCATGATTTCCTGCCACCTGGCCCCTGCCCCCATTTCTCAGCTGCCTGCCTGCTGTAACAATGGGGACTCCATGGAACAACTGACTTCATGTTGGATCTGGTTCTTGAACCTTTGCTTCCCACTGCTTGGTTCACTAAAAGCAGATTCTCTTCACATAATGGCTTGCCTCAGGGAACCCTGCCCCTCTCTCTGAACAAAGGCACCCCACCTGTGGACAGCGGGAAGGGAGAAATGAAAAATCCCCTCTGAGGCTTGCCATTATAGGAGATATTTGCAAGATTAATGGCTTTTTTACTGTATTTCCTTACCCCCACCCCCACCCCCACCCTGTGCTCAGTCATGGCTGACTGTGACCCTATCCAACTGTAGCCCACCAGGCTTCTCTGTCCCTGAAATTTTCCAGGCAGGAATACTGGAGTGAGTTGCCATTTCCTACTCCAGGGGATCTTCTGGATCCAGGGAGTCTCTTGCATCTTCTGCATTGGCAGGTGGATTCTTTATGTCACCTGAGAAGTCCCACCTCTCCCCATCTCTGTTCTATAAAACAAACTGGTGTCCAGATCCCCTTAAGATGGTTATTTTGAGACATTAGTCTGCCATCTTCTCCATCAGCTGGCTTTCTGAAGATAGTCATATTCCTTGCCTCAACTCCTGTTCTCGGATTTAATGACCTGTCCTGCGGTAAGCAAAGTGAGCTTGGACTTGGTAATAGAACTTCCTAGGCAGAGAAAATAGGAAGCGCTAAAGCCGACGGCAGTGTTACCTTTGATGTGTTTCAAGTACTGCGTAAGGAGGCCACTGTGGAGAGAGCATGTGGGCAAAGCAGGTGCAGGAGGAGATGAGGATGGAAAGAGAGTGAGAGGTGTTGGAGGAGAGTGGCATTCATTCTGTGACTGGAGTTGTGACCAGATTTCTCTGTCCATTGCCTGGTGCCCACGGGCCAAGCAGGAGTCACTGCAGTGATGCGCAGGAGGAATGATGCCGCTGTGGTTTTGGTTGAGCATTAAGGTTTTCTGATGAATTGGATTTGCAGCTTCTGATCAGAAGGAAACCAGGTATAATTGATAGTGTCAAATATTCCTGCTGGGGTGACATGCAGGCCACGGTGATGTCTACGAGAGCAGTGGGGACAGAAACCAGCTTAGGATGTGAGAATAGGAGGCTGCAGGGGAAAGTAAAACCAAGGAAGAATTTGAGATGTGAAGATAAGAGGGGAGCAAGAACCTCCCTGGGCTTAATATGCCATGATCTAGTAGAGAAAGGGAATTTGATGATTTGGAAAAGAAAAGGAAAGTTTTGATTCTGTGAGATGCCTACTAATGCCTTTATCCCATTCATTATTGGGTCATTTACCTTCTTCCTCTCTCCTTGTAGTTTATTACATATTCTTTATTCAAACTCTTTGTTAGGAACATGGGTATGGATGCTGTAAATATCTTCCTGCTTGTGCTTTATATTTCAGCTTTTTGTTGTTTTTCTTGATGAATAGGTGGTCATAGATTTAAAAGTTTTAATTAGCGTTTTGTGTTTTTAAAAAATGTGTTCCTACTACACATTTTCTATTTTTTTTTCTAGAATAGTTTGTATTGACTTGCATTTAATTAAGTCCTTAATTCATCTGGAACTGATTTCTGTAGGGTGAGAGATAGGGATTGAGTTTCATTTACTTCCATATGGTACCATATAGTCCTGCCATCATTTACTGAATGTTTCCTCTTTTCTCTTCTTCTCTCCTGCACAGAGCAGGTGTCTTCTGCTCCCTCGTTATTCCGGAGACCCACTGGCCCATTCCCGCCCCAGCACCACACTGGTTTAATGACCATGGTTTATCTTTAAGTCTTGGTATCAGTTAGAGTGAGTCCTTGCTGTACTTAGCCCTTCAGACTTTTGTGTAAATTTCGGAGTAAGATCAAGTTTCTCAGAAACAGATGAGCATGAGCATGTGTAAGGTGTCAAATTATTGTTAATTTGTTATTTTTTATTGGACTTTCTTTTAAACTATTGATTAGACTTAGGGAATGTTGCCCTCTTTATGGGACTTCCTCAGTGGCTCAGTAATAAAGAATCCACTTGCAATGCCAGAAACGCAGGAGACGCGAGTTTGATCCTGGGATCAGGAAGATCTCCTGGGGAAGGAAATGGCAACCCACTCCAGTATTCCTGCTTGGAAAATCCCATGGACAGAGCAGGCCAGCAAGCTACAGTCCGTGGGGCTGCAAAGAGTCAAACACGACTGAAGCAATTTAGCACCTAGCGCATAGCCCTCTTTATATCACAAAGACAAAGTTTGAGGGATTTTTAGTGAAAGTTCCTCAGAGTCAGGACTTCTGAGAGATGCTGAAACATTCTAACCACATAGAAACATGGTATCTGAGAAAGTCTCTGTGCCATGAAAAAATTTTACCAATATAATTATAAATTATAAAATAAATTTTATAAAATTTTATTTATAACAAGTGAAACTTATTTATTTGTTATTCTTTAGAATAAGTTTTCTGTATCTCAGATTTTGCTTTTGATATAAATTGGATTTTACCTTATATGAGCAGTCCTCACTGCATTTTTATGGGTGTTGCTCGTATTTTGGGGGGATGGGAATGCAGCCTTTCCAGCAGGTTAACCCCTCATATTATATCAGGGTAGGGAATAAGTAAAAAATAATATAGTTTGTGGAAAAAATTCTCTCATTTTCTAGGACTTGTAAAGACCTTATTTGTTCCAGGTGACAGGTTTCAAGTGGGATAAAAGGCCATTATTTGTGAGAAATGGCAGTTCAAATACAGCGAAGTTGCTGCCAGGAGTTGATGATGCAGAAACAATTTCTTTGGGTCATGACGGTACTGAATGGGGAATTATTAATGGCATTTAACCCTGTTCATTGCTGTATGAACAGTGGCTGTGGGACCACCCTCCACATTCATCTCTGGGGTGCTCTGCCCTTTACAGGTTGCTGTAAAAGCAGTCTGCTCTGTGGCTCTTCAGAAGTGGTTGCTTCTGACACTCTGCTTTCAGGCCATGAAGACCATTAGTTGGTCACTTGCGATGCTCCAATCAGAGCAGAATTTGAAATTTCAAACAAAAACCTTCCTGCAGGGTTGATGATGGTTTAGTCATTGTGTCCAACACTTTGCAATCCCGTGACTGTAGCCTGGCAGGCTCCTCTGTCCATGGGCTTCTCCAGGCAAGAATACTGGAGTGGGTTGCCATTTCCTCCTCCAGGGGGTCTTCCTGACCCAGAGATCAAACCCATGGCTCCTGTGTGGCAGGTAGATACGTTACCACTGAGCCATCAGGGAGACCTTTGGTGATAATAAGTGTTAATTTTTCAGTGGAAGGTGCCTTTTGGAAATTGTAGGTATGACTCCAACAGGAGTGGGTTCAAACTCTGACCATGGGTGATTTAGAGGACATTACTTAACCTCTTCTGTATTTGATTTTCTTCATATTGAAAACTGAAAATTGGTGGTCCAGTGGTTAGGGGGGCTCTCACTGCCGAGGGCCTGCATTCAATCCCTCATCGGGGAACTGAGATCCCACAAACTGTATGGAATTGCCAAAAATAAATAGATAGATAAATGAATAAGAAAAGAAAAAGAAAAGAGGTGATGGTGATGATAAGTGATTTTGATGATGAAGAGAGTGACAACGATAGTGATGGTGATGATGAGAGCCCCTTTCTCCTGTGACTACGGTGGGGTTGAGACCTAGTCCATGTAAAGTAACAAGCACAGAGCCTGGACTGTTTTGGGGGTGCCTTTAACTTCTCTCCCAAACCTTCTGCTCTATTCTTCCAGGTTTTGTTTTTTTGGGTATAAGTATATTAGCTCTATGGGCTTCCTTGGTGGCTCAGTGGTAAAGGATTTACCTGCCAATTCAGGAGACACAGAAGATGCATGTTCGATGCCTGGGTCAGGAAGACACCTTGGAGGAGGACATGGCAACCCACCCCAGTATTCTTGCTGAGAAAATCCCATGGACAGAGGAGCCTGGTGGACTACGGTCCATGCATCTCTAAGAGTCAGATATGACAAGTGACTGAGCATGCACACATATTAGTTTTATATTGATGCTGCATCAAATATTAATAACTATAGTCTTTGTGGTTTAAAATACCTTTATTCTCATACAGTGTCTGAAATCAGGTTCACGGAGTGAAAAGCAGTGTCAGGAGGCTGTGTTCCCTCTAGAAGCTGTAGGAGAACATTCATCCCCTTGTCTTTTCTTTCCCTAGAGCTGCACTCCTTGGCTCCTAGCTCCTTCTCCAGCCTTTAAAGGCCCCAGGATAGCCTCATTTTTCACTGGTCTCCTTGTTTTCTGTATTGTATCTCTGTACCTCTCTGTGAAGACACCTGTGATTACGTCTAGGCTCACCTGGATAATTTAGGATAATCTCACCATCTCAATGTAATTACATCTGCAAAGTTCTTGTTGCTACATAAGAAAAGGTTTGTTGGTTCCAGGGCTTAAGATCTTTATATCTTTTGGGACCATTATTCAGTCTACCACAGTAAGAATGGCTTCCCAGGTGGCGCTAGTGTGAAAGAACCTGCCTGCTGTGCGGGAGATGGAAGAGACACGTGTTTGATCCCTGGGTCAGGAAGATTCCCTGGAGGAGAGCATGGCAACCCATTTCAATATTCTCACCTGGGAAATCCCATGGAGAGAAGTGCCTGGCGAGCTAGAGTCTGTGGGGTCTTACAGAGGTGGACATGACTGAAGTGACTTAGCACACGTGCACAGTTCTTACTGTAAGTACTTACTAAAGTAAGTTCAAAATGCAAACACTCTATAATGGCACCAGTTCATTATAAAACCATGCTCAGCAAAGCCATATTTGACATCATGTTCCTTGTCAATTAAAAAATGTGATTATTCCTAACAGAGTGATAAGAAATCAATTTGCTGGCCCAGATCCTGCTGGGACTTCCTGGGAAGCTGGTCACAGTGCCAAGAGTAGAGGCTAAAGCTGCTTGGAAATTATTATATAGTCTACATCTTTTGATGCCAAGATTACCTTGGGCTTTGACCTCAGATGCTGTGTGTGTCTTTACCGGTTGTATATAAAGGTATATGAGGCATATTTTCAGACAGTAAAGAATCTGCCTGTAAGTCAGGAGAGGTGGGTTCAATCCCTGGGTTGGGAAGATCCCCTGGAGAAGGGAATGGCTACCCACTCCAGTATTCTTACCTGGAGAATTCCATGGACAGAGGAGCCTGGCAGACTACAGTCCATAGAGTTGCAAAGAGCTGGACATGACTGAGTGACTAGCTTTCATGAAGTTATGCAGTGCACAACTTGTGTGGCTGTAAATGGTGGACTCTGTGATGCCAGCTAGACTGTAAACTCTAGAAATGCATGGCCCAGAACTTGGCACAGAACACTTATTCAGGGAAACAAAAACATGAAATGTGGATATATTAAACCCAAGAACCACCAAATAACTCCATATCTGTGTTGCCCAAAAGGGTCCTTTCTCAGCATTGGCCACACATCAGAATCACCTGAGAAAGAGCTTTAAGAAGAAGGTTCTAAGGGGATTCCCTGCTGGCTCAGTGGATAAGTATCTGCTTGATAATGCAGAGGACATGGGCTCGATCCCTGATCTGGGAAGATCCCACATACCATGGAACAACTAAGCCCGTATACCACAACTACTGAGCCCCTATTCTAGAGCTCGCACTCCACAAAGAGAAGCCACTGCAAAGAGAAGTGTGCCTGCTGCAATGAAGAGGAGCCCCTGCTTGCCACAACTAGAGAAAGCCCAGGTGAGGGACGAAGGCCCAGCACAGCCAAAAACAAAGGCTGGCTTAAAGCTCAACATTCAGAAAATGAAGATCCTGGCATCCAGTCCCAGCACTTCATGGCAAATAGATGGAGAAACAGTGGAAACAGTGTCAGACTTTATTTTGGGGGCTCCAAAATCACNGTGAGTCTGAGTGAACTCTGGGAGTTGGTGATGGACAGGGAGGCCTGGCATGCTGTGATTCATAGGGTCACAAAAAGTCGGACACGACTGAACTGAACTGATATTTAAAAGAAGCCTCTGGGGCTGGAATGTGGCTTTCTTCCACTGGCATTTTCCACCATGATCTCCTTCCTTATACCCCCTAAATCCGCCTCTCCACAGTCATCAGCAGCCCTCGCCCTGTGATGGCTCCACAATCCCTAAACTCCAGCTCCCAGCCACTGCGCCTTCTAGGGGAACAGCATTCCTGTCCGGGGTATGTATGGCTGTGGCAAGGACTGCCTGATTCTCATTCAATTTAGGCTGCCACAGATCAGCTGTTTCACTCTCAGCCTTAAATGTTTCTCGTCTAACTCAGACAGTTGCCCCAAAGTGAGGATCAGACCCCTGCTTCCATTACCTCTGTGGGTCCAGTCCGACTAACACTCCTCTTTCTCCCCCTAGTTCCTTCATCCTACCGAGTTTTGCATGGTTCTATATATTCTTTTTGTCTGGTCAGGTACTCCTGTTTACTCTCAGCTGGTGTTCCGCATGCACTTCTGTGTCTGAAGGTGTATTCCTGATTTATCTGTGGAGGGAGATGTACTCCATGTCCACCTACTCCTCTGCCAGCTTGTTCTCTCTGGGGCTGGACTCTGTTCACAGTGGTTCAGACTTATTTGGTCTGGGTGGAGCCATGGTATTACTGTTTTAAAGAAGTATCCCAGGTGACTTCTCTACAGCCAGGTAGCTAATCATTGGTCTAGCGTAGTGGTTTTCAAACATCAGTATCTATTAAAATCACCTGGAGGACTCATGGAAACAGGTTTTCAGATTCCACTGGGCTGGGATTGAGGACTGAGACATACATTCTAAGAAGTTCCCAGGTCAGACTGATGCTATTAGTGTGGGGACCTTACTTTGAGAACCACTGCTCTGGAGGATAGTAGGTAAGTCTGTTTGTTGTGCATTAGGGCAAATAGTTCAGGCACCATTCTGGAAGTGTGTGTGTGTGTGTGTGTGTGTGTGTGTGCGTGCGTGCATGCAGATACAAAAGATATTAAGCATCATTTTAAATATCTAATTTTATTCTTTCTATCCAACATCCTTTTAAGGTAGGCATGTTTAACGTTCAGTTTTTAGCTGACAAACTAGAAAAGCAGGGAGGTTTAGTTTTGTTTGAGTCATGCTTTTCAGTATGTCACAAAGTCACAGCCTCCAGGAGATGAGCAACATTTTCAGTATTTTGCGCTCATCTTCATTCTCCATTTCCGATCATGCTGCATGCCCTGACCTTGGTGACCACTCTGAGAGAGTCCTGAGAGCTTATCCTTGGCCCCCTCCCTGCAGGGCACAGGTAGCTGCTTAGTCAAACTGTGTTGAATCCACTTGGATAGATACACTGCACACTGACTAACCTAGATTTGGAAACTGACACTGATTTGAGATTTGATGAGCTTAGCTCATCAGCTTCTGATAATTTTGACTTGGACCTTGTAAAACAAAAGAGACTTTTTTTCTTAAGGACCATATGGCTGTCTCAAAGCCTCTGGGCAAAATTATAAAGGGGTCATTCCTTGCCGGCCACCCTTGCTTTTCTTGTGAGCCATCCTCCCATTTCCAGTGTTCCTACCACCCCAAAATCTATGGCTCCCGGTCTTCCTTGCTTGGGTCAAAAACCAGGACTCCATCCAGGTGGATCCCGATATACCTTTCTTCCAACCACTTTATCCAAACTATCTACTCTTGAAACACACAGCATGTGTGCATGCTCAATCGTGTCTGACTCTTTGTGACTCCATGGACTGTAGCCTGACAGGTTCCTCTGTGATGGGATCTTCCAGGCAAGAATACTGGAGTGGGTTGCAGTTTCATACTCCAACGGCAGCACTCAGAAACACATAGCAGCACTCAGCTAATGCAGAAGATTCTATGATTAAAGTGATTTGCACTCAGGTGCAAATAACGGAAGTATTTCTGTGTATTCCATGGATGCTCCATGGATGTCTTGTATTTTAAAGAGGAGCTTGTAATGACTGTCACATATAGGACTGTATTGTTTTAGGGAACACCCATAGGCAGCAAAACTCTGTGGACAGTTTCCTGACCTCCTCACCTGAACTGCCCTTAGTTTCGTGAGGATTAAATACAGTATTTTGTGTTTCTGACTGCCCATCCTTTCCACTCCTTTGTAAGGCAGTTGCATTGAGGCATATCATACTTGGGTTGGTGAGGCTTAAAGCTAACTGTGAATATTTGAAACCTTACATCTCAAATCTGGTAGAAGGTAGAAACTCCTTCTGCATCAGTTTTTTTCCTCCTTCCAAGGACTTGACAGAGCACCAGTTTAGGTCTTCCAAATAGTTGCTTTGAAGGGTTATTGACTATGGGGGTTTCCTTTGCTCACAGACCAGTGTTCCCACAGTTCTTGGGAAAGAGACTAGTCAGTGCTTGCTCTTGGTTGAAACATTGGCAGGGGGAAGCCTCACTCGCATCTTTCTTGAACATTTCCACCTGTGACATCAGGCTTGTTGAAAATTACGTCTGAAAACTGTAGGGTAAAGTGTAAAAAAAAAAAGCAACCAAGACTAAACTGCCTGCCAGAGTTAGGTTTGCTTTGCTGGAGAAAGCTGTAATTTACAGATTTTAAATGATGCAGTGACTGTGGGAAATAAAAGCTACATTTTGTCCTCCACGTTTCGGACTGAGTCACGTCCCTCACCCCAAATTCTTACATAGAGAAGCTATAACTCCCAGAATCTCAGAGTGTAACTGGACTTGGAGATGGGGCCTTTAAAGAGATGATTAAGCTGAAGTGAGGTCCTTAGTGCGTGACTGTATGCCGGCTAAGTCGCTTTAGTTGTGTCCAACTCTTTGTGACCCTATGGGCTTGTAGCCCCGCAGGCTCTAATTCAGTATCATGGTGTCCTTATACAATGAAGAGTTTAGGGTGCAGGCACTCACAAAAGGAAGACCCTCTGTGGACACAGGCATGAGGCAGCCACTACAGTCCCAGGAGAGAGGGTTCAGAAGAAATGAGCCCTGGTGACCCCTAAATGTGTAGGTTATTAAAAGTATTAAATAGAGTTTCCTGTGCTGTATATCCTTGTTGTTTATTTTATACACAGTAATGTGTCTGTCTTAATCTCAACCCCCTAATTTATCTACCCCCCCGACCCCACTATCTCCTTTGCTAAATGTAAGTTTGTTTTCTATGTCTGGTGATGCTATCTCTGTTTTGTAAATAAGTTCATTTTTATCACTTTTTTTTTTAGATTCCACATATAAGTGATATCACATGCTATTTGTCTTTCTCTGTTTGACTTACTTCACTTAGTATGATACTTTCCAGGTCTATAGATGTTGCTGCCAATGGCATTATTTCATTCTTTCTATGGCTGAGTGGTATTGCTTTGGATACATGTACCACATCTTCTTTAGCCATCCATCTGTGGATTAGACTGTTTCCATGTCTTGGCTGTTGTGAATAGTGCTGCTGTGAACAGAGGGGTGCGTGCATCTTTGACGATCCACATCCTGATGAAGATACAAAACTGTGGTGACTGACCACATGCTACCTGCCCACGCTGTTCTGAGCGCTCCTCCGAGCTGGCCACTTAGTGATTATAATAACCCTGTGAAATCAGTTCTGTAATCTTAAAGTTGTAGAAAGAGAGACACCCAGAAGGTCATTACCTTTCCCATAATCATATTGTTAGAGTGTGGTGGGGCCAAGATGGAAACCTGGGTAGTCTAGTCTAGTTCTAGAGTATTCTTCACCATCACTGTTTGAGGTCTTGTAGGAGGAGTCAGGGTGTGTGTATGTGTGTCTGTGTGTGTGTTTGTTTGGGTGGCAGAAGATATGAGAAGATGGGCAGAAAGATTCCCAGTTGTTCAAACACGGGAAGGGAAGGAAGGAGGGGGGGAGAAAGATATAGAAATAAACACGTGCTGATAAAGGCCATTTATCAATACTATTGGATTCATTGAAACATAGCAATTTTTGGTTAGGTGGCTATATTAGTATCAGCATTGATGGCTCAGCCAGTAAAGAATCCACCTGCAATGCAAGTTGCAAGAGATGTGAGTTCAATCCCTGGGTTGGGAAGATTCCCTGGAGGAGGAAATGACAACCCACACCAGTATTCTTGCTTGGGAAATTCCATGGACAGAGGAGCCTGTCAGGCTATAGTCCATAGGGTTGCAGAGATTTGAACATGACCGAGCACATTTTCTTTATTATTGCCATTGTTTTTATACTAATAGTATTTATCCTTAATAAAACATTTTATTGGCCAGAAAAAAACACTAAAATGCATATTTATTTATATAACTGTGTCAGTTATATTCAGTCCCATTTTAATTATAACTAAATTGAGGCTTGGCCAAGTTCTTTTCTCCTCAGTCCCATTGCTGTTAGGCTACACAGAGATCCAGCAGAGCAGATCAGCAATAGAGTTGTCCCAGAAAATGTCAGCAAGAGGTTGGTGAGTCCAGCACTGTCAGGGGAAGCAAACAGACAATCACACAATCACACAGTCGGGAGGAGGCTGCTCCAGGCTCTCTGGTCCGGATGAGTCCAGACTTTCAGGTCCTTAGAAGGGGACCGAGACTCACTCCTCCTCAGGACTTAGTGCCACCAGACCTCTTATTAGCTGTTGACCCAAGACATGGAGGTTGCTGAGCTTTCAAATGCAAATGTCTCCTGTAGCCGGGTAAAGTGTTGATTTAATAAGCATGTGATCCTATGATATATTAACACATCATTTCTGTCTTAAAGTGAAATAAAAATCTGTCTTTATAAATAATAGATAGAATTCAAGAAATCTTTTAATGAAATTCTCTGTTGGTAAGATGAGACTTTATAATAACAGAAAATATCTTTTATAGTCTTAAACTCTTATAGTGCTAAACTATTTGTTATAGCTTTCTTTTTCTACATTTAAGCTTGTTTTTCTACTTGAAACCACAGTGAAATCACAATTGTGCTTTCTGCTTAATACTATATCTTAAGTCTATAGTATTTCATATCTAATTTTAAGTATGTTTTATAAACTATATATATATATATATATTTACATATAAACTTTGTTGCTAAGCTGTGTCTGACTCTTTGTGACCCTATGGATTGTAGCCCCCCAAGACTCCTCTGTCCTTGGGATTTCCCAGGCAAGAATACTGGAGTGGGTTGCCATTTTTTCTTCAGTGAATCTTCCCCATTCGGGGATAGAACCCATGTATCCTGCATTAGCAAGTGGATTCTTTACCATCTGAGCTACCAGCAAAGAAGGAGGGTAGAGGGTGCATCTATTCATTACCTGTATAGTTTACATTTTCATATGGCATTCTTAAAGAAATAAGATATTAATATTAACTGAAAAGAAGATCTTGGAAAATCAAATGGGAACCAACTGTATTCCGAAGGTGGAAGGAAGGGCTTAATTGAATTCCTAGGGAAACTTCTGGTGGTACTTTGTGTGCAGATTTTGCAAATTATTCTATTTACATTCAAAGAGACAGAGCTGGCTCACACTGAAATAAGGTGAAAAGAAAGTGCAATGATTTACATATTGCTCAGACCTTGGAAGGAAGGACATTTGTTCTCAGGAGTCCGGACTCTGGCACTGTGTATTAAAAAGACCTTTTGCCATAGTGGTTATGGAACATTTAAAAAACATCATTTTTTTTAAATTTAAGTTTTTATTAAGATTAGTTTCGCATTCATTACTTAATGATTTTATGTATATATATGAAATGATATATTTGAAATGATCACCACAATGAATCTAGTTAACATCCATTACCATATAGAGTTACACTTTTTTTTTAATTGAAAAATACTTTAAAGGTTCTGCTAGAGTATACCTACAGTCTGGTCTCTTCAGAAGCTATCAAAACCAAGAGCCTCTAATGAGGGTTGCCTTGGATTGGAGATCCTAGGTTTCATCTTCAGATCACTTTCAGAATTACTTGGGGCGACATGGGTCTCCAGATGGTTATCAAGTCAATGCACATCTAATTCAATTCTCCCCAAGTTTAATCTCCTCATCACTTACTAAGTGCTCACATTTGGAGAATTTAAGGCCTGTCATATATTTCAGGTTCGAGGGTAATTGATGTTGGTATTCAAAGGAAGCCAATGAAACATCCGAGTTGGTTGGTGGTGGCAATGCCAAACAATGCTCAAACTACCACACAATTGCACTCATCTCACACGCTAGCAAAGTAATGCTCAAACTTCTCCAAGCCAGGTTTCAACACTACATGAACCATGAACTTCCAGATGTTCAAGCTGGATTTAGAAAAGGCAGAGGAACCAGAGACCAAATTGCCAACATTTGCTGGATCCTCGAAAAAGCAAGAGAGTTCCAGAAAAATATTTATTTCTGTGTTATTGACTATGCCAAAGCCTTTGACTGTGTGGATCACAGTAAACTGTGGAAAATTCTGAAAGAGATGGGAATACCAGACCACCTGACCTGCCTCTTTAGAAATCTGTATTCAAGTCAGGAAGCAACAGTTAGAACTGGACATGGAACAGCAGACAAATTCTAAAAAGCAGTATGTCAAGGCTGTATATTGTCACCCTGCTTATTTAACTTATATGCAGAGGACATCATGAGAAACACTGAGCTGGATGAAGCACAAGATGGAATCAAGATTGCCGGGAGAGAGATATCAATAATCCCAGATAGGCAGATGACATCACCCTTATGGCAGAAAGTGAAGAAGAACTAAAGAGCCTCTTGATGAAAGTGAAAGAGGAGAGTGAAAAACAAAGATCATGGCATCCAGTCCCATCACTTCATGGCAAACAGATGGGGGAAACAATGGAAACAGTGAAAGACTTTATTTTGGGGGGCTGCAAAATCACTGCAGATGGTGATGGCAGCTATGAAATTAAAAGATGCTTACTCCTTGGGTGAAAAGTTATGACCAACCTAGACAGCATATTAAAAAGCAGAGATATTACTTTGCCAACAAAGGTCCATCTAGTCAAGGCTATGGTTTTTCCAGTAGTCATGTATGGATGTGACAGTTGGACTATAAAGAAAGCTGAATGCCGAAGAATTGATGCTTTTGAAATGTGGTACTGGAGAAGACTCTTGAGGATGACTGCAAGGAGATCCAACCAGTCCATCCTAAAGGAAATCAGTCCTGGGTGTTCATTGAAAGGACTGACACTGAAGCTGAAACTCCAAGCTGGCCACCTGATTCAAAGAGCTGACTCATTTGAAAAGACCCTGATGCTGGGAAAGATTGAGGCAGAAGGAGAAGGGGACAACAGAGGATGAGATGGTTGGATGGCATCACTGACTCAATGGACATGAATTTGAGTCAACTCCAGCAGTTGGTGATGGATAGGGAGGCCTGACATGATGCAGTCCATGGGGTCGCAAAGAGTCCAACATGACTGAGTGACTGAACTGAACTGAATGAGGCATCCTGGTTTTCTTTCCACACTTGGAACCAGTTAGGAGAGAAAATCAAATAGAGAGATGGCAGGTCAAAGCAGCATCTTTTTATGACAGAGTCTCAGCTTGAACTCCAGAACCAGGCCAAGCTGCACCCTTCTCCGTTTACCACACAGACGACAGCCGACCTAAAGGACGTGCTCCCTGCAGGCAGGCAGACAGACGCCAGAAGGAGAAAGGAAAAATACAAGGTGTGCTACTGTCTTCTCCCAGACTCACCTCTTGTCTGTGGTGAAGGAGGGAAGGACAGACACACAGAGCACAGTTTCTCAACTGTGGGACTACTGATATTTGGAGCAGAGGGTTGTTCACTACAGGGGCTTCCACTGGGCATCCTAGGATGTTCAGCAGTACCTTTGGCCTCTACTCACTGGATACCATCCCACTGCCTCCTAGTTGGCATAATCAGCAGTCTCTTGTTGTTTAGTCACTCAGTCCTGTCTGACTCTTTGCGACCCCATGGACTGCAACAAGCCAGACTCCTCTGTCCTCTGCTATCTCCAGGAATTTGCTCAAACTCATGTCTATCGAGTTGTTGATACCATCCAAACATTTCATCCTCTGTCACCGTCTTCTCCTCCTGACTTCAATCTTTCCCAGCACTAGGGTCTTTTCTAGTGAATTGGCTTTTTGCAGGAGGTGGCCAAGTATTGGAGCTTCAGCATCAGTCCTTCAAAAGAATATTCAGGGTTGATTTCTTTTAGGATTGACTGGTTTGATCTCCTTGCTGTCCAAGGGAATCTCAAGAGTCTTCTCTAGCACCACAATTTGAAATCAGCAGTTCTTCAGCTATCAGACTTCTTTATGGTCCAACGCTCATAAACATACATGACTATTGGAGAAACCATAGTTTTGACTCTGTCGACCCGTGTTGACAAAGTGATTTCTCTGCTTTTTAATATGTTGTCTAGATTNTGAAATCAGCAGTTCTTCAGCTATCAGACTTCTTTATGGTCCAACGCTCATAAACATACATGACTATTGGAGAAACCATAGTTTTGACTCTGTCGACCCGTGTTGACAAAGTGATTTCTCTGCTTTTTAATATGTTGTCTAGATTTATTATAGCAACAGTCTCTAAGCATTGCCAAATGTTCCATGAAGAGCAAAATTACCTCCAGAGAATCATTTCTTCAATACAAGAACCCTCCAGATGAAAGAAGAGCCCTAGAGTGGAGAGTAAACGTGCCAGATACACTCCCAGCAGCATCCTCCCCAGTCCCCCTCCTGATCCCAGCAGGCAGGACCCACTGCTGCTCTCTGCTGCATCCCATGTTCTCCAGCTCCCCTTCTTACAATTACTGTGACCTGAGAATGGTTGTGAATACAGCAGCTGCCTGTCTTTGTATTTCTTGAGCACCTACCTGTGTCCTTTACTCCTCCCAATGTCTGCATGGCCCTTGGCATAGAAGAGTCTTGTGTGCATGTGGTGGTACTGGTTTTAGAGAATTTTTTTCTGATATTGGAAGAAAAATGGATGTGACCATTTTCCCAGAGATACTTTCAGCTATCAATGTATTTCCCCCAAATTGTTTTATGCATTAAGCCAATCCACCAAATGCATGGATCTTACCCAGCACAAGAAAGCAGGGACTCTTTAAATGGTGGAAGGAGTAGCAAGTGGTTTTCATGGCCAAGGTCCTAGCTCCAATCACAGTCCTAGTACAAAGTATCATTAAATAATGATAATTGCCATACAGATTGCCTTCTTAATTTTTGCATGCATCCTAAGTCATTTCAGTCATGTCCAAGTCTTGATGATTCTATGGACTATAGCTCACCAGGCTCCTCTGTCCAAGGGCTTCTCCGGGCAAGAATACTGGAGTGGGTTGTCATGCTCTCCTCCAGGGGATCTTCCCAACCCAGAGACCAAACCTGCATCTCCTATGTCTCCTGCATTGGCAGGTGGATCTCTGGTAGTTTATGTGGTAAAGAATCTGCCCACAGTGCAGGAGACCCTGGTTCAATTCCTGGGTCAGGAAGATCTGCTGGAGAAAGCATAGGCTACCCACCGCAGTATTCCTGGGCTTCCATGGTGTCTTAGCTGGTAAAGAATCTATCTGCACTGCGAGAGACCTGGGTTTGATCACTGGTTTGGGAAGATCCCCTGGAGATGGGAATGGCTACTTACTCTAGTATTCTGGCCTGGAGAATTCCATGAACTGTATAGTCCACGGGTTGCAAAGAGTTGGACACGACTGAGCAACATTCACTATTCACTTTTCTTTATAATTAGCACCACCTGGAAGCCTCTCAAAAAGTGTTTTTAATGTATCATTCATATGCCTTTATCTTGGATTCAAGCTATGAACTTCCAGTTATATGAAACACGTAGGTAATCAGTACCAGTTTATGGGTAAATGTTAACTTATTTTGTACAGCATGCTCACTTGAAATTCTATTAATAATGGTGTAAATTTTTTCAGAAATCATGGCTAATGTGTAATTAATTCAGTTCAATTCAGTTCAGTTGCTAAGTCATGTCCGACTCTTTGCGACGCCACAAATTGCAGCTCGCCAGGCCTCCCTGTCCAGCACCAACTCCCAGAGTTCACCCAAACTCGTGTCCATCGAGTCGGTGATGCCATCCAGCTATCTCATCCTCCGTTGTCCCCTTCTCCTCCTGCCCCCAATCCCTCCCAGCATCANTCTGACCTACTTCACTCTGTATAATAGGCTCAAGGTTCATCTACCTCACTAGAACTGACTCAAATTTGCTCTTTTCTATGGTTGAGTAATATTCCATTGTATATATGTACCACAACTTCTTTATCCATTCATCTATCGACAGACATCTAGGTTGTTTCCATGTCTTGACTATTGTAAATAATGCTGCAAAGGACACTGGGGGTACATGTCTTTTCCAGTTATGGTTTTCTCATGGAATATACCCAGTAGTGGGGTTGCTGGGTCATATGGTGAATTAGGCTTCCCTGATGGCTCAGTGGCAAAGAATCTGCCAATACAGAAGATGCAGGAGATATGGGTTCAATTCCTGGGTTGGAAAAAAATTCCTTGGAGGAGGAAATGGCAACCTGCTCCAGTATTCTTGCCTGAAAAAATCCCATGGACAGAGCAGCCTAAAGGGCTACAGTCCAAAGGGTCACAAAGAGTCAGCCACAACTGAGTGACTGAGCACACACACATGGTAATTTTATTCCTACCTTAAAAAAAATAAGTCTCCATGCTGTTCTGCACAGTGGTTGTAGCAATTTACATTTCAATCCTCTCCAGCATTCATTGCTTATAGATCTGTTGATGATGGCTATTCTGACTTCTGTGAGCTGATCGCTTACTGTGGTTTGGATTTGCATTTCTCTAGTAATAAGTGATTGTTGAGCATGATTTCATGTGTTTGGCATGGGACACTACACCCAAAAGAGGTCCTTGCTTGTACTGAGGGATAAGAAGTCACAGAAAATGGAAAACATAACTCTTGATCTGCTGGGGGCCAGCGTGAGGAACTCCACCCATTGCAAAGGTCATGAGGAAGGAAGCTTGGCATACGCAAAGGCGTGATCAAGCCTCAGGAAATCCCCTGTTC
>SJYV01033551.1:0-10040 GCA_006410875.1 Neotragus pygmaeus
CCACAGTTTATTGTGATCCACACAGTCAAAGGCTTTGGCATAGTCAATAAAGCAGAAATAGATGTTTCAATAAGATCTCATCAAAAGGCCATGTGTGAACATAGTAAGAGGTGACCATCTTTAAAACTTACTACAAAGCTAATCAGACTCTAGTATTGGCCTAAGATTAGACATATAGATCAGTAGGAAAAAATTTAGAGTCCAGAAATGATCCATTAAATTTACTGTCAATTGAACTTTGTCAAGGATGCCAAGACATTTCAATGGGGAACAAATAATCTTTTCAACAAATGATGCTGGATTGCTGGATACCCATATGCAAAAGAATGAAGTTGGACTTCCTCCTCATAGCATACACAAAATCTAACTCTAATTCATCATTTACTTAAGGATAAGAGCTAAAACTATAAAACTCTTGAAAGAAACCATAGGAGCAAATCTTCATGACCTGAGTTAAGCAAAACATTCTTAGATGGCACCAAAAGCACAAGTAACAAAAGAAGGAAAGTAGATAAGTTGAACTTAATCAAAATTTAAACTTTTGTGATTTAAAAGATACTATCAAGAAAGTGAAAAGATAATTCCTCCACAGAATAAGAGGGACATTTTGCAAATAACTGATAAGTGGTTATAAGTGACCCAATTAAAATATGGGAATGTTCAAATGACCGATAGCACACAAAAACATGTTCCAAAGCACCAACTATCAGGGAAATACAAATCAAAACTAAAATTTGATACCATTTTATTCACACCAGGATGGCTATAATGATAGTCTTCTTAAAGAAAAAATAACAACTGTTGAAAAGGATGTGCAGAAATTGGAATTCTCATATGTCACTGATGAGAAGGTAAAATGTTTCAGCCACTATGGAAAACAGTGTGGCAGTTCCTAAAAATGCTGAACATAGAAATTCCACTCCTGGCTGTATACCCAGATCCAAATAGGTCCACACAAATCTTATATACCAATGTTCATAATAGCATTACTCATAATTGCCAAAGTGTGGAAACAACCCAAATGCCTAGCAAATGATGAATGGATAAATAAAATGTGACATATCCATACAGTGGAATAGTATTGGATAATTTAAAAGGAGTAAAATATTGATACATGCTTCAACGTTAAGTTTAGCTCAGTTCAGTTGTTCAGTCATGTCTGACTGTTTGCAGCCAGGCTTTCCTGTCCATCATCAACTCCAGAGCTTGCTCAAACTCATGTCCATTGAGTCGGTGATGCCATCTAACCAACTTATCTTCAGTCATCCCCTTCTCCTCCCCATTCAATCTTTCCCAGCATCAGGATCTTTTCCAATAAGTCAATTCTTTGCATCAGCTGGCCAAAGTATTGGAGCTTCAGCTTCAGCATAAGTCCTTCCAATGAATATTCAAAACTGATTTCCTTTAGGTTTGACTGGTTTGATGCTCTTGCAATCCAAGAGACTCTCAAGAGTCTTCTCCAACATCACAGTTCAAAAGTATCAATTCTGTGGTGCTCAGTTCTCTTTATAGTTCAACTTTCACATCCATACATGACTACTGGAAAAACCATAGCTTTAACTAAATGGACCTTTGTTGGCAAAGTATTGTCTCTGCTTTTTAATATGCTGTCTAAGTTGGTCATAACTTTTCTTCCAAGGAGAAAGCATCTTTTAATTTCATGGCTGCAGTCACCATCTGCAGTGATTTTGAAACCCAAGAAAATAAAGTCAGTCTCTGTTTCCATTGTTTTCCCATCTATTTGCTATGAAGTGATGGGACCAGATGCCACAATCTTTGTTTCTTGAATGTTGGGTTTTAAGCCAGATCTTTCACTCTTGTCTTTCCCTTACATCAAGAGACTCTTTAGTTCTTCTTCACTTTCTGTCATAAGGGTGATGTCATCTGCATATCTGAGATTATTGATATTTTTCCTGGTAATCTTGATTCCAGCTTGTGCTTCATCCAGCCTGGTATTTTCCATGATGTACTCTGCATATGAAGAAGGAAATGGCAACCAACTCCAGTATTCTTGCTTGGAGAATTCCATGGACAGAGGAGCCAGGTAGGCTACAGTCCATGAAGTCACAAAGAGTCAGCCACGACTGAGTAACTGAACACACAAACTCTGCATATAAGTTAAATAAGCAGGGTGACAGTATATAGCCTCGATATACTCCTTTGCCAATTTGGAACCATTCCATTGTTCCATGTCCAGCTCTAAGTGTTGCTTCTTGACCTGCATACAGATTTCTCAAGAGGCAGCTAAGGGTGTCTGGTATTCCCATCTAAGTAAGAATTTTCCAGTTGTTTTTGATACCCACAAAGGCTTTAGTATAGTCAATGAAGCAGAAGTAGATGTTTTTCTGGAATTCTCTTGCTTTCTCTATGATCCAATGGATGTCCACAGTTTGATATCTTGTTCCTCTGCTACAACACTAATGAATCTTAAAATGAAAAAAAAAAAACAGGAACAAGCAACCATGTATTATATAATTTTGTTTATATAAAATATACTAAGGAGATTAATCTATAGAGACAAAATGTAGGTTATTGTTTGCCTGGGACTCAGGGCAGAAGGAAATGGAGAATAAATCCTAATGGGTATGAAATTTCCCTTTGAGCTGATAAAAATGTTTTAATATGGTTTTGATGATAGTTACCCAGCTGTATGAATGTACCAAAACTATTGAACTGTATTTATGTGCACAAATTGTATGGTGTATGAATTATATATCAATAAGCCTGTTATTTTTTAATGAGATAGGCATGCAATGGCCAGCTATTCAATTCTTCACCCATGCACAAATAGGATATTTTTTTTCTACTGTGCAATATCTATTTACATTATGTCAGTGAACTAATTTGTCTTAATATGTTTGAAATTATTCAGATATAACATATACAAAGGCAACAAGTAAGCTGTAAAAGTAAGAACTCTACAGTCTATATAATTTAAAACAAAATAAACAACAACAAAACTTGCTGACTTTGTTGTATTTCACCAGCACTGAGAAACTTTTTCATTGTTGTTGTCTAAACCACTGTCATTTTACTATTAAAAATAATAATAACTTGTTTTTTAATTTTTTCTGTTATTTTTTAGTAGTGAACTAAAACATTTCTTCCAAGTGTCTATTAATAGGTTATTTAAATGTCTTTTTTCCAATTTGAAATGCCATCACTGTAGATGTTTTCTCATTTCTTTGTACTAATAGCTTCACTCAACATATTTTGAATTTTGCTTCTTGTTTTTAAAATCTTAATAACATCATAAAGGCTATTTTTGTATGTAACTTCAAGTAAACTTAATTTTAACAGCTACATGATAGCCTTTTAGTGGCTGTAAAGTGATTCGCTGATTTCCTTGATGCTGAAAATTTAGATTATATCTTTGCTTTTTCATACATTTGCTCACATACACGCACACACAACGGCAATACCAATAAAAACCCTTGGTGTGAAACGATGTCAAAATTTAGGTTATTTATGTGGAAAGATGTNGTAAAGTGATTCGCTGATTTCCTTGATGCTGAAAATTTAGATTATATCTTTGCTTTTTCATACATTTGCTCACATACACGCACACACAACGGCAATACCAATAAAAACCCTTGGTGTGAAACGATGTCAAAATTTAGGTTATTTATGTGGAAAGATGTCTAGAAATAGAAATGCTGTTTGCTAAAATGTGAGCCATTTCTTGGTACTTGACAAAACTTTACAAAGTCTCTGTGAAAGACTTATATTCATCTACATTCATTCCTTCATTTCTCCAGAACTTTGAGTGCTTTTGTGTTCAGTTCAGTTCAGTTCCTTCGTCGTGTCCAACTCTTTGCAACCCAGTGGACAGCAGCATGCCAGGCCTCCCTATCCACCACCGTGAGTGATCCCGGAGTCCACCCAAACCCATGTCCATTGAGTTGGTGATGCCATCCAACCATCTCATCCTCTGTCATCNCGACTCTGTGCGACCCCACAGACGGCAGCCCACCAGGCTCCTCTGTCCCTGGAATTCTCCAGGCAAGAACACTGGAGTGCTCTGACCAGGGATCAAACCTGCACTCCCTACAGTGGCAGCACAGAGTATTGGCCAGACCAATACTGTAGCCAGGAAAGTCCTGGATATGGGCCTCTTAATAGGAGAATACATTTCCTCCTTTAACCAAACAGTTTAGGAGCATCTGATCCTCTTGGATTCCCCAGGATCTGTTATTATATGTGGTTTCTATTTCCTGAGTCAGTGTGTCTCCTTTGGCCTCAATGGTAGTTCCTTTTAGCAAATCAACACTGTCTAGAAATGTGTCACACCAAGTGTTTATAGTTTCTGGCTTTCTAATTACTGCAAGTTTCAAGGGAAAGTAACATTCTAGGGTTTAGCCTTCATGTCAAATAAAGAAGAACGGAATATTTCCAGGCCTAATGATGCCTGGGACTATCTTCCACTCTAGAACTAATAAACTAAAAACTAAAGAGACACTCTAGGTGACCTAAAATTAATATCCTCAAGTGTAACTTGAGACAGGAGCCCATGGAAGAAAGCACTTGTTAGGAGGATAAGGCAGAAAAGGGGGAAAAGTGAACTTCAGAGATTTACCCAAATGACTGTCTCTGAGAGGCCTCATAAAGGAGACCATCTCCCAGACTCACCCGAGTGGGACCAGAGATCAGGCTTTCACTAGCCTTGGGCTAGCCACTTGCCTGCTCTAGCCTCAGTTTTTGTGCCTGTAAAATGGGTGTAGTCCTTTTCTTACTTGTCTCTCAGGGTTCTTATGTGGAAGTGTTTGNAGTTCAAAAGCATCAATTCTTTGGTGCTCAGCTTTCTTTACAGTTCAACTTTCACATCCATACATGACCACTGGAAAAACCATAGGTTTGACTAAACAGAACTTTGTTGGTAAAGTGATGTCTCTGCTTTTTAATATGCTGTCTAAGTTGGTCATAACTTTCCTTCCACGGAGTAAACATCTTTTAATTTCATGGCTGCAGTCACCATCTGCAGTGATTTTGGAGCCCAGAAAAATAAAGTCAGCCACTGTTTCCACTGTTTCTCCAACTATTTGCCATGAAGTGATGGGACCAGATGCCATGATCTTAGTTTTCTGAATGTTGAGCTTTAAGCCAACTTTTTCACTCTCCTCTTTCACTTTCATCAAGAAGCTCTTTAGTTCTTCTTCACTTTCTGCTAGGGTGGTATCATCTGTATATCTGAGGTTATTGATATTTCTCCTGGCAATCTTGATTCCAGCTTGTGCTTCCTCCAACCCAGAGTTTCTCATGATGTACTCTGCATATAAGTGTTTTTGTGCTTTATCTGCTAAAAGGAAAAACCCATGTCTACTTTTAATGCTCAAGAAAACTAGCTACTCTGAAAATTTTTCTGCTAAAGAGGCTGCACCACTCTGCTCAGCATGACCCTGGATGGCTTGTGTTTTCACACCATGTCTTCAGTTGGTATAGGATCTGTGCACGTGCTGTTCATACTGCAGTGCATTGACCCCAAATTTAACAGCGTGGTATCTGGGAACCCCCAGTCCAAAGACACAGTGTGCTGCCTTGTGCGGTGTTGTTTCTGGACACCCACAGCAGGTATTCTAAACAGGAGTATATATTCCCAATGGTACTTTGGGCTGAATGCAGAATATATCCTGGTATTGCCAGTTCCTGATCTGCATGTATTATACAAACTGAAAGTTAGAGACAAGGGATCTTCTTCCAGGTTATTCTTAAATCTGTACTTGGCCTTTTCTGCCACATCCCACACAGTGATCTTCACATGTCAAGGAACAGGAAGAGAAAGAAAAATTCAACCAGACATTTCATTGCAGGACACCCTTGTAGGGGCCCTGGAGACTGGGCCAAAGCAATGTCTGTCAAAAGGAAACAGCCTGTTTCCCAGAAAGTGTCCTGGGGGAGAGCTGTTCACCTTATTTTCTTCAAATTAGAGTGATGTTGCCTACAAATGGGCTAGAGAGCATCTTCAAATGAAAGAGCAGCACGGCTGAGCACCATGCATAGCTTAATTGAAAGGGTATTTTGGGAGGAGAGCACCATATGCTTTATATTTGCATCTAGACTATAAATATCCCAGTAACAACTTGAGTCCATACATACTATATTCAGAATGCTTGGCTGGAAACATCTTTCACTACTCACAGTCATCTGTTTACCAGTGTGATTTTTCATTGCCCTCCCCCTTGTGCAGAATTATCCTCATGATCAGGGTCATGCTGGGAAACACATGGGTGCCCACAGATCCAGGAATGGCTGGGTGGCTTATCCTCTGTGCCCTGTGCTCTGAACCTGGCTCTCAGGCCATCTCAAGCCTGAAAGGGACAGATGGCACTTCTTTAGCTAAATCTTGGGAAGAAAGACATGGAATCTTTAACAAAACTTTAAAAAGACTGCAGTAAAAGAAGAGCTCTGTGCATTTGCAAAATTAACCTTTATCCAGCGTGTTCCATGTGACAAGAACAGTAATAAGAACTTTTTATTTCTCATTTTCACTACAAATTTCTGTTGCTGGTATTATCTATATTCCACCAATAGGAAAGCCAATGCTTGGCAAAGTTAAGAAGCTCACCATGTGATCAATCAGTGTTCTAACCTGAAGTTTACTAACACCAAGCCTTACTATAACTAGGGAAAAACAGACAGCCCCAAAGCACTACAATCTCTATGTGCCAAAGGATTAGAGATGACCACTTTAGCTTTCTGAAAGCTGAGCAAGCACATTTACAGATTGAGTTAACATGCACACTCTTATTTTCTGCTTAGCACTCTCCAAAAAAATGTTTAGAAAAAGTATCAGTGTCTCCATTTGCCAGACAGGAAAAGTGATGCTCAGAGAAGGAAAGTGGGGGGACAGGGGCAAATGAGCTGCATGACCTGAATTTTGCTTTCCCAATATCATGCTGTCCTATCCTAGGACACAGTGCGAGAGCAGTGGGATAGCTCTCCCCTATAGCTGAGCATCTTAGGACCAGGCCCACTGTCCTCCACATTCTCTCCTGCCCTGCCTGACTACACTCTAACAATCTCAGCAGGGAGTTTATCTGACAGAGAGCTTCTCTCTTCTCTTGTCCCAACCTAACCACTCCTCGGAGTCCAAAATGTCCCAGGATCACTTAAAATGGCAAACCTGGGAAGCTAACATCAGGAAGCTTGAAAGACGCTAATTGACATCAGCCAAAATCAAGGGAAAATGGATAGATATCCTTAGGAAATTTTAGGAAGCAAAAATGCTGGGATGGTTGATAATATGTGCCTGTTGAGAATGAAAGCCCACCATGGGCCTGGCAATCCTGCAGTCTTAAGAGTGCTTGGCTGCCTGGCAGGTCAGACTGGATGATGAGGGATTTCTGAGGCGCCTAAGCATGTCAAAGTAACCATGGAGTGACCTATCATGCAACTACTGTTTGCTGCAACATCTGCTATTTGCTCAGAAAGCCATGGGCTTTTGACCAGGGTTCTTCAGCTGCAACACAAACTCACTATGTGTGTGGCATGGATCTGTGCCCACTACAGCCTCTGTGTGCTTGGGGGCAAAGAACATAGCATAACTATGTTTACACAATGGCTGCTGCTATTACTGTAATAGTCTTTCATCTCCGGTCCAAGTGTCTGGTTTTTCTATTAGTGTTCATGTAACTAACTTGTTAGCTTGAAAGTAAGATAGAACCTCAGACCTTCACAAGGAGCAACCCTCCCAGCTACACTCTATCTTTTGAAAGAGCCCAGAGGACATTCTTATCACCAAGGCTATTTGGAGAGGAGAGTATTAGAGTCCTTGGAAGGCTCTGTCTTGGTTTTTCTCTGCAGAACAGGAACAGGTAGGAGGGGGTGCCAAGGAGTAGGTCCCTGATTTAAATGGAGTTGGCAAGATGCAAGCATGGCAGGGCTCACAGTTATGTCAGAGGCAAGGAAGGCATGAGATTGTAACAAGCATCAGTTATATATGCTTTAGGGGCATCAGGAAAGTCTGCCTCTAAGTTAATCAATCTTAGGGATCCAAGGATCCAAGTAGATCCATTAGCCAATAAGATCATATAAAACTTATTTATTTATAAATTTTAATGCCCTCCAGGTTCATTTAAAAGGAGTCACAATTGAGCCCCAAATCAAAGTTATAGCTCTTAAATCTCAGACCTGAGCCCACTTCTCACCCACTCTCAGATGTGAGTTGGTAACCCATCCCTAGTCCTGAGTCTGCTCACCCACCTCTGCAGTCCTCAATATGTCATCCAACTCCAGACCTGAGTCTGTCACCCACCCCTAGACCCAAGTCGGTTGCCTACATGCCAAAATCAGTTTACTGCTCATCCATGTCCCAGAACTGAGTCTTGTAAATGGACATTTAGAAAACAATGTGTTTATCACCAGGAGGCAAGGTCAATATGAAGTGTATGCCAGTCACTTCTTTTATTCATCTTTATAGTGTCACTGTGCTGGTACATGTCCATTCATTCATTCTGTCTCTATGTGCAGAATGTTCTTGCAGTTCCTGTAAATACAGAGGCAAACAAGTCATCCTTTGTCCTACAGGACTCATAATTCTAGTGGGAAATTAAAAATTAGAATTATCAGAATTATGGTAGGGATAATTACCCTTACCATAGGGCCTGTGGCTTGCTAAAGACTGCAGATTCTAGGACTGGGCCACATCAGCCCAAATTACAAGGAAGGAGCATAGCCCCAACCATCAGCAGAAAATTGGAATAAAATTTACTGAGCATGGAAGTATGCACCAAAGCAAGACCCAGTTTTCCTACAGCCAGTATTTCCCATTGGGGAGCTTGGAAAAGCCTCTTATGCTTATCCATTAGAAANTTACAAGGAAGGAGCATAGCCCCAACCATCAGCAGAAAATTGGAATAAAATTTACTGAGCATGGAAGTATGCACCAAAGCAAGACCCAGTTTTCCTACAGCCAGTATTTCCCATTGGGGAGCTTGGAAAAGCCTCTTATGCTTATCCATTAGAAAGCAGACAGAATGAAAACCACAACCACAGAAAACTAACTAAAATGATCACATGGTTAATAGCCTTCTATAATTCAGTGAAACTAGGAGCCATGTCATGCAGGGCCACAAAAAAAAATGGACAGGTCATAGAGGAGAGTTTTAACAAAACATGGTCCACTGGAGAAGAGAATGGCAAACCACTTCAGCATTTTTGCCTTGAGAATCCCATAAGCAGTATGAAAAAGCAAAAAGATACGACACTGAAAGATGAATCCTCCAGGTCGTTAGGTGTCAAATATGCCAATGGGAAAGAGGATAGAAATAGCTCCAGAAGGAATGATGAGGCTGAGCCAAAGTGGAAATGATGCCCAGTTGTGTATCTGTCTGGTGATGAAAGTAAAGTCTGATGCTGTAAAGAACAGTATTGCATAGAAACCTGGAATGTTAGGTCTATGAATCAAGGTAAATTGGAAGTGGTCAACAGGAGATGGCAAGAGTGAACATTGACATTTTAGGAATCAGTGAACTAAAATGGATGGGGATGGACATTATATCTACATTATATCTACATTACATTCAAATGACCAATATATCTACTACTGTGAGCAAGAATCCCATAGAAAAATGGGGTAGCCTTCATAATCAACAAAAAAGTCCAAAAATATAATACTTGGGTGCAACCTCAAAAATGACAGAATAACCTCATGTTATTTCCAAGGCAAAACATTCAATAGCACAGTAATCCACGTCTATGCTCCAACCACTAATCCCAAAGAAGATGAAGCTGAATGATTTTATGTATACCTCCAAATAGGAAAAGGAGTACATCAAGGCTGTATATTGTCACCCTGCTTATTTAACTTATATGCAGAGTACATCATGAGAAATGCTGGGCTGGAAGAAGCACAAGCTGGAATCAAGATTGCCAGGAGAAACATCAATAACCTCAGATATGCAGTTGACAACACCCTTATGGCAGAAAGTGAAGAGGAACGAAAAAGCCTCTTGATGAAAGTGAAAGAGGAGAGTGGAAAAGTTGGCTTAAAGCTCAGCATTCAGAAAACGAAGATCATGGCATCCGGTCCCATCACTTCATGG
>SJYV01033555.1:0-12557 GCA_006410875.1 Neotragus pygmaeus
TGAGGAACTAAGGAGCCTCTTGATGAAGATGAAAGAGGAGAGTGAAAAAGCTGAATTGAAACTCAACATTCAAAATACTAAATCATGGCATTGGGTCTCATCACTTCATGGCAAATAGATGGGGAAATACTGGAAAGAGTGACAGACTTTATTTTCTTGAGCTCCAAAATCACTGCAGATGGTGACTGCAGCCATAAAATTAAAAGTCACTTGCTCCTTGGGAGATAAGTTATGACCAATCTAGACAACATATTAAAAAGCAGAGATGTTACTTTGCCAACAAATGTCTATCTAGTCAAAACTATGGTTTTCCCAGTAGTCATGTTGGATGTGAGAGTTGGACCATAAAGAGTGCTGAGCACTGAATAATTGATGCTTTTGAATTGTGGTGTTGCAGAATACTCTTGAGAGTACCTTGGACTGCAAGGAGGTCCAACCAGTCCATCCTAAAGGAAAGCAGTCCTGAATATTCATTGGGACTGATGCTAAACCTGAAGCTTCAATACTTTGGTCACCTGATGGGAAGAACTGACTCATTGGAAAAGACTCTGATGCTGGGAAAGATTGAAGGCAGGAGGAGAAGGGGATGACAGAGGATGAGATGGTTGGATGGCATCACTGACTTGATGGACATGAGTTTGAGCAATCTCCAGGAGTTGGTAATGGACAGGGAAGCTGCAGTCCATGGGGTTGCAAAGAGCTGGACATGACTGAGACTGAACTAAACTGAGTTGAAGTGCATTTTTATTTCAATTAATATCATTTGATATCTTTAAATAAGAAATTATTCTATGACCATTTTATAGGAAATATCTTGGTGTAGTCTGTGTTAGGGTAAATATTTATATACATGTGTAGAATTTGGAAACATCAAATATTAAGATGCTCATAGGATTCTAAGCCAATTAACTAAAATTTATAGATCATAAATTCTCTAAATGTACAAAATTTACCATTTTTCCAAAACTATACTTTAAATGCTTAAAAATGGAAACTAATTCATGTGTCATACAATGGTTTTACTTTTTTAATAGTATCATCAATTTACTGTTGACAAGATTTTATTTGGTTTTCTTAGCTGTACTCTATGAATATTCCAGTTGTGAACATAAAAATGCTGAGATGCTTTAGTCTTCTTATAAACATATTTAATATTTGAGAATGTATATTTCATAAGGTATGTATAACCACAGTTCCTCTGAAAGGTGGTGGTTGTTTAGCCACTAAGTCATGTCCTACTATTTTGAGATCCCATGGACTGTAGCCTGCCAGACTCCGTTGTCTATGGGATTTCCCAGGCAAGAATACTGGAGTGAGTTGCAAATCCCTTCTCCAGGGGATCTTTCCAACCCAGGGATCAAACCCATTCCTCTTGCATTGCAGGCAAATTCTTTACAGCTGAGCTATAAGGGAGCCTCCAATAAGACTGCTGCTGCTGCTAAGTCGCTTCAGTCATATCCAACTCTGTGCGACTCCATAGACAGCAGCCCACCAGGCTCCCCCGTCCCTGGGATTCTCCAGGCAAGAACACTGGAGTGGGTTGTCATTTCCTTCTCCAATGCATGAAAGTGAAAAGTAAAAGTGAAGTAGCTCAGTTGCGCCCTACTCTCAGCGACCCCATGGACTGCAGCCCACCAGGCTCCTCTGTCCATGAGATTTTCCAGGCAAGAATACTGGAGTAAGGTGCCATTGCAGGCTGGCACCCTCTGAATGGGATATTTCTGTTATAAAGTTGAAGAGACAGATTCTGGTCAAGATTGCAGTGTGGAGGTTCTTGAATTCTCTTCTGTCCATGAGGATGCTAAATCTACAACTACACATAGAAGCAGTTCCCTCCAAAAGGCTCTTATGCATCAGTGAATAAGAAAATATCCACACTAAAGCAAGTAGGAAAGGCTGAGACACATTCTTACCATAAGCTCATTCCTCACACAGCACTATACAATTGTGAAAGAAATCACAACTCCTAGACTCTCCTTAAGGAGAGAAGAGTTTAGCCCCAACATCTAGCACCCCAATACTTAAGACTTCTGCAATCAAAACACCCAGCTCTGAAAGTCAACAGGGCTTGTATCTATGAGACCAACAAGAAAAACAGCTTTTGGCTCTCTTCTGAGGACTCACTATGTCTAGCATGCCAGGGCTCAGCACAGGGAGTAGACAGAAACACCTGTCCTTCAGGCGTTTCTTGAAAGAAGCTTATTTGCATATCTTGAAAGCTACAAGTGATGTATCCAGGGATAAACTGTGAACCTCCTGATCCTCCTCAGGACCTGGAAGCCAGCACAAACCTTCCTTGTAATTTCCTTGTAGCCCATCCAAATCACTAATATCTCCTGGGCAGGAGCATCTGGCAATTCAGACTTTTGAGGCTGCCACCCAGAGAACAAACTCTAATTTCCCGGCTCTGCAGGCCAGCAGGACTTGAGCTCCTGGGTCCCACAGGTATGAAGCAAACAAAGAAACAGTTCTTGACCAACGGTCTCCATAGGAGTCAGTATAAAAAGAGCCACAGAAACAACCAGCTCTTGGTTTTTCCCTGGAAGAAGTCGACATGCATACTTTAAAAGCTGCTGCCTGAGGATCTGGCTTCCAATCAGCCTGCAGCTCTGCTTAGACCCTCCCTTGTGGGATTCTAACAGGCCCTGACTCACCCTCAACCACTGGAAGAAACTAAGAACATAGGAGTCATCATGGAGAATCACAACAAGATCTATGGTCTGAGTGAATGATTAGGTTCATCTTTTACATGAGACCCATCTGTGAGAACTGGTAGAGTAATGCACAGAAACTGACAGAGCAAGTCAAGGAAAATGAAGAAACAGAGAAATATTTTCCAAACAAAAGAACAAAATGAAAGACCAGAAAAATACATTAAGTAAATGAAGATAAGTGATTTACAGGGTAAAGAGTTCAAACTAATGTACACAAGTTCAGTTCAGTTCATTTCAGTTCAGTCGCTCAGTTGTGTTTGGCTCTTTGCAACACCATGAATCGCAGCATGCCAGGCCTCCCTGTCCATCACTAGCTCCTGGAGTTTACCCAAACTCATGTCCATCAAGTTGATGATGCCATCCAACCATCTTATCCTCTGTCATCCCCTTCTCCTCCTGCCCCCAATCCATCCCAGCATCAGAATCTTTACCAATGAGCCAACTCTTCACATGAGGTGACCAAAGTATTGGAGTTTCAGCTTCAACATCAATCCATCCAAAAAACACCCAGGACTGATCTTTAGAATGGACAGTTTGGATCTCCTTGCAGTCCAAGGGGCTCTCATGAGTCTTCTCCAACACCACAGTTCAAAAGCATCAATTCTTTGGTGCTCAGCTTTCCTTACAGTCCAACTTTCACATCCATAGATGACCACAGGAAAAATCATAGCCTTGACTAGACAGACCTTTGTTGGCAAAGTAATGTCTCTGCTTTGTAATATGCTATCTAGGTTGGTCATAACTTTTCTTCCAAGAAGTAAGCATCTTTTAATTTCATGACTGCAATCACCATCTGCAGTGATTTTGGAGCCCAAAAAANAAATTGTTTCTAATGGTTCTGCTCTTGCTGAACAGTTCTCAAGGAAACTTCTTTCAACTGATTGAAATGAAAGTGGCTCATCCTCTCCCTAGACTGTGACCCTTTAGGAACAGTCTGGAACAACACAAACATAAAGATACTTCTATGGCAGAAGGTGAAAAGTGCCTCAGAAGGAGGATATGAGAACACAGAAGAGGTGAATGTAGTCCAGGCTATATACATTGATGTTAAAGGGAAGGCTTCCCTGGTGGCTCAGATGGTAAAGAATCCACTTGCAAAACAGGAGACCCAGGTTCAATCCCTGGGTTTGAAAGACCCTTTGGAGAAAGAAGAAGGGCTACCCACCCCAGTATTCTTGCCTAGATAATTATATGGAGAGAGGAGACTTGGCAGGCTACACTCCATGGGGTCATTAAGAGTCAGATATGATTGAGTGACTAACATTTTTCTCACTTTTTCACTTTTCATAGAAAAAATGATATCTGAGCTTTCAATTATAATTCCTATGAAAAAAATTAGAAAGTATTGTGATATAGTGTTCAAAATAAGTTTTTTTTAGTTTTATGAGTTACCTTATTTCTGTTCTTCAAATCTAAAGGTCTCTGAAAAAGCAAGCTTTTATTTTTCACTAAGATTACTTTAAATGCATTTAGAAGCAAAACCTGAACTAAATAGATATGTTTGTTGGAGAAACAGTAATGTGTTTTATGGTGGAATATATGCCTAGAACCTACCAAGGGCAATATATAATTTATAGGATATTTATCATGTTTCCTTTATATATATATTTTTTAAAGTCTGAGTTTTGTCAGCAAATATTTAGGGTAGGAGATTTTAGACTTATGGTATGATAACACAGTATCCTGCTTCGAATCACCCTTTGTCATCCTTATCTTCTACCAAAATATTTTCTCAAGTAAGCTTGGTGGGCTTAACTGAGTTTCCAGCCCATAGAAGTCTTAAATTACTCTGAGACTAATTCAAATGAAATATCACAAATATTACTATCTGAGGATCTTTTTATTGCAAATCATTAGCTCTGAGTTGTGACTGTTGCAGTAAGAGGCATAAAAAAGAATTTAAAACTTCATTCTAAGAATAAATCTTCCACTTTGAGAAATATGTTCCACTGAGACAGGCCCATGACACTAATATGAAAATTTAACCAAGGCCTCTTGGTCTTTTTCCCTTTGTTTGCTGTATAGCCTGGCATAGGATACATTCTCATAGCTACTTCTCAATATCTGAATTAATATGTGGCTTTTAAAAGTAGAAGAAATGATCCTTTGGTATACTGAGTGTAGACATGTCAATATTAAGTAATACCTTTTCTAGGAAAAAATATTGGTCTCTTGTCAGAGTAGTATTTTTTCTAGACAAAAAAAAAAAAAAAACTGCTTCATGAATTGAAACATTATCACTTAGACATCCTTATATCACTTTTTTTTTTCAGAATGAAAATCTGATATCCATAAGCAATGATTTGGGACATTGTTAATGAGGATTGGGAGCAGAGACATCTTTTGGAAACACTTTTCAGTGGAAAATGCACATCCTCCTAAGTCTAACTTAGAAAGCAGTACATATAAAATAGCGCATTAGATCATTTGCTTAAAACCTAGGCTAAGACTTCATTCCTGTAAAATTGATAGAAAATATCACAAAGATACAGACCTCCATATTCTTTAAAAAGCTTCAAAATATATCTCAAAAATAACATGGTCATAAGTGGCAATTATAGAAGATTTTGCTCTTAGTTCCTAGCTCCCTTATTCTTCAACCCTATAGACATCAAAGTCTTTATTCACAGCACATCTTATTTTTCCTGGAAGCACAAAAGATAACTAACTGAACTGAGTGGTTGAGACCTGATAGCATGATTGCCTCACAGTTTATGCCAGTGTCCTTACTGATCTCTTTGCATTGACATCTGATTCTCCCACCCCAGGTTGTTCTCTTTCATCCCTAACAAATCTATATGATTTTGACTGTAGAATTTGGATTCCTAGTTCTAGGACTAATAGCAGCCTTATCAAATGTCTGTCTGGTGATCCTGAGCATATTTTCACAGATATCAAGTATCTGAAAGTGGTGTTTTGGGAACTTTGGGATGTATTACAATCCCTAAGCATCTCTATCATAAGAATGATCAACATCACAAGAAATCCAGTGGTAAGAACAATTGTGGCAGAATCTGGACTTCATCCTAATGGGTTTGAACAACATCTTCTTTTAAAGTGTTTTTCCTAATTCTGAATGTTCCCTCCTCATCTTTGAATCTGAAGAAAGATGCTGACAGAACCCTCAGAGACTTTACCAAGTGAGGGATGTCAGGTCTAACTGAAGACGTGAAGTGTATTTTCTGTACAACACCATCACCCACTCACTGCCACTGCATTGTGAGTTCACTGGACAGTGAATTCACCTCTGCATCCCTATCACTTCCATTAGCATCTACTAAACAAGCACTAGACATTTGTTAGATAGAAAATGTCATTGAACTTTCCTGGCAATCCAGTGATTAAGAATCTGCCTGCCAATGCACAGGTCACAGGTTTGATCCCTCGTCTGGGAAGATCCTACATGCCACAATGCAGCTAAGCCTGCACACCCTAGAGCCTGTGCTTGGCAACAATGAGAAGCCCACCACAACTAGAGAAAGTTAGTGTACAACAACCAAAATCCAGCACAACCAGAAATAAATACGTAAATATATAAAATTTTTAAGTCATGAAAACATTTTAGAATTATATACTATTATAGCCAAATGAAATCATAGATATAAGCTAATCCAACTCCTGAATTTCACAGAAAATTAAACAATTATGACATCTTACTAGATTTGCAGAAGTAGCCTTCTGTAAATAATTCAGTTGAATCAGGGTTATCATCTAAAAATCTCTAATTTGTAAACCTAGTGTTTCCTCATAAAATGTTGATTATTTGATATAAATATATTTTCAAGTTTTAGTTTATAAACAATTTTTTCACACTTTGAGAGTATACTTGCTTTTCTTTATTCATATTGCTATCATGAAACCATTTTAAATCCATTTTCTCTTTCTTCCTTTAGTGCCCTAGTTTTCAGATCTGAGTTTGAGCTCTGGTAATGGGGGTGTCCAGCAAATTTTAATATTTTTTCTAAGCTCCAGAGTATTTTTACAGCCTACTTCTTGATATTATATAAGATTATAGTTCCCTTGATTGAATAAAAGACCTCAGAATATCAGCATGGGACTGTGATGGCAACACATAATAGAACTAACAAGTGTATATATTATCTTCACATTGTTATTCTTTTATAAAATATATATACTTATAAATTATTATTTACATATATATATAAATATGTATATAAATATACATATATATTTTATATATGTAAACATCTTCCCTGGTGGCTCAGATGATAAAGAATCTGCCTGCAATGCATGAGACCTGGGTTCAATCCATGGGTCGGGAAGACCCCCTGGAGAAGAAAACGACAACCCACTCTAGTATTCTTGCCTGGAGAATTCCACGGACAGAGAAGCCTGATGGGCTATAGTCCATGGGGTCACAAAGAGATGGACATGACTGAGTGACTAACACTTTCGCTTTTAAGTAATAAAAATTTTATTATACTTAGCTCAGCTCTTTAATCCTTTTTGATAAAATAATTATATATATGCATACAAATGTCTGTTTAAATAAATAATTTTTAATGGACAAAAGCATCTTTTGTGGTTGAGCAATATGATATTACTCCATGGATTTTAATTTCAGAATGGAATAGTTTACATGAAAACAATAATTACAAGAGAACTTCACATATACTGAATAAGAAAAGAAAATGAAAAGCCCATAATGGGATAATTTCTCCTTTAGGATTTTCCCCTTAGTCTTAAAGAAGATATATACATGTAGCTTTATGTATTATGTGATATTAATATGGTAGTAAAATCAGCACGGCCACAGGTTAGGAGCATATCATTATTCCTAAGGGTAAAGCCCTCTTCTTCTAGCTATGTGTTAACTGAATTCATATCACCACATTTTCTCTTTATGGCTCTCCCTCGCCTTCTCATTTTTCTTACAAGGCAAGAAAAATGAAGCTGCCTCTGTTTATAAAGACACCTTAATAATTCTCATTTATATATCTTCTTTCCTCTGCATTAATATTCATAAATCCCAAATCTAACTAGTAATAGTTCATTTCCATTACAATAAGCATAATCCTTTCATATTTGTCCTTCTCAACCACACTTTTTATATCTTCTCCTTTCTACTCCCTCTGTATACTCATCCCTAGATACAGAGTTTAAATTCCTTCTTGTAAGACTTTCATTTTCCTTCCAAAAACTCTTTTCAACACCTGTGCCATTTGCCTTTTTTCTCTAAAACACTTTTAGTTAAAATTCATCTCATTTTGTAGGTAACTGAAAAATGATTTGCTGAGTTCCACAGTATTCCCTTGCAGACCATCTCCCTCCTCTATCATATCTAGTTCTCAATCAAATAGTTTCATATTTCAGTCTAATATAGAGGACGTAACATTTATTGAGCTACAATTTTGTCTCTCGTGTGCTTGTGAGACAGACACATTCATTTTACAAAGAAAGGTTAAGTAATTCGAAATTTCAGAAAGGTTAAGTACTTTGTTCAATTTCTCATGACCAGCAAATGTCTAAATGCTGAACACCATAACATAAAGCTGTAATGCTATTCATATTTATCTCTTACTTTATTTAAAAGTCTCAGTTTTTTAAGATTCAACTAATGTGATTGCCTGATTTTTTTTTCTAAACTGGTCATATTCTCCAGCAAATTTTATAAACTGACACCTCAGATTGCATGACTCTGTGATCTGATCAGGGTAGGGCACAAATAACCTGTGTTTCCTCACTAGTTTTGGACAATATACATTTACTTATGTATTTGTCATTATTTTTCTCACCTTGTTCACTGAACATTTGAAACAGATTTCTATCAATTTTTTTCTAATGCATTATTTTGCCAAAATATTGATATTTTGAATAATATAGTGATCATTTGCTGACTCATAGTAGTATTTCTTTACATTAGCCTCACAAGTATTTGAATTTTCTAAATATTTTTATCACATAAGTGATTATTAAAATAGTTGTCTGTAGTCTTTTCCATAAAAAAATGATAAGAACAAATAGAGAATCTTCTATCTGATGAATTTTTTTTCATTCAAATGTTACTTTCTAACATTATAATCAAATTTGGTCAATCTGCTTAATTCATTTAGTTTATAATATTTAAACTTTTATGCATTCCTCCCCTTAATATAGAAAAAAAGTAACTGAAATAACTGTAATTTCAATATTTTTCCTTCAACTATTTGAAATTAATCCTTCCATATAATTTTCAATTCTAGGTCTTCTGGAGCAATGGATGTATGGAACTGAAGCAAAGGCATATTTAAACATTCTCTGTACTTTCTGCTCTCAGAAAATGAGATTTTGGTGTGGATCTTTAGGATATCACATGGAGCTGCAAAGCTCTTAGTTAACTTTAGAAATAACCCTGATAGGCTATAATAACAGTAACTTCTACAAATGTCAAGTAGCTTAAGGAGTCAGTTTACCCAAGAACTAAATATGTAACAACTACTAAGGAAACTAAAGAAGAAGATTATNTTTTTCCTTCAACTATTTGAAATTAATCCTTCCATATAATTTTCAATTCTAGGTCTTCTGGAGCAATGGATGTATGGAACTGAAGCAAAGGCATATTTAAACATTCTCTGTACTTTCTGCTCTCAGAAAATGAGATTTTGGTGTGGATCTTTAGGATATCACATGGAGCTGCAAAGCTCTTAGTTAACTTTAGAAATAACCCTGATAGGCTATAATAACAGTAACTTCTACAAATGTCAAGTAGCTTAAGGAGTCAGTTTACCCAAGAACTAAATATGTAACAACTACTAAGGAAACTAAAGAAGAAGATTATGGTTTTTCCAATGGTCATGTATGGATGTTAGAGTTGGACTATAAAGAAAGCTGAGCACCAAAGAATTGATGCTTTTGAACTATGAGTTGGAGAAGACTCTTGCGAATCCCTTGGACTGCAAGGAGATCCAACCAGTAAATCCTAAAGGCAATCAGTCCTGAATATTCATTGGAACTGATTTTGAAGCTGAAACTCCAATCCTTTGGCCACCTGATGCTAAGAGCTGACTCACCTGAAAAGACCCTGATGCTCGGAAAGATTGAAGGTGGAAGGAGAAGGGGACGACAGAGGATGAGATGGCTGGATGGCATCACTGTCTCAATGGACATAAGCTTGAGTAAACTCTAGGAGTTGGTGATGGACAGGGAGGCCTGCGTGCTGCAGTCTATGGGGTCGCAAAAAGTCGGACACGACTGAGCGACTGAACTAAACTGAAGGAAACTTCAGAGTTAGAACATGCAAAAAATTCTGTACTAGTAATGTGTTTTTATATAATTCAGTTCCGTTTGTGATAAATTACGATTTAAATAATAAGTAGGGCACCCCTGGTGGATCAGACAGTAAAGAATCTGCCTGCAATTCAAGAGACTCGGGTTCGATTCCTGAGTTGGTTTTATCCCCTGGAGAAGGAAATGGAAACCCAATAGAGTATTCTTGTCTGGAGAATTCCATGGGCAGAGGCGCTTAGTGGGCTATGGTCTGTGGGAGAATGGTGAGGTACAGTCTATGGGGTCACAAAGAATTGAACAGGATAGAATGACTAATACTTTAGTATCAGTTCAGTTCAGTTCAGGTGCTCAGTCCTGTCTGACTCTGCGACCCCATGGATTGCAGGACGCAGGCCTCCCTGTCCATCACCAACTCCCGGAGTTCACTCAGACTCACGTCCATCTAGTCAGTGATGCCATCCAGCCATTTCATCCTCTGTAGTCCCCTTCTCCTTCCATCTTCAATCTTTCCGAACATCAGGGTCTTTTCAGGTGAGTCAGCTCTTCGCATCAGGTGGCCAAAGTACTGGAGTTTCAGCTTCAGCATCATTCCTTCCAAAGAAGACCCAGGACTGATCTTCAGAATGGACTGGTTGGATCTCCTTGAAGTCCAAGGGATTCTCAAGATTCTTCTCCAACACCACAGCTCAAAAGCATCAGTATAGACAATTATAAAAAAATACAGTGAAAATACAAATATTGGGATCAGCATCCATGGCTGTTTCTAGAAAATATTTGATTGATTTCCTTCATTTTTTGTCATGAGTAGGTGAAATTGCCAGATTTAAAATGATTTGCTAGTTTATGGAATATGTTGTTAAAAGATTAAAAATAGCAAGTAAAGCACAAAAATGGAAATGTCATGCTCAAATTACTTGTCAATAGAAATGCAGTGAAATTTTTTGATAGAAAATTTTATTTTAGATGAGAAGATAAGAATAATTTTTATGCTCATTTTAATTATGTGCAGCCATTTTTGAAGAAAGAATAAACAAGCTTTTATCAATTATAGTAAATGTATAAACATTATAATAGAAATATCTAAATGTTCCACTTATTTTTAAAAAATTGTAATTTCTTATATATATTCTTATTATAAATGTCCCTAAAGATATGCTTAGGCTATATATTTCATAAAATTTTCATCCTGCTTTAATTTTTTATAGATGATCAAAGTTATAAATATTTCTGTCACTAATTTTACAGTAATATTGTTTTCCTATAAGTTATCATTAGCTGGCACTGAAAAATACTCCATTTTTAAAAGTTATGTTTATAAAAATATAATATTTCATTGAATATTGTTATATAAGATATACAAGTGAATGATCCATTTTTGTTAATCAGAAAATAAAAGCCAGAGTAAAGAAATAGCTGCTGTTTATGTCTAGTAGAGACTGAAGCACTGAGGCTGCAAATACTGTAGGAGGACAAGAGGGAGATTTCAAGCTGCATTTGTCAAACTTCATTATTTTTGATGGGCTATGTCAGAGTCAGGGTTAGAATTGGTATGGAACCTGCAGTCAAAACTCCAGTCAAAAAGAAAGTCAGGAAGTTGCTTAGGGCGACTGTATGTAGGATATAGCTAAGTTTTAAGTGATAGTTCCTCAACTATAATAATGTTTAATGATGTCAAATATTCAAGTTATGTTTGAATACTTGCCTAACTGGACTTAATCAGTTATAGAAACTATTATATTTAAAACTGTCCTTAATGAAGTCTTTTTAAAAATCCATCATGCCATACAGATTAGAACAAATCCACAGAATAGATTTTCAAGAGCTGGGAGCTTCTATAAAGTCTAACAAATGAAAGTTTTAGAATTCAGTAATATATATGAGACTATCTGAAATAAAAAGAAATGGCTTGTCCATGATACTTTCACACACATGGAGTTCTTTGTACACAAGGTGTAAACCTATCAGAAAGAAACCTGATAGCCCATAAAGTTAGTGGCCTTGGAAATAGGAGAATATACAGGTGATGGCACAGGTAAAATAGAAATTAGGAGAAAGTAGACCAAGGAAAATAAAGAGAGAAAGCCTAAATCATTTTGTCCTAATAGACAGATTTCATATGAAATGTCACATATAAAATTCCTGAAGGAAACTGAAGTGATTTTCAATTCTAGACTAACAAAAAGATATGAAAAATGGATTTAAATGTGGAGATGCCACAGAAAAAATACATGGAATCTCTATGTCAAAGGTAGTTGTATTGTTTATTGCTATGCAACAAATTACCTCAAAACTTTAGTGACTTTAACAATGACAAATTTTTGTTGTCTTACAAATTCTTCTACTCAGGAATCCTTTGTTGGGTAGATCTGCATCCAGGTTTCTCAGGAACTTGCAGTCTAGCTGTTGATTGTATAGCTACAGTCTCATGGTGGTGGTGTTGGAGGGGATGATTCTAAACTCACATTATTCATCTTGTTCTGTTATCATCCATGTTTCTCTAATGTGCTGCTTCACAACATGTCAGCTAACTTCTCCAAGACTAAGCAATTTGAGAAAGAGCAAGAGAGCCTAAGAAAGATTCCACAGTCCTTTAATAAACTAATCTTAAAAAGGACA
>SJYV01033558.1:17488-29443 GCA_006410875.1 Neotragus pygmaeus
TGGGGTCGCAAAGAGTCGGACACGACTGAGCGACTGAACTGAACGGAACTGAACATAACTAGGCAAGTTTAATGTTCTTGGAATCTTAAAGGGAAATGAAATCTATAGTTAATCTAGCTCTCAAACTGAATGTCACATGAAAATTCTGATGGGGAATGTGGAAATCTGATATTTAACAATTGTTAGGTTGAACTAAGCATCATCTCTCTTAAAAACCTTCCTACATCTTTTCATTTCTACCTTCCCTATCACTGCAAATTCTAAATAGTTCTCAAACATCAGTCCTGCCACTCTCCTACACAAGTTTCTTCTCAGTGAACACTGGTAAGGATTCCCACCTCCTCAACATGAAGGTGGGAATTCTGCTGCAGTCTTTTGGTAGATGTGGAGAAATGATAAGGAGATTTTAGGCAGGATGTGAAAAAGGGAACCACATCTTAAAACTTACCTCCTTCCCTGAAAACTTCCTGAGGCTTCACTGGCTCCCAATTCCTTGAGGAAGGTACCGAGGGACAACCAACAGATCAAGAATAACAAATATCTGAAACTTGTATGGGAGATTGTTGCCCCATTAAGCCAAGCTTCCCATGAAACTTTGCTGAAATTCCAAGCAAGGAAAAAAGGCAGCATGAAATGACATTGTAACTCACTCCCTCACTGGCATGGGTCTGCGCTTCCTGGGAGAAGTGAATCAATACAGTAGAGTGTCCAAGTGGGACACATTGCCCAGAGGGCTAGCAACCTTCCTCACAACCCCAGGGAAGACCCTTCACTGTCCACTCCGTACACTCTTTGATTCACTTCTTTGTTCCTTTTGTGTATATTCTATAGTTTATTTGTAGTTACCATGGGGATTACATGCAACATCCTTATGCCAATCTTTCTTTAATTTATACCAACTTAAATTCAGTCACATAAAAATTCTACTCTTTTACAGCTCTACCCACTCACTTTATGTTATTGATGTCACAGATGTTATGTTATTGATGTTGTGTACCCATTAACATAGGTTATATTTTCATGCATTTGTCTTTTAAATCCTTTAGAAAATACCAAGTAGAGTTATAAACAAATTTAAAATTAAAGTGTTTTTTATATTTGTCCATCTATTATTTACTTTTACTGGAGAATTTATATTTTCATATGCTTCAAATTGCCATCTAGCATTCTTTCATTTCAACTTAGACTTCATTTAGCATTCCTTTCAGGGTAAATCTAGTGGGAATGAACTCCTGAACTCTGTCACCTTTTGTTTGTCTTGAGCTTGTCTTGCTAAGTCGCTTCAGTCATGTCTGACTCTGTGCGATCCCATAGACAGCAGCCCACCAGGCTCATCCATCCCTAGGATTCTCCAGGCAAGAACACTGGAGTGGATTGCCATTTCCTTCTGCAATGCATGAAAGTGAAAAGTGAAAGTGAAGTCGCTCAGTCATGTCTGACTTAGCGACCCCATGGACTGCAGCCTACCAGGCTCCTCCGTCCATGGGAGTGGGGTACCACTGCCTTCTCCGTGAGCTTGTCTTAGCTCCCTCATTTTTTCAAGAACAATTTTGCTGGATACAGAATTCTCAGTTGACAGTTTGCTTTTCATTCAGTGTGACCTGCAAGATTTCTGCTGAGAAATTTGATAACAGTCTTATGGGGGACTCCTTTATACATTCAAGTCATTTTTCTCTTGCTTCGTTCAACATTCTTGTCTGTCATTCTCTTTTGATTATTTGACTATTGGACTATAATATCTTTGTTGTTGTTTAGTTGCTCAGTTGTGTCCTACTCTTTGTGACCCCATGGACTGTAGCCCACCAAGTTCCTCTTTCCATGGGATTTCCCAGGCAAGAATACTAGAGCAGGTTGCCATTTTCTGCTCCAGAGGATCTTCCCAATCCATAGATCGAACTCACATCTCCAGCATTGCAGGTGGATTCTTTACTGCCAAGCCACCATTTGGGTCTTTGGGGGTTTATCCTACTTGGAATTTATTGAGATTCTCGGATTTGTATATCTATGTCTTCCCTCAAATTTGAGAAGATTTTAGTCATTATTTCTTCAACTAATCTTTCTGCCTCTTTCTCTATTCTTCTAAAACTTCCATAATGTGTATAATGGTATGTTTAATAATATCACATAAGGCCCATAGGCACTAGTCACTTTTATTGATTCTTTTTTCTTTTTTGCTTCTCAAACTGGATAACTTCAAATAAACTATCTTCAACTTTGCTGATTCTTTCTTATGCCTGTTTGAATCTGCCTTTGAAACCCTCTAGTGAAATTTGAAATTCATTTATTCTCATTTTCATCATCAAAATTTTTCATCTTTTTCATAATTTCCATATTTTATTGATATTCTCATTTTGTTCATATATTATTTTTCTGATATTAGCTCAGGCTGCTATAATAAAATAACATAGATGCACTGGCTTTGTTGTTGTTTTCAGTTGCTCAGTCATATGTGACTCTTTGTGACCTGATGAACTGCAGCACACCAGGCTTCCCTGTCCTTCACCATCTTGGAGCTTGCCAAAACTCATGTCCATTGAGTCGGTGATACCATCCAACCATCTCATCCTCTGTCATCCCCTTCTCCTCCTGCCTTCTGTCTTTCCCAGCATCAGGGTCTTTTTCAATGAGTCAGCTCTTCGCATGAGGTGACCAAAGGATTGGAGCTTCAGCATCAGTCTTTCCAGTGAATATTCAGGGTTGATTTCCTTTAAGATTGACTGGTTTTATCTCCTTGCTGTCAAAGGGACTCTCAGGCATCTTCTCCGGCACCAGTTTGAAGGCATCAATTCTTCAAGACTCAGCCTTTTTAATTGTCCATCTCTCACATCCACACATGGCTACTGGAAAATCCATGGTTTTGAGTATATGGATCTTTGTAGGCAAAGTAATGTCTCTGCTTTTTAATATACCGTCTAGGTTTGTCATTGCTTTTCTTCCTAGGAGCAATCATCTTTGGGCTGCAGTCACCTTCCATTGTTTCCCCATTTATTTGCCGTGAAGTGATGGGATTGGATGTCATGATCCTGGTTTTTTGAATGTTGAGTTATTTATCTATTTTATAGATAGTAATGCTACTGCTAAGTCACTTCAGTCGTGTCTGACTCTGTGCCACCCCATAGACAGAAGCCCACCAGTCTCCCCCTTCCTTGGGATTCTCCAGGCAAGAACACTGGAGTGGATTGCCATTTCCTTCTCCAGTGCATGAAAATGAAAAGTGAAAGTGAAGTCGCTCAGTCATGTCCTACTCTTAGCGACCCCATGGACTGAAGCCTACCAGGCTCCTCTGTCCATGGGATTTTCCAGGCAAGAGTACTGGAGTGGGGGTGCCATTGCCTTCTCCAATAGATAGTAATATGTATCTGTTAATTCCCCATTCTTAATTTACCCCTCCCTCTCCCCTTTGGTAACCATATGTTTGGTTTCTATGTCTGTGAGACTATTTCTACTTAGTAAAAAAATTAATTTCTATTATTTTTTAGATTCCATATATAAGTGACATATAATATTTGTCTTTCTCTGCCTGACTTACCTCACTTAGTATGATATTCTCTGGGTCCATCCATGTTGTGACAAATGATATTATTTCATTCTTTCCTATGGCTGAGTAATACTCCATTGTATATATGTACCACATCTTCTTTATCCATTCATCTGGTGATGCACACTTAGGTTGCTTCCATGTCTTGGCTATTGCAAACAGTTTGCCCCACTGCTTTTCAATGTTTTAATTTCCCAAAGATTCTCACCTCTGCTTTTTCCTAGGTACTAGATATGTTATTATATTCATTTGCCCATAATCTCTTGGTCCCAAGCATCCACCGATCTGCAGTTGTCCTGCAATTTACCTCCATAACTTCCAGCCCCAAATCCAAACTATGTCACTATTGCTCATCTGTGCTCTAAGTCAGGTGATACAGAAATCAGTTCCTCAGGTAGCCCACAGACAGGCCAGAATATTGCATATACATTCCATCCTGCTCCTTCTGTCCGAAGTGGGGGAACCAGGAATTCAGTTGATTACCCCTGACCATACTGCACCACATTGTGGAGGGGGTGAACCAAGGGTGAGTAAAGTGTGATTAAATGTCTGGCCATTTTTAAGGTAGTTTTAATTTGATTGGGCATTTGCTTGGTTGCTACTGATTTTTAACTGGTTTCTGAAACTCTTATAAAATTATTGTAGTCAGTCCTTAATTGTTAATTTGATGTTTCTGTGAGGACTTGGAGTTTCCTAGTCCACCATCTTGCTGATATCACCCATTTGCACTTATTATTAACCATTGAATAAACAATGCATGGTACATAGGAGATGCTTAACAAATGTTTTCTGAATTGAATTTTAACCTGACTTGCATTATTGCTTCAAGTATATTAGACCTGAGTGCTCACCTAGATTGTAAGCTCCCTAGGGTAGGGAATCATTCATAATTTCTGCTGTGTTTACATAGAATAGGTATAAGTGCTTAATATTTGTTTATTTTGCTCAAAGTAGGTGTTTAACAAATATTTATTGATTTTATATGACTGAATTGGCTTTTACCTCTCATCCTCGCCTTGCCTTTGCCCAGAGTGAACATAGACTTGGAATTCATTAGTTGGTACATAAAAATAAATGGATTGGAGCCAGGTAGTGCCCTCGGCTCACTCTCAGAAAGTAAAAATAAATCTAGGTCTAGCCTCTACTCTGCCCCTTGCGAAACTCACATTCATTTCCAGCCAAAATCAGGAACTACTATCCTTGTTGAATTTTTACTATTTAGCATTGTAAGTTCCAAAGGAAGCACCAATTTTAGAATAAAAGTTATAGGCCACAAACTCCTATTTATCTCCAAGAGTCCCTGGAGCAAATGGTTTAATCATCATCTCATAATTATTCCCTCCTTTCTTCCTTCCTCCTTTTCTCCCTTCCTCCCTTCTATAAATATATATTTAACAAGTACTACTGAACAAGAACTGATGATGTACACATGAGACAAGTAAGGCATGGACCTTGCCACCAATAGTTCACTGAACAGTAATCATATATGTGATCCTTCACTCTATCTGGAATAATGGTTACTCTTTGAAAGAATTCAAACAGCCAATTATCTCCCTGGTAACAAAACCAATTTGGGGGTTGGGGAAAGATAACTGTGTCCACAAGGAGGTGCAGGAAGACCTTCAGCTGACCTTTTCCTGAGGCCACATCAAAATTACAACTATTTACCTATGAGAACAACCGGAAGATTAGCAAAAATTATCTTCCACAGCTAAAGATATAAAGGAGCCACAATAAGATGGGTAAGAAGAATTGGGACACAGTATAGTCAAGACCCACTTCCCTGGGTAGCTGACTCACAAACAAGAGAATAATCACAATTGCAGAGGTTCTCTCCAAGGAGTGAGGGGTCCATGCCCCACAGTGGGCACCCCAGCCTGGGGGTTCTATCCCAGCAGGACAAGTGCCCAGAACATCCAGCTTTGAAGGTCAGCAGAGTTTGCATACAGGAGAGACTGAGGGCTGTAGAAAACAGAGACTCTGCTCTTTAACAGTTTGCACAAGATCTCACATGTTTCAAGTCCCGGTGCAGAGGCAGTCATTTGAAAGGAGCCCGGGTCAGATTTGCTAGCTGATCTTAGAGAATGACCTGGAAAGGCAGAAAGCAACTGGGACTTTCTCTGGGGACACAGATACTGATAGCAGCCACTTTTTGGAGCTTGTTTACCATAAGGACACTGGCAAGTGTCATTTTCACGTCCTCCTTCTAGCCTATTAGTGCCGGGGTCTTATCTGCCCACCAATGGGCTGGAATCAGTCCCAGACCACCATCCTGCCACATAGCCAGGACATAGCCCTGCCCAACAACAGGCTGGGACAAGACCCAGGCCCCCCTGGCTCCCCAAATCAGCCAACTTGGGACCTGACCCCACCCACTAGTAGGTCAGCACCAGCTTCTGGATGCCCCCTGACACAACGGCCAGCCAAACCAGGACCCAACCTGCCCACCCGCCAGCTGGCACCAGCCCTGGGACATTTCGAACCATGCAACCAGTCAAGCTGTGACCCAGGCCACCAACAGGCAGCAGCCAACAGGACTGGGGACCAATCCTACCCACAAGTGTGCCCACAGTAGTCAGCTCTGCCCCAAGAGAAGGGCCCGTGTAGGCCACAGAGGGGACAATCCTAGAGAATATAGCTCTGGTGACCAGAGAGGAGTTTGCTGCTGCGCCCGACCGAGTGTCTCCTGCATAAGCCCACTTCTCCAAGAACAGGAGTGTAACCAACCTCCCTCATCCTTAGAAATAAATACAGAAAATTGGGCAAAATGAGGAGATAGATAAATATGTTCCAAAGGCAGGAACAAGACAAAACCTCAGGAGAAGAACAAAATGAAGTGGAGCTAGGCAATCTGCCTGACAAAGACTCATGGTAATGATCATAAAAATGCTCAACAAACTCAGGAGAAGAATTGAAGAACACAGTGAAGGTTAACAGCTAGAAAATATAAAGAAGAACCAAACAGAGTCTGAAAAATACAATAACTGAAATTGAAAGTACATTGGAAGGAATCAAGAGTAGACTAGAAGATACAGTGGAGTGAATCAGCACACTGTAAGACAAAGTAGTGGAAATCACCCAAGTTTTACAGAGAAAAATGAATTAAGGAAATGAGGATAGATTAAGAGCTCTCTAGAATTACATCAAGCATACCAGCATTGGTATTTTAGGAGTACCAGGGGAAAAGCAAAGGGGCAGAGAACATGTTTGAAGAAATAGTGGCTGAAAATTTCCCTAACCTAGAGAAGGGAACAGATATTGAAGTAGAGGAAGCACAGAGAGTTCATCCCAAACAAGATGAACCCAAGGAGGTGCCCACCTAGACTCATTGTAATTAAATTGGCAAAGATGAATGATAAGGAGAGTCTCAAAAGCGACAAGAGAAAAGCAAGTGCAAGGGAATTCCCATAAGGAATTCAGCTGACTTTTAAGGAAAATTTTGCAGGCCACAAAGAGTGGCATGATGTATTCCAAATAATGAAAGGAAAAAACCTAAAACCAAGAATACATGGCAAGGCTATCATTCAGATCTGTAAAAGAAATTCGTGTCCGACTCTTTGAGACCACATGGATTGTAGCCTGCCGGGCTTCTCTGTCCATGGGATTTCTCAGCCAAGAATACTGGAGAGGACTGCTATTTCCTTCTCCAGGGGATCTTCCTGATCCAGGGATACATGGGTCTCCAAAATTGCAGACAGGCTCTTTACAGTCTGAGCCACCACGGAATCCATTCAGATCTGAAGGAGAGATAAAAAGTTTCACAGACAAACAAAAGCTAAGAGTTCAGTACCACTAAACCAGCTTTACAAGAAATGTTAAAGGGACTTCCCTCAGCAGAAAAGATCACAACTATAAATACAAAAACTACAAAGGGAAAAAATTTAATTGGTAAAGGCACGTGTACAGTAAAGATAGTGGACTAACCATTTATAAAGCTAGTAGAAATGCTGAAAAACAAAAGTAGTAAAATCACCTATATCCACAATAGTTAAAGGGATACACAAAACAATTATGTGTAAAATGTGATGTCACAAAAATTAAAGATAGGAGGGAGTGAAAATGCAGGGTTGTTAGAATTCATCCAAACTTAAGAGATCATTAACTTAAAACAATAATACATATATGTGTGTGTGTGTGTGTGTGTGTGTGTGTGTGTGTGTATGAAATCACAAACCAAAAATCTGTAGTAGGTACACACACAAAAAGAGAAAGACATCCAAACATAACACTAAAGATAGTCATGAAATCACAACTTGAGAGATCAAAAGAAGAAAACAATGACCAAAATGGCAATAAGTACGTACCTATCCTGGTGGCTCAGAGCGCCTGCCTCCAATGCGGGGGACCTGGGTTCGATCGCTGGGTCGGGAAGATCCCCTGGAGAAGGAAATTGCAATCCACTCCACTATTCTTGCCTGGAGAATCCCATGGACGGAGAAGGTTACAGTCCACGGGGTCGCAAAGAGTCGGACAGGACTGAGTGACTTCACCTCACCTCACCTTCACCTATCAACAATTACTTTAAATGTAAGTGGACGATATGCTCTAATCAAAAGACACAGAGTGGCTGAGTGGATATAAAACACAAGACCCATATGTATATGGCACTAACTTCAGATCTAAAGATGCACACGGATCTGAATAAACCCTTTTCCCACAGAAGACAAACAGAAGGCCAGCACGAACAAGAAGAAAAGACTAACATTGCTAATTATGAAGATGAAAATGAAAACCACAATGGGATATCACCTCATATCTGTCACATGGCTATTAGCAAAAAGACAAGAGATAATAAAAGTTAGAGAGAATGTGGAGAAAAAGGAATCCTTATGTGTTGTTGGTGGGAATATAAACTGGTGTGGCCACTATGGAAAACAGTGTGGAGATTCCTCAAATAATTAAAATAGAACTAACATACAATCTGGCAATTCCACCTCTGGATATTTTTCCAAAGAAAACAAAAACACTAATTTGAAAAGACACATGCACCCTTATGTTCATTCCATCATCATTCACAGCAGCCAAGATATGGCAGAAATTTGTGGCCAATGATAAACAAATGGATAAATATGTACATGTATACAATGAAATTTTACTCAGCCATAAAAAGAATGAAATCTTGCCATTCGCAACAATATAGATGGACCTATAGGGTATTATGCTAAGTGAAATAAGTCAGACAGCGAAAGAAAAATACTGTTTGATTTCAGTTACCAAATGAATGAAAATAACAAAAACAGAAAATTCCCTGGTGGTCCATTGGTTAGGACTCTGCACTTTCACCACCGAGGACTGGGGTTCAGTCCCTGGTTGGGAAACTAAGATCCCCCAAGCTGAGAGGTGTGGCCAAAATAAAAAAAATGAATTAAAACAACTTGTTTTTTTAAAAAATTTAAAAAATAACAGAAACAGAAATGATGTCAGAGATACAAAGAACACAATGGTGGCTGGCAGAGGAGAAGGGATTGGGGATGGGGGTGGGATGAGTCAAATTGGTGAGCATGATTAAGAGGTACAAACTTCCAGTTCTAAAATAAGTCATAGGGATGTGCAGCATAAGGAATATAGTCAATAATGCTGTAATAACTTTGTATGGTGACAGATGGTCACTAGATTTACTGTGGTGATCATTTTGCAATGTATGAAAATATCCAATCACTATGATGTACACTTGAAACTAACATGATATTGTTAACCCAATTATACTTGAATAAAACAATTTGGACCTTGTGATCTCTCCCTGTGTACTCTAGGACACACACATGTTTTTAAGTAGGCAAGCTATCAAAATTTCTCTTTGGATTTTCCATGTCTCCATTCAGCTATTCTGGCACTGTCTCTTCCTGCCCCAGGCAGCTAGTGCACTTTTAATCCTACCAGCTAACATTTTAGAGAGTTTATGCTATCTGGCACAATGCTCCCACCTGCTCCCATGTAGGCGCCTCTTGCTGGCAGTGCCCTATGCTCTGGTTTCACCTCTCCAACACCTTCTGTCTCAGGGCCCAATTCCAAATGGCTCTTCTCTTAGCTTCCAGTTAACTGAAAAATAGAATTTTGCTAAGGTACTTATGGTTGATCAATTTCATTATTTTTAAATTAATTTATTTTTTAACTGAAGAATAATTGCTTTACAGAATTTTGTTGTTTTCTGTCAAACCTCAACATGAATCAGCCACAGGTATACATATATCCCCTCCCTTTTGGAACCTCTCTCCCAACTCTCTCCCCATCCCACCCCTCTAGATTGATCCAGAGCCCCTGTTTGACGTTCCTGAGCCATACAGCAAATTCCCGTTGGCTATCTATTTTACAGATGGTACTGTAAGTTTCCATGTTACTGTGTCTATACATCTCACCCTCTCCTCCCCTCTCCCCATGTCCATAAGTCTATTTTCTATGTCTGTTTCTGCATGGCTACCCTGTAAATGAATTCTTCAGTACCATTTTACTAGATTCCATATATGTGCATTAGAATATGATATTTATCTTTCTCTTATTGAGCACATGCTCCATGAGAATACAGCCTTGCTGATAGCAGCCTGGGCAGGAACCACCTATCAGGGCCCTTCATTCCTCTGATGACAGAGCAACCTGTTTTACCCTTCACTGGTTGTGTACTAGGCTTTTTATCTTGCATGCCATGCATGATAATTTGCTTCAGTAACGTCTGACTCTTAGCAACCCTGTGGACTGTGGCCTACCAGGCTCCTCTGTCCATGGAATTTTTCAGGCAAGAATACTGGAGTGGGTTGCTGTACCCTCCTCCAGGGGATCTTCCCAACCCAGGGATCAAACCTGCGTCTCCTTCAACTCCTGCCTTACAGGCGAATTCTTCACCACTGAGCCACTGGGGAAGCCCTCTCTTTATCTCACTCTCTCCACAACCCCCTACCTTTAGATCTCCCAACAATTCTGCCCTTGATAGACACCCCACGGCCTCTGCCTTAGCTCAGACTTTCATGACCTCATGTCTGACCTATGCTAATAGTAGTTAACTTTTATCAGCTGCATGTGGTGGTGGTTTAGTGGCTAAGCCGTGTCCGACTCTTTGCGACCCCATGGATTGTAGTCTACCAGGCTCCTCTCTCCATGGGATTTTCCAAGCAAGAACATTGGAGTGGGTTCCATTTACTTCTCCAATCAACTGCTTACTAAGTGCCAAACAGTGTTCTAAGAGCTTGACACAATTTAATCTTCACATAGCCCGCTGAGATGAGTACTATCATTGTCCTCATTTTACAGATAAGAGACGGGAAGCACAGTAATTCGAGTCACATGGCTAACAAGTAGCAGGGCTGGGACACAAACTCATGGACCCTTGGCCTCACGGTTCACACCATAAGACTTCTTCAGCTAGAAGGAGGACATAGAAACAGTCTCTGTGGCAATCTCCTTGCTGAACAGCTTCTGTCTCCATTTTTGTTGTTATTTGGAAGATAAATCATCAGAGCCCTGAGAATCGAGCAGTCTGTGAAGCAAGGTAGTCAGAGAAGCTTTCTTGAAGCAGCTTGTCCTTGAAGGGTGCTCTAGTAGTAAACAATCTACTTTTCAATGCAAGGGACACCAGTTTCATCCCTGGTCTGGAAAGAGTCTACATGCCTCCTGGCAACTAAGCCCACAAGCTGCCACTACTGAGCCCGTTGTGTCCAACTCTTTGTGACCCCATGAACTATAACCTGCCTGGTTCCTCTGTCCATGGAATTCTCCAGGCAAGAATACTGGGGTGGGTTGCCATTTCCTTCTCCAGGGGATCTTCCTGACCTGGGGATCGAACCCAGGTCTCTTGCGTTGCAGGCAGATTCTTTACCAACTGAGCCACCAGGGAAGCCCAGTCAGAAAGGAGTAATATCTCTAAAAGGGATATTTCAGCTGATAAAGAAAATATTTGGGATCAAAGAGACCGTTCCAATGTGCTTCAAACTATAACATATTGGGTGAGATGTACTTCTGACCCCTCAGAAGAGAAAACTGGCCTCTATTTGTTTTTCTGGAAAACAAACGGACACATTCATCTATCTTTAAGAGTGAATTGGGCACATAAGGGTGATTTTTCAGGACTATTCAAACACCAGTTACCAGATATTCCTGTCTGACAAGAGATTCCCTTAGGGGTCCATACTGGTGAGAAACAAGCTAAGAGAAGAGAAGTCTTCCTATAAGCCTGTACTGTCTATGCAGAGTGATAGCTATTTTAGATTGGGCTTCAACAAATTGAGATTGGAAGCTATAGGGCAGCAGCCAGATCTTATTCTACAGTCTCTGGATCACCCAGTACATTACTGCTGCTTCATCAGTGTTAAGTCGGTCATGGAAAGAAGCATAGCATAGCGTATGCCTAGAGTAAGAGAGAAATTGGGTTAGGCCAAATGAGACTCAAACAGAGGCCTAATGAAAAATGGAATTAAGATATCATTTTA
>SJYV01033559.1:0-22585 GCA_006410875.1 Neotragus pygmaeus
GTTTTTAATTGTAGGATAATTACTTTACAATGTTATGTTTCTGCCATACATCAACATGAATCAGCCCTAGGTATACATATATCCTGCCCTCTTAAACCTCTCTCCACCTCCCAGCCTATCCCACCCCTCTAGGATGTCACAGAGCACTAGGTTGAGCTCCCTTCATCATTCAGCAAAGTCCCACCGCCTATTTGTTTTACATATGGTGATGCATATGTTTCAGTGCTAGGCTCTCAATTTGTCCCACCTCTTCTTCCTTCCCTGTGTCCACAAATCTGTTCTCTATGTCTGCATCTTTATTGCTGCCCTACAAATAGCTTCATCAGAACCATCTTTCAAGATTCCATGTATATACATAGATAAATGATATTTGTTTTTCTCTTTCTGACTTACTTCATTCTGTATAACGATCTTTAGATTCATGCACCTCACTACAGCTGACTCAAATTTATTCCTTTTTATGGCTCAGTAAGATTCTATCACATATTTGTGCCACAGCTTCTTCATCCATTCATTTGTTGATGAACATCTAGATTGCTAACTGTTGTAAATAGTGCTGGAATGTATCAGGGCACCTGTGTCTTTCTGTATTGTGGTTTTCTCAGGTATATGCCCAGTAGTGGGATTGCTGGATCATATGATAGTTTTATTCCTGGTTTTTAAAGAAAGCTACATACCATTCCCCATACTGGCTGTATCAGTTTGCGTTCCCACTGACTGCAAGAGGGTTCCTCTTTCTCCACATCCTCTCCAGCATTTATTGTTTGTAGATTTTTTGATGATGGCCATTCTGACTGGTGTGAGGTGATGCTTCATTGTAGTCTTGATTTGTATTTCTCTAATAAGTGATACTGAGCATTTTTCATGTGTGATAAGGATTATATTGAATCTATAGATTACTTTTGATATTATGGACATTTTAACAATATGAATTCTTCCAGTTCTTGGACATGGGATATTGTCCCATTTACTTCAGTCTTCTATTTCATTAATGTCTGACAGTTTTCAGTGTACAGATCTTCACCTCCTTGGTGATATTTACTCATAAGTATTTTATTGTTTTTGTTTCTAAATCCCCCTTGTAAATAGGATTGTTTTCCTTATTTTTTAAAATCAGATAATTTGTTGGTAGCAGTTTTCCCTCATTATCTGTGAAAGATTTGTTTTAAGACCATTATACCAAAATTCAAGGATGCTCAAATCCCTTAAATAAAACAGTGTAGTACAGTTGGCCTTCTTTATTCTCAGGTTCTGTATCTACTGACGCTGAGGGCCAACTCTATATAGAAATATCACTGATATTTGTGTGTTGATTTTGTCTCCTGCCATGTTACTTCATTTGTTGACTAGTTCTAAGAGTTTTTGGTGGAATTTTTAGGATTTTCTATATGTAAGATCATAACATCTGCAAGCAGAAACAATTTTTCTTCTTTTTTATGATTTGGATGGCTTTTCTATCTTTTTTGCCTAATTTCTCTGGCTAGAACATCTAGTTCTGTATAGCATGTGAGTAGTCAAAGCAGGCACCTTGTCTTGTTTTGTCTTAGAGGAAAAGCTTTCAATCTTTTACTCTTGAGTGTGGTTAGCTGTGGGCTTGTCATATATAGCTTTACTATATTGAGGTATATTCTTTGTAGATTCAATTTGTTGATTTTTATCATAAATAGGTATTGAATTTTGTCAAATGCCTGCATTGGTATCTGCACATTTGAGTAAGCAGTCTTCTCTTCCAGACTTTATAGAATCACTTTGGCAGGGAGAGTCCTTCACCAGTCACTCAGCTTTGGATAATGTCCTAGCTGATGGGTCAGCTAGTGGTGTCCTTGGGCTAGTGGGGATTGCTTTCAGTCTCCATTTGGGCACAGACACTGCCCATGCCCAGGTCAGGGGGTGCCACTGTCTGGGCTCCATGTTTAAGCAGGCTCACTGGCTGGGCTCCCTAACTGTGGGAGGCTGCTAACTGGGCTCTGCAGTCAGCTGGGGCTGCTAACTTAGGCTCTCAGTCCCCTCGGGTAGGGTGCGTTGGCTGGCTTTTCCCTTGCAGGGTTGTGCCACTCATTGGACTCTTTGATTAGGCAGGGGCTACAGGCATGGCTCTGAAATTGCTCCTAGTCAGATGGAGTTTTAGACTGTGATCCCCAACGTGACGGTGCTGCTGGATGTACTTGGTGTTCAGATGGGACCAGCAGCAGGGCTTGGAGGTTGGATAAGACCTCTAGTGTGCTCTGAGGTCAGGGGGGGATGCAGACTATGCCCTGAAGTTGGGCAGGGCCAAAGGCTGGGCTTCACAATCAAGGAGACTGATAAATATGCTCCTCTGCTCTGGAAGGTCACTGGTCAGGCTCCCTGGTCCAGCGGGGCCTCCACGTGTGTCCTGCCGTTGAGTGGGACTTGAGATGTACTCTCCAGTCAGAGGGGCTGCTGTCTGGGCTCCTTCATGGATTGGGCTGTCAGCTTTGCTCCACAACTGGACAGGGTCACTGGCTGATATTCCTGCCTGGGCAAGACTATAGATGTGTTCAGTAACTGGGCAAGGCGTGGGCTGGGCGCTGCTGCTGGGAGGGTCAGCTTAGGCCTGACCACAGGCTGCCCAGAATCACTGTTGAGGCTGATTAGTTATACGAGGCCAGAGGCGGCACTGAACAGTCAGGCAGGACTGCTGACGAGATGCCTGACCTCAGCAAGACTGTAGGATGCGCTCTGTGGCTGTCCAGAGTTTCTGCTCAGGCCTTTTCCTCTCAAGGGACTGGATAACATAGCTGACAGTTAAGTGGGGCTGTGAACTTAGTTCTCTGCCTGAGTGGGGTCGTGGAAGCAGGCTTGCTGGCTGGTGACTGGAATTAGGCAGACCTGCCCATGGAGTTTGCTGTCTGGAGAAGGGCCACTGGCTGGACTCTGCAGGTATATGGACCTCTGATGGGCCTCTCCACTTGCTCGCAGCTGTGAGGATTGTGGTGGGCCAAAATCTGAGTGCTGGTTGCTGTAAGTCATTCTTCTTCTACTGAGATAAAGTGCAGCCCGGGCAACCCTTAGCATCTGGCTGTTGCTATGTGCCATTAACCCCCTACCCTGTTACCAGGCAACGGTTTCCATGGGACCTGTTACTGGTCCTGTTCAACCATTGGTGGGTGCCACAGCAGGTCACTCCCTCAAGAAACCAACTGGCAATGAGTGATTGTTAGTGGGCCATTCAGCCAATAGTGGCAGAGTGGTGGTCGTCAGGTGGAGAGTGAGGTAAGAGGCCAATCTTGGCCTTCTCCCCAGGACCTTCCAGCTCACCAGGCCTGGGCTGATGGGTGAACTAGGGCCCAGGGAACAGGCTGGGGGTTGTTTCCTGCAGGGCTCCAGAGCCCTTGCCAATGCCACCCACTGGCTGGACCCAGGCCTTAAGGCAGTGAAACTTTCCCCCTCTTGGCCTCTGAGACCTAATAGCAGAGGCAGTCTGTCTGGGTCCTAGTCTGAGAGACCTGCCCCCTATGTTTGGGCGGCCTGAGGAGCCTGAGGGCCAGTTGGGTCCTGCGTGCCTGCCTCCTTCAGTGATGATGGCTGGGCAGGGTCTGGGGATCTGACCTTTCTTTCAGTTCAGTTCAGTCGCTCAGTCGTGTCCAACTCTTTGTGACCCCATGAATCGCAGCACGCCAGGCCTCCCTGTCCATCACTGTCTCTCGGAGTTCACCCAAACTCATGTGCATCGAGTCAGTGATGCCATCCAGCCATCTTATCCTCTGTTGTCCCCTTCTCCTACTGCCCCCGATCCCTCCCAGCATCAGGGTCTTTTCCAATCAGTCAGCTCTTCGCATGAGGTGGCCAATGTACTGGAGTTTCAGCCTCAGCATCAGTTCTTCCAACGAACACCCAGGACTGACTTCCTTTAGGATGGACTGGTTGGATCTCCTGGCAGTCCAAGGGACTCTGACCTTTAGGGAGCTCTCAATGGAGATCTGCCTCCTCTTAGCTGGGACTGGACACCCAGAGGGTGAAAGTTACACCTGGGAACCTTGCCCTTTCTTGTCAGAACCAAATAACTTCTGTTTGGGGGAGATTTACAGGAACATCATTACCTGACCATGACTTGACCTCAAGAACAAAGGCTCTGACACTTTGAAGCTTACAACTAACCATGCTCCTCCTTCAAGTTTTCTAGGGAAGGGTTTTGGTGAGAGCTCTCAGGAGTTTGGGGTTTTTAAGGCATGACCCACCCATCTCCTTGCATGACCGTCAATAAACCTTTATCTGTTCCAAACTCTGATGTTTTGGTATTGTTTGGCCTCACTGTGTGATGGGCACGTGGACTTGCATTTCGGTAACACTGTGTGTCTGTAACCCCTCAGTGGTCAAGCCTTGCAGATTTTCCCAGCGTTCCCTGAGATGCGAGTCCCAACTGGGCTCCTTGTGAAGTGTCCCGCAGGCTGTGAAGCTGAGGTCCACCCTGGGCTCTGTCTCTCCCACTGGCAGAACCATGGCACAGGCTGGCTGTCTCCCCACTACAGGGATTTCTGTGCCGGGCAGTCTCAGGGAAGGTGACTGTGGTTGGAGGGCAGCTGCTCCTCTCACCCTTCCAGTGTAGTCTTCCTAGAGGACCCCCATTCTAGAATTTTCACAGTGGTGTCTTATCTACGATTAGTTGCTAGTTGGTCTTTTTGTGGTGGGACTGAAGAACAACTGATGTTGCCATCTTGATGATGTCACTCTCTGGGTGAAGTGTCTTGACACTTCAGTTTGTATGGGGCATGTTTTGTGCAGAAATGGGAATAATTTACTATTAAATGGGCCAGGGTTCTAATACATAAAATTGTTGTAAACAGATATAGCTACTGTGTACTTTTTGTGCCCGAATGTATGAATGACAATCGGGCATTGAAACCCTCCAGGGAGGAAGGGAGGAAAGCTCTCCTGATAAGGACTCCCAGGGAAAGTTTACAGAATTGACTAGGGAACAGATGCTGTGAAGAAGTGGATTAGTATACATAAATATTTACAAGGAAGACAAAACATATTCAGACATTTTCTCACAGTGAATCAAACATAGTTGAAATTAGCCAGCACTGGCATCTCCTTGACTTTCTTCTTGTTTTTTTTTATCTAGCCTCCTTCTTCCTTTGGTTGTTTCTTGGCAGATCAGCATAAATACTCAGGAAATATCTCTGAAGGCTTATTCCTATGAAAAGACAAGATTAAAGTAGATTCTTTATGCTCTTAAATCAGTTGGGCTGCTTAATATGTTGCAAGTACAAAAAATTTATTCAGCCTTCAACAAATTTTTCATGGCTTCCTCATTTTTCCTTCTTCTGACATAACTTCTGTTTCATGGTGAATGAAATCTTGTTTTCAGCAATTTCAAAGTAACTTCACCTTACCCACATGATTTTAGGGATCAGAGAAGAGGCCAGATTAAATATTAACCTTCAGCTGTGTTGTTCATGCTGACACTCAGGCAAATCTTGAGTTTTCTGGGCTGATGTTTGACAGGGCATCTTATTTCTTCCAGCTATAGGCTAGAAATTATAGAATTTATGCAGAGTTGAGGTCTACTTTGTGTGAAATTAAATGATCAAATGAACACTGGAAACTTAGCAAGGCATTCTTTTTTTTTTTAATTTTAATTAACCAAGTAAAGAAATCCCCTCTGTTAAAAGCTTTGAAGCTTTTTGTTCTGTTTTTGCTTTTCTATCTTTCTCTCACTTTTTTATTACTTTTTCTTTTTAGTAGTGATAGGGTAAGGGGAGCAGGTGTTCCTAACTGTAAATCCTGCATCCCTGATGGGGTGGTTAGGTTCTCTAGATTTTCTGACATCTTTGTGGATTGTCTCATAGCTATAGGACATTAGTTTCCCTCTATGATATATGGGTTGTTAAGTCACTGTGTTGACTATATTAAGTACCTGGAGATTATTATGGGTTGTAAAAAAGCATGGTATGACCACTGTGTACAACATAGCAGTACTGATTCAGATTCCATTGACAGAATCGTGTATTATGTCTGAACGATATAAATAGAGTTAGGATCATGGATAGAAGTTAACTTATTTTTTGATTCTTCCATTGTAATTTACATATACTTTCCTTTAAAAATATTTTATTCTTCTTAGTAGATCTGAAATTGCTTTCTTCTCAAAGCTTAAGTTTTATAACATGTTACTGTCATTCCAACCTAGTAGTAGTGTTTTCTTTAATTACTGTCAGAGCTGGGAATCAGAGCTTTGGCATAATTTCTTGTTTCAGCATATCACTTGGCTCTCTAGATAGGTTTTATCTACTTAATTTTTACTTTTAAGTAATATAAAAATCTTTTTCTTTAGAAAAGAAGTATACTTAACTTTTTCATAAGGGAAGACTGAGATGATAAAAAATTAAGTTTGATAAACTGGTGGACTGACAATTCAAAACTCCTATTAGAACCATATAACACTGTTTTTGTTTTTTTTTTGCTGCCCCCCCCCTTTTTTTTTAACTTTGAAAGACAGGCATTATTGTGTTTCTACTTTCCTAGGGTTTGGGCATTGTCACAATATTCTCCAAGCTTTCAAAAGTTTGGTAATGACTTGATCCAATTGTTTAATGGCCCTAAAATTCAAGTTAGAATTGAACAAAAGCAATTTGATAATCTTTATCTAGATATATTCCACTTTTATAACAGCAATCTTGGTTTAGGCTTTGACTGCTTTTATGTTCAGAGAATTAAATGACCTCTCAGTGAAAAGCAAAGTTAATAAAATGTTTGGCATTTAAAAATGATTTTTACCCTACAGCCTGTATAAAGCGTCTTTTCCTATAAGAGACAATATTTTTCTGAAGTGTTTTTATGCCTAATATTGAAAGATTCACCAATCCCCATAGAAGCATCCTGCTGAAACCTCCTGTAATGTGCTGCAAAAGGGTCTACAATAGAGCCTCTAATTCCTTATTTGTACTCCTGTCTCCTCTCTTGCCTTCCTTTTCTCCTTGACCCTGAATTCTTTTCTTATCCATCGAAACTGCTCGAACCCCTGCTGCTAAGTCTCAGCGAGAGACTCTGTTTCCTGCAGAGGGCAGGAAATGTTGCAGGTCCTCCTTGATTGATAAGAGGTGCAGAGCCCTGCTGAGCAGCTGCAATAAGCAAATCCCTACTTCAGTGGAAGTGGGTGTTTTTAAGCTATTGATCTCCACCTGAGAGTGCCTTACACAGAGTCAGAAAGGGTGACGTGGCTTATTGATGTGGTCCCTGGTCAAGCAATGGTCATATACACTGCAGAGTGATCATGCAGATTTGGAAGGGGACCGCTAAATATGAAATGATGGCACTCGGTCATGATTCATGTTGATAATAAATATAGCAACATTGCCATAGTGGCCTTTATATTCAGTTGTTTTTGTTATGATTATTGTCGTTCAAGAACTGCATTTTCCAATTAATGGAAGTACTTTAGGTACATTATCTATAATAATCACTTTTAATGACAACAACGAATATGGAAATTAGACCAGAACATAAAATTAAGGATGTTTGAATAATTATAGTGCAATCAAGTCAAAATTACTGATGTCTTTGACACTGGATTTTGTGGAAAACAGCACAAGAACACATGTGCTTTGGAAGCTGAAAGTACATCAGATTTTGACAGCACAACTGCATAAATTACCAAGTAGTTTGGGTGATTTTTTTCTTCTATAAATCTCCAAGTAAAAATAACAGTTGCAAGGATGATTTCTGAACTAAATTAGAATGAATAAACCAATATGCAAGTAACTTCTTAAATATGNACGGTTTCCATGGGACATGTTACTGGTCCTGTTCAACCATTGGTGGGTGCCACAGCAGGTCACTCCCTCAAGAAACCAACTGGCAATGAGTGATTGTTAGTGGGCCATTCAGCCAATAGTGGCAGAGTGGTGGTCGTCAGGTGGAGAGTGAGGTAAGAGGCCAATCTTGGCCTTCTCCCCAGGACCTTCCAGCTCACCAGGCCTGGGCTGATGGGTGAACTAGGGCCCAGGGAACAGGCTGGGGGTTGTTTCCTGCAGGGCTCCAGAGCCCTTGCCAATGCCACCCACTGGCTGGACCCAGGCCTTAAGGCAGTGAAACTTTCCCCCTCTTGGCCTCTGAGACCTAATAGCAGAGGCAGTCTGTCTGGGTCCTAGTCTGAGAGACCTGCCCCCTATGTTTGGGCGGCCTGAGGAGCCTGAGGGCCAGTTGGGTCCTGCGTGCCTGCCTCCTTCAGTGATGATGGCTGGGCAGGGTCTGGGGATCTGACCTTTCTTTCAGTTCAGTTCAGTCGCTCAGTCGTGTCCAACTCTTTGTGACCCCATGAATCGCAGCACGCCAGGCCTCCCTGTCCATCACTGTCTCTCGGAGTTCACCCAAACTCATGTGCATCGAGTCAGTGATGCCATCCAGCCATCTTATCCTCTGTTGTCCCCTTCTCCTACTGCCCCCGATCCCTCCCAGCATCAGGGTCTTTTCCAATCAGTCAGCTCTTCGCATGAGGTGGCCAATGTACTGGAGTTTCAGCCTCAGCATCAGTTCTTCCAACGAACACCCAGGACTGACTTCCTTTAGGATGGACTGGTTGGATCTCCTGGCAGTCCAAGGGACTCTGACCTTTAGGGAGCTCTCAATGGAGATCTGCCTCCTCTTAGCTGGGACTGGACACCCAGAGGGTGAAAGTTACACCTGGGAACCTTGCCCTTTCTTGTCAGAACCAAATAACTTCTGTTTGGGGGAGATTTACAGGAACATCATTACCTGACCATGACTTGACCTCAAGAACAAAGGCTCTAACACTTTGAAGCTTACAACTAACCATGCTCCTCCTTCAAGTTTTCTAGGGAAGGGTTTTGGTGAGAGCTCTCAGGAGTTTGGGGTTTTTAAGGCATGACCCACCCATCTCCTTGCATGACCGTCAATAAACCTTTATCTGTTCCAAACTCTGATGTTTTGGTATTGTTTGGCCTCACTGTGTGATGGGCACGTGGACTTGCATTTCGGTAACACTGTGTGTCTGTAACCCCTCAGTGGTCAAGCCTTGCAGATTTTCCCAGCGTTCCCTGAGATGCGAGTCCCAACTGGGCTCCTTGTGAAGTGTCCCGCAGGCTGTGAAGCTGAGGTCCACCCTGGGCTCTGTCTCTCCCACTGGCAGAACCATGGCACAGGCTGGCTGTCTCCCCACTACAGGGATTTCTGTGCCGGGCAGTCTCAGGGAAGGTGACTGTGGTTGGAGGGCAGCTGCTCCTCTCACCCTTCCAGTGTAGTCTTCCTAGAGGACCCCCATTCTAGAATTTTCACAGTGGTGTCTTATCTACGATTAGTTGCTAGTTGGTCTTTTTGTGGTGGGACTGAAGAACAACTGATGTTGCCATCTTGATGATGTCACTCTCTGGGTGAAGTGTCTTGACACTTCAGTTTGTATGGGGCATGTTTTGTGCAGAAATGGGAATAATTTACTATTAAATGGGCCAGGGTTCTAATACATAAAATTGTTGTAAACAGATATAGCTACTGTGTACTTTTTGTGCCCGAATGTATGAATGACAATCGGGCATTGAAACCCTCCAGGGAGGAAGGGAGGAAAGCTCTCCTGATAAGGACTCCCAGGGAAAGTTTACAGAATTGACTAGGGAACAGATGCTGTGAAGAAGTGGATTAGTATACATAAATATTTACAAGGAAGACAAAACATATTCAGACATTTTCTCACAGTGAATCAAACATAGTTGAAATTAGCCAGCACTGGCATCTCCTTGACTTTCTTCTTGTTTTTTTTTATCTAGCCTCCTTCTTCCTTTGGTTGTTTCTTGGCAGATCAGCATAAATACTCAGGAAATATCTCTGAAGGCTTATTCCTATGAAAAGACAAGATTAAAGTAGATTCTTTATGCTCTTAAATCAGTTGGGCTGCTTAATATGTTGCAAGTACAAAAAATTTATTCAGCCTTCAACAAATTTTTCATGGCTTCCTCATTTTTCCTTCTTCTGACATAACTTCTGTTTCATGGTGAATGAAATCTTGTTTTCAGCAATTTCAAAGTAACTTCACCTTACCCACATGATTTTAGGGATCAGAGAAGAGGCCAGATTAAATATTAACCTTCAGCTGTGTTGTTCATGCTGACACTCAGGCAAATCTTGAGTTTTCTGGGCTGATGTTTGACAGGGCATCTTATTTCTTCCAGCTATAGGCTAGAAATTATAGAATTTATGCAGAGTTGAGGTCTACTTTGTGTGAAATTAAATGATCAAATGAACACTGGAAACTTAGCAAGGCATTCTTTTTTTTTTTAATTTTAATTAACCAAGTAAAGAAATCCCCTCTGTTAAAAGCTTTGAAGCTTTTTGTTCTGTTTTTGCTTTTCTATCTTTCTCTCACTTTTTTATTACTTTTTCTTTTTAGTAGTGATAGGGTAAGGGGAGCAGGTGTTCCTAACTGTAAATCCTGCATCCCTGATGGGGTGGTTAGGTTCTCTAGATTTTCTGACATCTTTGTGGATTGTCTCATAGCTATAGGACATTAGTTTCCCTCTATGATATATGGGTTGTGAAGTCACTGTGTTGACTATATTAAGTACCTGGAGATTATTATGGGTTGTAAAAAAGCATGGTATGACCACTGTGTACAACATAGCAGTACTGATTCAGATTCCATTGACAGAATCGTGTATTATGTCTGAACGATATAAATAGAGTTAGGATCATGGATAGAAGTTAACTTATTTTTTGATTCTTCCATTGTAATTTACATATACTTTCCTTTAAAAATATTTTATTCTTCTTAGTAGATCTGAAATTGCTTTCTTCTCAAAGCTTAAGTTTTATAACATGTTACTGTCATTCCAACCTAGTAGTAGTGTTTTCTTTAATTACTGTCAGAGCTGGGAATCAGAGCTTTGGCATAATTTCTTGTTTCAGCATATCACTTGGCTCTCTAGATAGGTTTTATCTACTTAATTTTTACTTTTAAGTAATATAAAAATCTTTTTCTTTAGAAAAGAAGTATACTTAACTTTTTCATAAGGGAAGACTGAGATGATAAAAAATTAAGTTTGATAAACTGGTGGACTGACAATTCAAAACTCCTATTAGAACCATATAACACTGTTTTTGTTTTTTTTTTGCTGCCCCCCCCCTTTTTTTTTAACTTTGAAAGACAGGCATTATTGTGTTTCTACTTTCCTAGGGTTTGGGCATTGTCACAATATTCTCCAAGCTTTCAAAAGTTTGGTAATGACTTGATCCAATTGTTTAATGGCCCTAAAATTCAAGTTAGAATTGAACAAAAGCAATTTGATAATCTTTATCTAGATATATTCCACTTTTATAACAGCAATCTTGGTTTAGGCTTTGACTGCTTTTATGTTCAGAGAATTAAATGACCTCTCAGTGAAAAGCAAAGTTAATAAAATGTTTAGCATTTAAAAATGATTTTTACCCTACAGCCTGTATAAAGCGTCTTTTCCTATAAGAGACAATATTTTTCTGAAGTGTTTTTATGCCTAATATTGAAAGATTCACCAATCCCCATAGAAGCATCCTGCTGAAACCTCCTGTAATGTGCTGCAAAAGGGTCTACAATAGAGCCTCTAATTCCTTATTTGTACTCCTGTCTCCTCTCTTGCCTTCCTTTTCTCCTTGACCCTGAATTCTTTTCTTATCCATCGAAACTGCTCGAACCCCTGCTGCTAAGTCTCAGCGAGAGACTCTGTTTCCTGCAGAGGGCAGGAAATGTTGCAGGTCCTCCTTGATTGATAAGAGGTGCAGAGCCCTGCTGAGCAGCTGCAATAAGCAAATCCCTACTTCAGTGGAAGTGGGTGTTTTTAAGCTATTGATCTCCACCTGAGAGTGCCTTACACAGAGTCAGAAAGGGTGACGTGGCTTATTGATGTGGTCCCTGGTCAAGCAATGGTCATATACACTGCAGAGTGATCATGCAGATTTGGAAGGGGACCGCTAAATATGAAATGATGGCACTCGGTCATGATTCATGTTGATAATAAATATAGCAACATTGCCATAGTGGCCTTTATATTCAGTTGTTTTTGTTATGATTATTGTCGTTCAAGAACTGCATTTTCCAATTAATGGAAGTACTTTAGGTACATTATCTATAATAATCACTTTTAATGACAACAACGAATATGGAAATTAGACCAGAACATAAAATTAAGGATGTTTGAATAATTATAGTGCAATCAAGTCAAAATTACTGATGTCTTTGACACTGGATTTTGTGGAAAACAGCACAAGAACACATGTGCTTTGGAAGCTGAAAGTACATCAGATTTTGACAGCACAACTGCATAAATTACCAAGTAGTTTGGGTGATTTTTTTCTTCTATAAATCTCCAAGTAAAAATAACAGTTGCAAGGATGATTTCTGAACTAAATTAGAATGAATAAACCAATATGCAAGTAACTTCTTAAATATGTTTTCTCTCTGAAAGCAAAGTTGTATAATCTATGTTTAACACAGTGCCTAGGTAATGGTAAAATATTGTTTTTAGTGTTTAAAGAGGGTGTATTATCTGACCAATAAAACTGACTAGAGTGAATTGTGTTGAATTAAGTCAGTAACCAAGCATATAAAATGCATTTGGTTAGAGGGCTTAGTAGATATAAAAATGTAGTTTTACATATTGGAAATACTTTTTTATCTCATGTTAGTGTAAGCATGTAATAACTCAGTGGATTTAGAAGCGTGTGTCTCAGCCAATAATATCTATGATGATACATACAAAATTAGGAGGCATAGGCTGTGAATATTCTATTTTCTTGAGAACACAAAGTGAGTCAAGGACAAAATGGGATAAAATGGGAGTAAGGCAAATGGGATAAAAGTCTAGGCTCAACCCACTCCTCGTTTCTTCAGTAAGAGCAGCCCGTCTTTTCTGTTACTATATTAAAAAACGATTGGGGATAACTGGCTGTTCAAATAATGTCCTCCCTTCAAAAAAATGGGCACACTTTAATCCCCAGATCCTATTTAATATGTTACTTTGCACATCATAAAAGACTTGTAGATGTCCTTAAGATTATGAGCTTTAAAATAAGGAGATTATACTGGATTACCCAAGTAAAGCCCATGTAATCACTTGAACCCTTTAAAGCAAAAGAGAAGGCAGAAGATTCAGTCAGAGAAATGTGGCAGAAGAGGAAAACAGAGAAGATGCTGCAGGAAGTGATGTCAGATTCCGAGCATGAAAAGGGTTTGATACACTGTCCCTGGCTCTGACATGCAGGAGTCCTTGTGCAGAGAAGAGAGGCTTTAAGAGTTAAGGGTGGACTTTAGCCAGGAGCCAGGAGCCAGGAAGGGAATAGGGACTTCAATTCTGCAACGGCCAGGACCTGGATTTTGCCAACAACCTGAATGAACTTGGAAGAGGGTTTTTCTGAGAGCCTCCAATAGGAGTTTAACTTGCCAATATTTTGTAATATTCTTGTGAAACCTGGAACAGAGAAGCTATTTGAGGCAAACTTCTTACTTACAAAACTGTTGTTTTAAGCTGCTGAATTTGTGGTTGTTAGGGCAGTGAAATTAATACGGTAACATTGAGTAACAACATACATTTAAAATGTACATCTTGATGAATTTTTCTCCTTCTATATTCCCAAGTAACCATCAAATCACTATATAGGATACTCACAGGAGGAGATCAAGATGGTGGAATAGGACACAGAGCTCGTCTCCTCCCACAAATACATCAAAAATACATATATGTGTGCAACAGTTCTCATAGAATACCTACTGAGTGCTGGCAAAAGATCTCATACAACCAAAAAGGCAAGAAAGATCACTAGGTAACCAGGTAGGATGAAAGAGAGAGAAAAAAAAAAAAAGGAATTGAGACAGGACCTGTGCCCCTGGGTGGGAACTGTGAAAGAAGAAAAGTTCTCTCACCCTGGGAGCCCCCTTCACTGGCTGGGAGATCAGCTGGGATAGATAGGGAGCTTCGAAGGCTCAGGGGAGAGTGCAGCCACCCACTTGTGGAAGGCAGAACCATATAGCACAGATGGTCCTTGCCGCCTTGCTGCACTCCCCAGCACAAGAGACACGTGTGCTCATGTGTAGAGGGCAGGGGCTGAAACTCAGGCTTCAACCAAGGAGGGGCCTAGGGCTGGCTGCACGGAGACAGCCCAAGGGGACTGGAGTGTTGACCAATCTGCAACTGCAGGATATGCTCCAGACAGAGTCCAGGACCCCACTGTTAACCCAAAATAGCTTAAGAAGACTGAAATGTAAGACATGGTATCATAAAAACCCTAGAAAAGAACACAGGCAAAACATTCTCTGACATAGAGCATGCCAGTGTTTTCTTGGGTCAGTCTCCCAAGACAGTAGAAATAAAAGCATAAATAAATAAATGACCACCTAATCAATGTACAAGCTTTTGTATAGCAAGTTAGTTAGATAAGTTGCTTAGTCATGTCCGACTCTTTGTGACCTCGAGGACTGTAGCCCACCAGGCTCCTCCATCCATGGGATTCTCCAGGCAAGAATACTGGGGTTGGTTGCCGTATAGCAAAGGAAACTATAAATAAAACTAAAAGACAGCTTGTGGACTGGGAGAAAATATTTGATGTGACAAACAAGGGCTTAATTTTTTTTTAAATACATACAACTCAGTAACACAAAAACCAAGCAACCCAATCAAAAAAGGGGCAGCAGACCGCTCTTTGTGCTGCTGCTGCTGCTGAAGGCTTGGAATAGGGAGGGGTTGGCATTATAATCAATGATGTTTTTCAATAAAATATATAAAACTTTTACCAGAACAGTTGCACATTCCTCTTAACCACTCTTCAAAATTATTGGTGTATTTTAAATGGCAACAATTAGTGTATTTTAAATTGCTACACAATAAACATGTTATTGGTTTCTGAGTCAACATTTTTCTTGCAAAACCAGGTTTTAGGTGTTTCCATTTTTAAGAAGATATTTCCAAAACTAAAAGTATTTGTATTACAAGATTTCTGTCTTTTTTTGTGCCCTCTGTGAAGAGGCAACTATTTTCTTTCTTAAGACTACTTTCTATTCTGTGCTCACAGACTAGAACATCCTCTTTGATGACTAAGAGGAACCCAGAGCTATGAGGACAGCATCTTTATGAGCTATAGGTACATATTCTTCTCTTCACCTTGATGATGCCGATAGATCACATTGCCCTAATTCCTTTTTGTTCATCATTACTTGCTTTTGGCTTGTTACAGAAAACATTTCCAGACATTTTAATATTGAAGACTTTTTGTTTCCTCCCATGCCCATTTCTTCTATGATAGATGAATATAGAATCTAATACTTTTCTGTTGTTCTTTATTGACCAGAGAAAAGTAAACAACTAGATTGTGCTCAGAGCCTGTCTCATGCCTCATTAGGTGCCAGGGGTAAGCAGATGGCAGCAGCATTACATGGCTCTGCAGAAACATCTGATTTATGTTCATGAGCAAGTGATGGTCTTCGAGACATGGGCACCAAAGTCATGAGTGGTGCCATATTCATCATAAAAATGAAAGATATTTTCTTATTTGTCATGAAATAACCCATGCATGTAATTCCTTTGAGGGGGAAAGATAAATAGTTGGTTAGAACAAATTGATTTTTAAAAATCATATTATACAGTTGTCTTTCCAAAATCAGTGATTTGGTTGCTTTGGCAAAAATTAAACAAAAATGTTAACATCTATAGCTCAGAAGTATATGAAAGTTCAAATTTCCATAGCTTAAAGTATGATCATTTTATCCTATTTTAATAGAAAAGCTTCTACACTTGGAAGACTGCATGGTTCCCTTTTCCTTAGAGCAAATTCTTATGTTTAGAAATGTGTATCTTTAAATGATTTCAGTGATGATAAGTGAGCACCATCAAACATCCTCTGATAGCAGAAGCGCTGGATGGATGAAGGTAGCCTTTGTAGATCTGAGATTAAGTAGAGGATACTTTTTGGATTTATTAGATCATAATAATAGCCTTGGATTTTGCAATATTTTACCATTTACAGATGGCTTTTTCTTAATAAGCATAGCGGATAGTCTTCAGTCTTTTTAGGGCAAGAAGACCACATCAGAAGTTAATTTATGTGGCTAGTAAGTGGGAGAAAATCCAGTTAAAATTTCAGTTTCCTATGCTAGGGTCCTAAAGTCAAAATCTTAATTCTAATCTTGATTTCAGTTATTTATAATTGCTTTTCCAAATGTCTGTGAGAAGTGTCCCTTGACGACTTAGCATCCTTGGAGTATCAAACCTAGAACTTGACTTCAAAGGCCCTAGGTTCTAATTTAGATTCTTTTGTCATAATTCAGGAAACATGGCACCTTCAATGGGTTTCATACCCAACAATCAGCAAAAAGATTTTTCAGGGGACTACAAAAGGTAAAGTATCATATTAGATGCTATGGCACCAACAGGTAGGAAAAGTTGTGTTTCTCTAAGGAACTTGCAGTCAGCTTTTGGAGACAAGGTTTATTCGCATTGGCATTAGAGTATCGTAAGGCGGTTGGTTCACTGCATCTTTAAAGCTGAAATCTCTTATAGGCCTTTCCTTGTTTTTGCTTTTTTTTTTTGGTGAGAACTCAAAGTTTGGGAAATTAAAGTGACTTGTAATGAGGGTTCTAAGGTAGATTTATAACAGAGGTGTGCTTAGGCTGGGGTGCTTTGGTGCCTAGTTGAATGTTTTCCTATTTCACCCTCCTGAGCTGCTGTAGAAGTTGGGCAGACTGTTAATGCAGTATACTCCAAGAAGGAAAAGCCACCCATTCTAAGAAAAGCCCATGCAGGATTAGATATCTGAGCTGTTCTTTGAAAGATGTGCAATATTTAGATAAGTGAAGTGGGAAAGGCTTTCCAAGGGACCAGTAGGATGGATTAGCAGATCAGGGATTAGCCAATGTAAATGAAGTAGATGCTTTCTTCTGTTGAAAATAATTGGGAAGGAAAGCTTGGAAATCTAAATAAAGAGTGAAATCATGGCAACATATTGGAGAGATTTATTTCATAGTGGAGAAAGAGGCCAAGCTGGAGATTATTGTTTGGGTATGAATGATGATGAGGGTTTCTCTGGTGGCTCAGGCGGTAAAGAATCACACTGCAGTGTGGGAGACCTGGCTTTGATCCTTGGTCGGGAAAATCCCTTGGAGAAGGGAATGCTATCCATTCCAGTCTTCTAGCCTGGAGAATTCCATGGGCAGAGGAGCCTGGTGGGCTACAGTCCATGGGGTCACTGAGTCAGACATGACGTAGTGACTGACACCGTGAATGATAACAGCCCAATGGACAGGGTCATTGTGGAAATGAAAAGAATGGTACAGGTGTGAGAACTCTTGAAGGAAAGACTGATCAGAATTGATGACAACTTGGACTGAGGCGTGACAGAGAAAATACAGGCAAAGGAGTTTAGAAGTTTGGATTTTAATGGTGAAAACAAATGAGAAATGAAATACATGAGCATAAAGGGAGAAATTAGAAGAAGCCAGTTTTGAGGGGAAAGTGATAATTTTATTGGTCTTTAGGTTGAGAGTGTAATGACTAAGTAGAAAACTTTAGACAATAGAAAGACACCTTTATTCAGTAAAGAAATCAGAGACTTGGAAATGATCTACTTTAAAAAGTAGTAATTGAGATATAGCAGTGAAATTAAACTCTGAGGACTGGAGTTTAGGAGAAGAGCTTTGGGAAACACCTAACTCTGGGGGAGGGAGCAGGGGAGAGAAGTCAGTACGGATAGTCAAGACCCAAAGGATCTGGGTTGGCCTGGAAGCAGGAAAATCAAAGTGTGAGACAAGAATTCAGTTTCAAAAAGAAGGAGGTGGCTAACTTTAGCAAGAGAGTAAAAATGTATTTATAAAGTTTTCTGTTAAAAGAATATGAAGGAGAAATATAATAATCCTTATAGACTGAGCCCAAGAAGTCTATCAAAGTTGGTAGGAATATGTAAGCAGGAGACATTTGTAGAGCTTGGTCAGGTGGCTTATCACATTTCCTAAAATATAAACAAATCCAAGAAAGTAAACAAAACTTAAATAGATGTATAAAAAATGTTTTCACTCTTGAAAGTATCAATATCTCTTTGTTTCATTTTCATTTTTTTATGCAGTTAAATTTTCACTAAAATTTTTTAAAAGCAGAATTCCAAAAAGAAGGTAAAGGAATTAGTGTTCTTTAATTTTTCTGGGGAATATTACCCCAAAGAAAGAACAAATACATTTTGACAGGTAGACAAAAGGAATTTATTTTCCGAGAAGAATGATTTAGTAATTCTAATTTAGAATATTTGAAGCACAATATCTTCATTTCCTAAACCAGTTTGGAAAAAACAAAGATATTTTAAAATTAACAGAGCATTTAAAAAAAATTGGTGAGAGTAGACAGAGGTGTGAATTATAGCATTAGATGTGTGGAGAATTTAATAAGATGTTTAGTAGGTTTACTGTGAACTCTTGACATTCCAAGTTAACATAATTTTCATTTTCTTTTTTACATCTGCTATTAGAACACCCTTGGAATTAATTTCTAAAGCTTCACTTGCCTTTGAGCATCCAATTGCTTTGTACATGTCTTCATGTTTACTGTCAAATGATAGAAAAATATTTTATACATGAATTATTTAAAAAATCATAAGTAAAAAAATGAAGTTTATTTCCTATGTTTGTAAATAACTTTCTAAATTTTGTGGAATGCTCGTTAAGACTAAAAAAAAAATCAATCTGTTAAGATTTTTAAAGATTATACTAAAAATTTTCTAAGCCCAGATATGTGAAAATAATAGTTAGTTCCATTTTTCTGATTTATATTAGAATTATTTTGCATTGTTCATTCTTATTTTGGATGATGGAGTTGAATAAATGTTATTAAGGACCTGAAATTTCTGGAATATAGTCTGTACAGTAGATAAACAGGTCTATTACAGATTTGAACTCTGGACTCCTATGTCATATGGAAACTTTTTGCTTTCATAAAACCATACTTTCCCCCTCTAGGATTTCTTAATTTTCTATCTCAGCGTCTACTGCATCTGTATCTTATTCTAAATGTGTGTATATTAGTCACTCAGTCGCGTCCGAGTCTTTGTGACCCCACGGACTGTAGCCTGCCAGGCTCCTCTGTCCGTGGCATTCTCCAGGCAAGAATACTAGAGTGGATTGCCATTCCCTTCTCCAGGAGATCCTCCCTAATCAGGGATAGAACCCAGGTCTCCTGCATTGCAGGTAGACTCTTTACCATCTGAGCCACCAGGGAAGGCTTTATTCTAAATGGAAAAGGTCAAAAGTTGGGATCTTTAGAAAAATTTTGGACAGCAATACTTAATTTGACATGTATATAATGCCTGTGTAACAAACATATAGCAAGATTGAAATACAATGATATCTCCTCAAACACGAGATCCCGATATAAAAACTTCAGATTAGGTGAAGTAACTTTGCAGTTCATTTTGGTAACTTAAAGATTTTTAGATTTCATTGTATGCAAAGTGTGACCAGTAATTCTGGAGATACTTAGAAAAAAGACAACTGGGAGTTGGGATATTACAAAGGGAAGGAAAGCTAATGGTAGAAAAGGAGCGTTTTATAACAGCTAGGAAAAATACTAAAAGATTTTTCAGAAAGAAAAATGAAAGAAAAACTGGGCTTTGGAAAATTCCCCATAGCTTCCAGGAGGAAGAGAGGCTACTTGGTTGATGACTCAATGTGCTAAGCACCTTGGGGAGACCTCGGCGAGATGAGTGAGGCTGGCAATGGGGAGATGGGAGTCCGTTCTGAGTCATAACTACTACATTCAAAACGGATAACCAACAAGGACCTACTGTATAGCACATGGAACTCCCCTCAATGTTATCCGGCAGCCTGAATGGGAGGGAGGTTTTGGGGAAGAATGAATACGTGTATTCGTACGGCTGAGTCCCTTTCACTGTTCACCTGAAACTACCACAACATTGTTAGTTGGCTATACCCCAATACAAAATAAAAAGTTTAAAATTTGAAAAAAAAGCTAAAAAGACCATGGTCATTTAGATATAGTCACAGACAAAGAAAAAAGATACTTTGAAGTATTTGTGTTAGCTGCAACAAAGCTTAATTATAATAATTTATAAGCATGTTATTAATACTGGAGAAGAGAGATGGGGAGAGAAGGAGATTCTGAAAACTTGAAGCATGCAAGTGTATAATAACTGTTATTGCTAATCGTGATGTATAAAATCCTTGGTTTTATTTAGGATGTTGTTTTCAAAATTTTGTTTTACAAATGTGAAGGTATTTTTTTAGCCTCCTCACGGATTTAGCTGTGACATTGTTTTCTCAGCTCTGTTTTTCTCTTATGCCTTTAATTTATTGACTGTAAATTACACCACAGGAATTTTTCTCAACCCGAGCCCTGTGGTTTGGGAGAAACTATTACGTTTCCAGAAAAATCAGGACAAATTTGTATAAAGGGATTTTAAAAGGGTAAAGCTGGACATTCCTGAAGCAATTTTGGCTGATTTCCAGTACCATAAAGTAATGCAATTTAAAATCAACATGTCTAACCTACCAGTGAACTTTCAAAATGAAAATTTGCATCTATTTAGTGATGAGACAATCTGTCCCCTCCCAAAATTCGAGCATTCTTATCTTAGAAGCTGAGATTCTCTACTAAAAGCCTGAAGTAACCTCCTTTAAGTCCTGGCATATAAATGTGAAGATAGATACACCTTTATGTAACCCTGGGTCCCAAGATTCGCCAGCCCTTGAATCTAACTGATTTCATAGCCAAATTACTGACCACATTTTACAGCTCTGAGTCACATCTCCATATCTCCTTAAATAGCACTGAGGGATGCCCCGGGGGATATGGTCCTCAGATACAAGTATGCTGACATTTTCTGCTTTGGTCTCCTCACCCAGAAGCTCTGTCACAGCTGCTGCTCCTAAGGGTGCTTCTTTCCATGTGGCCAGCACCGTCTGTACCCTCTTCCCTTACATGTGCTCAGGTTTCACTTCACCACCACATGCACAGGGATGGCTTCCCTGTTCCTTCCCTATGACTGTGTGAAGCTCTGTATTCTCTGCCCTCTCCTCTACCCCACTGTAGCTTTTTGTATTTCTTCCTTGCAGACTTGTATTCTTGTAATCATTGAAGGGACTGCTGTCTTTCTTCAATTTTAAGACACGCTCTGCCACAACATTGTTAAAATTTTGATAGTTCCTAGAATTGAAAAAAATCATTTTTTTCCCCCCCTGAGGGATGGGATGGGGAGGGAGGTGGGAGGGGGATTTTTAAAAAATTCATTTTATGAATGATACGTAAATATATCATATATATTTTTTAATCATGGAGAAGTTATTGGAAAAATGATGTATCTTACAATTAAGGGTATTTTGCAACTTGCTTGGAATCTTTTTTGGAATGTGGTTGGGTGTGAATTTATTAATTACTCATCATTTTAGTTTCTACCTTATTTGACATTGAATCCAGGGAATTTCTTTATCAAATTGATATTATTTATTTATAAAAAGTACTCTATAATGTTAAGGTACAAATGTCACAGTCAGACCTGGCTCTTATCTTAGTTGTGCTATCTGAAGTCATATGGTGTGTATATAAAATTGGTATATGGTATAATATGGTATTATCTATGTTTATAATTGATTTTTTTCATTTATGAGACAGATCAAAATTTTAAAAATGTTAAAAAATGTTGGAGTGGGTATGTCTTAAAGTTGAAATACAGAAATCATTTAAATAATTAGAGTATACCTGCAAATTGTAAATATATGTTTATATATATATACCTATGTTGTTTTTTTCTTTTCTTCCCTTCTGTGTTCTCATCTATAAAAAACATTCCTTTCCAGTTATTAGCACAGCACCCTCAGGTAGAAAATTAGCTACCTATGGAAAGGGACCATTTATTTATTCAGCAAATAATAATTTTTAGCCACTAATCACCATATGAGAATGCTGGCATATATATATGTAAATATATCTCTATCTATCTATATAGTGTTAGATCATATATAGTGATGGCAGAAGTTCCTGTGACAAGGAACAAATAATAATAAATAGTAACATATGATAATAATAAGTAGACCAAATGATTACATTATGTAGCAAGTGCTTAAACAGAGACAAATATGTAGCTGAAAGTAGCTGAAAGAGTGTGCCTGACTTCCTGGAGGAGAATAGGAACTTTACAGAATGGGTAGCTGGAAGTTATACCTAAATAAATGAGTAATTATTACCGGGGTCCAGCCCCGGTGGATCCAGGGTAATTCGAAGGGGAGACGGAGTAGGCGTCCTAGGAAAAAACTTATTTAATTACAGATATAGAGAGAGATTAGAAACGGATAGTGTAGTAGGAAAGTTAGTGGAGAAAAAGAGGCTGAATAACTTGGTTTATGTGGAATACCAATCACCACCTACTTGGTGAGTACCCACGTACCAGATGGGAATTCAGGCAGAAAAATGGGGAGCAAGAAAGAAATGATACGGGGGAATCAGTCTTTCCAGAAACTGATCTGATTTCTTTATTTTTTGGGTTTGTTTATATACCTTTTGTTATCCATAGGGATGAATACTGAGTCATGTGGAGGTCAGCAGACCTGACCCTTGTCACAGTCAGGTGGTTCATATAAAATTATACAAAGGTCTTA
>SJYV01033563.1:0-24057 GCA_006410875.1 Neotragus pygmaeus
ATTGCCAGGAGAAATATCAATAACCTCAGATATGCAAATGACACCACACTTATGGCAGAAAGTGAAGAAGAATTAAAGAGCCTCTTGATCAAAGTGAAAAAGGGAAGTGAAAAAATTGGCTTAAAACTCAGCATTCAGAAAACTAAGGTCATGGCATCTGGTCCCAATCACTTCATGGCAAATAGATGGGGAAACAGTGGAAACAGTGACCGACTGTTTTTGGGGGGCCTCCAAAATCACTGCAGATGGTGATGGCAGCCATGAAATTAAAAGATGCTTGCTCCTTGGAAGGAAAGTTATGACCAACCTAGACAGCATATTAAAAAGCAGAGGCATTAGTTTGTCAACAAAGGTCCATCTAGTCAAAGCTATGGTTTTTCCAGTAGTCATGTATGGATACAAGAGTTGGGCTATAAAGAAAGCTGAGTGCCAAAGAATTGATGTTTTTGAATTGTGATGTTGGAGAAGACACTTGAGAGTTCCTGGGACTTCAAGGAGATCCAACCAGTCCATCTTAAAGGGAATCAATCCTGACTATTCATTGGAGGGACTGGTTCTGAAGCTGAAACTCCAATACTTTGGCCACCTGATGTAAAGAACTGATTCATTTGAAAAGACTCTGATGCTGGGAAAGATTGAAGGCAGGAGGAAAAGGGGATGACAGAGGATGAGAATGTTGGATGGCATCACCGACTCAATGGATATGGGTTTGAGTAAACTCCTGGAGTTGGTGATGGACAGGGAGGCCTGGAGTGCTGCATTCCATGGGGTCACAAAGAGTCAGACACTACTGAGCGACTGAACGGAACTGAACTGATCAGTCCATTAACTTAACAAGATCCATGCAAATTCTATTTGAAAAATTAACATTCCTGAGGGACATCAAAGAACACTTAAAAAAAGAAAGTTATATTAAAAAAAAACATATTTATTCATTTATCTGACTGCATCAGGTCTTGGCTGTGGCTTGTGGCATCTTAGTTGTGTCATGTGGGATCTTTCGTTGTGGTGCCTGGGCTCCATAGTTGTGGCACACGGGCTTAGTTGCTCTGTGGCCTGGGGGGGTGGGGGGTCTTAGTTCCTTGACCAGGAATTGAACCCACGTCTCCTGCACTGCAGATCAGACTCTCAGCAACTGGACTGCCAGGAAAGTCCCAGAAAGTTATATCTTTTTCTTAAATAGTGTGACTCAATTCATAAAGAGGTCATCTCTCCCAAAATTAATCTGTAAATGTAGTGCAATTCCAATAGGGAAAAAACCCAATAGTTTTGGGGGTCCTAGAGATGGGGAGAACTAGAGAGATGAATTCTGAAATTCACATGGAAAAGTAAACAATCAGGAATAGCCAGGAGAATTCTGAAAGGAAGAATAGAAAGAAAGGGATTGGGTCTCCCAGCTATCAAACATAGTATTAAGCTGCAGTAATTTAAACAGTGTGGTACTTGCATCAAGAGACAAGCATATCCATAACATGAAGCTCAGAAGTAAATATATTGAGAGATCTAGCACAGAATAAATGGGGCATTTCAAATCAGTAAGGAACAAAGGTTATTCAATAAACATTGTTGGAAGAACCGGCTTGTTATTATGAAAAACTTCAATTGAATCCATATCTCATTATAGCAAAAAGTTTTCAGATGGATCAAACCCAGAACAGAAATAGAAGAAAATGAAAGGAATTTTGTTTTATAATCTTGGGGTGAAGTATAGCTGTCTGAGAAGGGCACACCCCAGTCATAAAATTTTAAAATGGACAGATTTGACTGCCACAATGTTTCTCCATGGAAAAAACCTTCACATTTTCAAAAGGCAAAAGATAAACTGGGAAAATACTGGCAACTCATACCACAGGCATAGGACTAGTTCCCTTCATATATTAAAAGCTTCTATAATACATATCAATAAGGGGAAAAAAATCTATAGCGAAGGTGGTAATAGACATGAAAGAAAGAAAATACAAATGACTTCTAAACCTGATCATAATAAGAGGCTGGGTAATGGGGAAACAACACGTGTATGCTCTTTTGTGTGTCTAAATTTTGTACCATTTAGCTGTATTACCCAGTTAAAAAAAACAGAGCTCAATAAAAAAAGGCGGGGGGGAACAAACAAAAACTAATTTAAAATAAGACTCTGGGCATTAGTTAAAAAGACCACTGTGAGCATCAAAGTCTTATGTGGGAAAATGAATAATAAAATTGATAACTGAGAGAGTTTAAACTAAAAGCAAGGGTGGAGGGGGAGGATAGTAGGGTGCTCAATCTGGACTTGGACTTGGTATTCAAGTTCCAGATCTGTTTTGTGCTAGCTGTGTGACTTTGACTTCATCCTATGACCTTCAGTTTTCTCCTCTGTGAAATGGGAACGATCATAGATTTTTCTGAGGTTCAAAGAGGAAGTGCATAAAAAATGCTCAGGACAATGTCTGGCATACAGTAGATGCATGAAGGGCACTCTGCATGTGCTCAGAGGAGAGTGGATGTGACAGCTTAGTGGTTGCCCAGGATCAGGATAAGTACAGAGTGCTAGATCTCTGACTCCTTCAACTTGTCTGCTGTTGGGCTATGTCTGCACTCCACTGACAGTCACAAAGTCACCTCCTTTTATCTCAGAAGATCCAAATACCCCAAATCCCTTTCTGTAGTTATTTTATTTCCCGAAGCCTCTGATATCCATGAATTACAGATTTCTGTTGACCTACACTGTGCTCTCTGGCCCTGAGTTCTCCTGGAAAATTCCATTAAGGCTCCAGGGACACTAATCTATCATTGCGGCTCAACTCAGCTCATGGTAAGAATTCAATGTGTGCATCTTACCCTGTGCGTCGGCCATTCTACCCCAGGACTTTTCAATAAGACCATCCCACCCACTCATCATGTTCCTGCCAGACCTTAAAAGCAAGCTCTCTGATCTATCTGCCTCCCAGGTCTGAACCCCTGGCTCCATTCCTGGATCTCGATCCCTGCCTCTGGCTCCTTCTAGATTTTTGTATCTTGTGTCTCCCCTGGCATTAGGCCTTAGGGTTCCTAAATTATTTGTTATCTGAATAGCTGTTATAGTTGTTAAATACCTCCATCACTGCCCCTGCCCAAGGGGAACCCAGATAAGGCTAGCAGAATTGGGAAGAAGGTACAAATTTGCTTGTAACTCCTTCCCACGCCATCCCAGGGCCCTTGGCCCAGATTAATGACGCTGTTATCCTCTGGGCATTTTCCATAAAGCTTCTCTTTGCATTGACAATCGTCAGCACCCTTAAGACACCAGCTGATTAGGTTTACAAATGCTTCTTTCCAACCCCTTTTGCCAAAGTGTTCTGATTTTGGATTTTCCAAAGAGTTCTGAAAATCCGCAATGCCTTCAAGACCCTGTGGAAATTTTTTATTGTTTTATCATCTGGTATCCTCTTCTCCAACCTTTTCTTGGAGAAAAATCCAATAATCCATAACCCATCCACATGGCTGCCATATGTTCGTGTGACTCACTCTCTTGACCACAGTTCATTGATTTACCTGGCTTAAGCCAAGTCAAGTAGTCTTTCTCCCGGAGATTAAAAAGAAAGAAAGAAAGAAACTGAATTAAAGAACAATAGTCTTTATTGTGGGTAGAAATTCTAAGCTGAAATACAAGACTTACCCCCAAACTTTTTATTATTTATGTTAGTTCATCTTTTGAAAAGCGTGTACCAAGTGGGATTAGACATAGAAGAGATTCCTTAGGGAAACTCCCATGGAGAACAGTGGGGAGTGAGCAGGAGTGGGACAGGGAGGGCCTGGACTGCAGTGCAGGCCTGGCCTATGAAGAGAGCCAGGGAAGGAGAGACGACTGGTTAGGAAAGTCTCTGACTACAGCACAGTGCTAAGAACGTTTGGGCCAGGCCTATGGGGAGTCACTAAGCCAAAGTTGCCTAATAGAGTATTGGTCCAATATTGATCCCCCACCTGCTCAGTTACTGCCTAGAAACAGTCTAGGGGAAACGTGGCCTCAGCAAAATGCAACTGTGGGCCTGGGGTGAACATCGAGGCCTTTCAGTCACCCCTGGTTCCCACAGCAGGCTCTCCTGAAGGAGTCTCTCCGTCCAGTCCTTTGAGAAGCAGCACATATTTAACAAATCAAATGTTCAAGGAATTTAGTAGGCAAGTTACCAATGACAAACCTAGATGACATTTTAAAAAGCAGAGACGTCACTTTGCTGACAAAGGTCCATCTAGTCAAAGCTATGGTTTTTCCAGTAGTCATGTATGGATGTAGGAGCTGAACCATAAAGAAAGCTAATCACCGAAGAATTGATGCTTTTGAACTGTGGTGTTGTACAAGACTCTTGCAAGTCCCTTGGACTGCAAGGAGAGCAAACCAGTCAATCTTAAAGTAAATCAACCCTGAATATTTATTGGAAGGACTGATGCTGAAGCTGAAGTTCCAATACTTTGGCCACCTGATGCAAAGAGCCAACGCATTGAAAAGACCCTGATGCTGGGAAAGACTGAGGGCAGGAGGAGAAGGGGGCAAACAGAGGATGAGATGGTTGGATGGCATCGTTGACTCAATGGACATGAATCTGAGCAAACTCCAGTAGACAGTGAAGGACAGGGAAGCCTGGCATGCTACAGTCTGTGAGGTCGCAGAGGGAAAGACATGACTGAGCAACTGAACAACAGTATAGGTTTCTTAGAGTCATTCTCTTCCCACTCTGTGTCATCCACGAAAAAGNTGAACTGAGCAAACTCCAGGAGACAGTGAAGGACAGGGAAGCCTGGCATGCTACAGTCTGTGAGGTCGCAGAGGGAAAGACATGACTGAGCAACTGAACAACAGTATAGGTTTCTTAGAGTCATTCTCTTCCCACTCTGTGTCATCCACGAAAAAGCACTCATTGTCTCTCTTTTAAAACCTGAAGTTCTCTTTCAATGTGTTCTTTAAAGTTATGCTCTGATAAACTTGGATCTCTAACTGGAAGCTCTTTGGCTGGAAAAACATTTTCTTGGTTAGCAACTTCCGAACTAGCTGTCAGAAAATGTGGTAATTGGAGAAAAAATGAGTTTGAGGCATTCGTGCAATCACACCATTACATAAACTGTTTCTTTCTCCTGTTGCTTCACCCAGAGGTGAGAAAGGACCCTTCCAGGAAAATGACCTTAGCAGGGGCTTCTCTGGCCAAACAAGAATTCAAAAGACAACTGAGTCTGCTCCACTAATGACCAAAAAGCAGGAGAGGGAAATGAACCAGAGGAGCTATCGTGAGTTGAGAACTCTCTAGAAGGACAAAATGGCAATCCACTCCAGTGCTGTTGCCTGGAAAATCCCATGGACAGAGTAGCCTGGGGTCACAGAGTAGTCACAGAAAATCCCATGGACAGAGTGGCCTGGGGTCACAGAGTAGTCACAGAAAATCCCATGGACAGAGTGGCCTGGGGTCACAAAGAGTTGGACACGCCTGAGTGACTGAGCATGCTTAGTGCTTAATGGAGGTGAGAGAGTTGGATGGCATCACTGACTCAATGGACATGAGTTTGAGTAAACTCTGGGAGTTGGTGATAGACAAGGAGGCCTGGCGTGCTGCAGTCCATGGGGTCGCAAAGAGTGACTGAACTGAGCTGAACTGAATGTCAACCTTGTTTGACCCCTATCCAGAGTGGAGAAGCTTTTGGAGGAACCCAAGAGAGATTCCGAATGCTTCAAAAATATGTCTGCTCAGCAGCCAAATCAATTCTCAAGTGACCCTTGCTTCCTTGCCCCACCTTACAGCAAGTCTTCAAAGTAGAGCCGGGTGGGAGCAGGGTGGAGTGACTTGCTCAAGGTCACAAGAACAACTAAGTCTCCGATCCAAGTTCTCTGAAGCTGTGCTCCACATCCGCGTTGTATCTGTAAGTGATCTTAGTGTGAGAAATCGGGTCTGCTCAGTGTCGTCTTTATCCGCCTTCAAAACAAGAATGCATCATGAACCCTAAGTGTCCCGCTTTAGTCAAAAGCAGTTCTTTAGCACAGTAGTTAGAGAGGTTTGCCATCTGGATCCTCAGATGCCACCTCCCTTGATTTCATGTTTTTCCTCATTCTTCTTTCTCTCGTCCCAGGACTCATGTCAGTTGGCTAATCTTCTCTCTCCTGGTTCCCCTCTCCAATTAAAATTCGCTCTCAGGAAAGTGTGCACACATCAGCACTGGAATGCTTGAGCAACTGCATTTTAAGAAAAATAGGAGAATGGCTTAAATTAGAGGAATTAATGGTAGGACCTCAGAGATCATCTAATGGAGGGGAGATCTGATCTTGGAAAAAACAAAGTCTCCCCAGGGCTCTCAAAGTCATACCAGTAGGGAATCACCTATGCGTTACAAACAGATCAACTTCACCAGCTTTATAGATGTGGGCCCGTTTCAATAAAAGGCATTTGGTGCATTAGAAACCACACCGGACCAGGAATCGTCTGAAACTTTGCTTTCCTTGTGTATAAGCATTGGAGATTGTATTTTACAATCTCCCCTTGACATGTTAGAATTTAGTGGTGGATTTTTAAAGATTATGGCTCTCCAAATACACTTGGATTAGGGCATCATGTCTATCACTTTCTGGAAGAACTTGTCAAGTCACTAAACCTCCTTAAGCCTTATTTGCCCCTTCTGTATAATGGGAATTAAACGTATCTGCACCAGAGGACTTCCCTGGCAGTCCAGGGGTCACAGAGATTTCACCTTCCAATGCAGCAGGTGAGGGTTGATTCCGGGTCAAGGAGATAAGATCCCACATGCCTTGTAGCCAAAAGAAAAAAAAAAAAAAACGCATAAGTAATATTTTACCAAATTCAATAAAGACTTTAAAAATGATCCACATTCCCCCCCCCCAAAAAACGTCAAATTATTACCTGCCTCACAGTATTGTGAGAAAGTCAACAAATTGTGTGGTCCATGAAAGGGTTCAATAAATATTAGTCATGATAATCATTGGGCTTCCCTGGTAGCTCAACTGGTAAAGAATCCACCTGCAATGCAGAAGACCCCGGTTCAATTCCTGGGTCAGGAAGATCCGCTGGAGAAAGGATAGGCTACCCACTCCAGTATTCTTGGGCTTCCCTGGTGGCTCAGCTGGTAAAGAACCTGTCAGCAGTGCAGGAGACCTGGGCTCGATCCCTGGGTTGGGAAGATCCCCCGGAGAAGGGAAAGGCTACCCACTCCAATATTCTGGCCTGGAGAATTCCATGGACTGCATAGTCCATGGGGTCGCAAAGACATTGCCTCTTTTTCCTTACAGGGTGATCAATTCTTCTTCAGCCAGCCATCTGTCACCTGATAGTTGGATATACTTTCAATAACACCTGGGGACAAACTTTCCTTTCGTTTCAGTGAATTTTCTAACCTGAGAGAGAAATTTATGTTCAAGACAACTGAAAGTCTACTGAGAACATGGGAAATAGTTCCTTTCTTAAGCAAATGGAGCTTTAATATTCTAATTTTTCACCCTAGCATTTATGAGTCACTGAAATTAACTGGGTTCAGTATTGAAAGAAGCACATTATCCTCCTTATGTTTTCATAATCAGCTCCCTGGAAAGTATTTTTAAAGTGAAATCAACATGTCACACCTGGTCAGCATTGTAACATGATTAGTTCTTTAATTAACAAGGGGGCAGGAAAATATCACATGTTATGTAGTCTTCTTGGGAATAAGGTTGGAGTCTAACAACTCAGAAGTTTGAGATAATTCAGCACGAACCACACTCAAGAAACTATTCAACGGAAAAGTGTGCGTGTATTTTACTCATCAAAAGGTAGCATGCTTTGGGTCTTCCCTGGTGGTCCAGTGGTTAAGACTCAGTGCTTCCAATGCAGGGGGCGCAGATCCCCCATGCGTGGGGCACGGCCCCCCCAAATTAACATGTTTATCCTATTTTAAAGTGCCTCCTCTTACCTGAGCTCCCTACAGTATCGTGGATTTCTTTTCTATATCTTCTCTTTAATTTGCAAGTAAATGCAGTTTCCTTATAAGAAATAAAGATCAGCAAAAAGAGAAGAGGATCCCCCAATCCAGCCATGGCGAGAGCCCGTGTTATTCCCAGAGTCAATAGAGTTCATTTAAGTCAGTAGGAGTCAGACCTCTATCACTGACTTCCTAGAGTCCTGACTAACACAGGAAAGAAGTGTAGCTGGGGAATCTGAAGCCATTCTCTCGCTCACTTTCTCTTTCTCCAAAGGCCCATTCATCTCTGTGTCTTTCTGCATNATTTAAGTCAGTAGGAGTCAGACCTCTATCACTGACTTCCTAGAGTCCTGACTAACACAGGAAAGAAGTGTAGCTGGGGAATCTGAAGCCATTCTCTCGCTCACTTTCTCTTTCTCCAAAGGCCCATTCATCTCTGTGTCTTTCTGCATGTCTGCCTCATTCTTTTCCACCTTTGCCTGCACATAAAAGGTGGAGAAGGAAATGACAACCCACTCCAGTATTCTTGCCTAGGAAATCCCATGGACAGAGGAGCCTGGTGGGCTGCAGTCCATGGGGTCACAAAAGAGTCGGACACGACTTAGTGACCAAACAGACATACGTGACTATTAAGCACCTCCCCCTCAACTCCCTAGTTCATGTGTTTTCGAGGGGCCAACGGACACTAGCAAGGATCCAAGTCCAATCCCCAAATTTTCTGGGAGAGAGAATCAGTCACCCAGCTTGGATCAGCTGTCCAATCCTGATCCAGTTAGCTAAGGCTCAGGGGTGGGCAGGGGCAGGGGGTTTGGCAATTTATATGACTTCCTAAGACCAGTTTCTTCACTGGTAAAATGAGGATCATAGCAGGACCTCCCTGTAAGTTTATCAGTGGGGACAAAACGAGATCGCACAGGTGGAGTTCTAAGCATAATACCTGAAAGTCTTCACTGTTCAGTCATGTCCGACTCTTTGCGACCCCATGGACTGTAGCCCACCAGGCTCCTCTGTTAATTCTCCAGGCAAGAATCCTGGACTGGGTAGTCATTCCCTTCTCCAGGGTATCTTCCCAATCCAGGGATCAAACCCGGATCTCCTGCATTGCGGATGGATTCTTTACTGTCTGAGCCACCAGAGAAGCCCAGAATAAGTACCCAGTGTGTGGCCGATACACGGTAAAGGTAAGCCGTGGAAGTGCTGTTTCATTGGTTAATGATGATGCTCCCGCTCTGGCTCAGTCTCCTTAGATTCTGCCTGAAGTCGGGGTGATGCTGAGGCCACAGAGGGTGACAGAGATCTCAGCTGTGGATATGAGAAGAATTAAGGCAGGAAGCCAGACAGGCGATTATGGATGTACAGGATTCCACCCGGGAGGCAGCCTCTGAATGTGCTGAGAGAGCAAGAGCGAATGCTTGAAATTCAGCCCAAACTCTCGTCCCTCCAGCCTAGAGAGGCCCGTAGAAATAAGCTCTTCTTCCCAAACTGATGCTGCTGCCCTCTGAGAAATTCTCAATCAGCTCAGCCCTAACACCTGGTTTCCCCCTAGGCTTGTCTATACCAACAAGCAGAGTAAAGAATACAAAGGATCTCAACAGTCGTGTCTGAAGCACTATCTCACTGAAGCCTCACAACAGCCCCCTGAGATAGAAATTGACATTATTATCATTCCTTTCTCATAAAGAGAATACAGAGGCTCAAAGGGGTTTTGTAGGTGGCCCACACCATAAAATTCACCCTAAGTGTATGATTCAGTGGGTTTTAGAATATTCACATAATTGTACAACCATCACTACTGCCTAATTCCAGAAGGGTTTTATCATTTGTAAATCCTTTGTTGATCCTTTCACTCCAGACAGTAGTTTTGGGTGATGGGTTCCTTGTTTTTCTTTGCCCTCAAAGCTAGGGTGGGGCTTTCCAGGTGGTGCAGTGGTAAACAATCCACGCGGGTAGGATCCCTGGGTCGCGAAGATCCCCTGGATAAAGAAATGGCAATCTACTCCGGTGTCCTTGCCTGGGAAATCCCATGGACAGAGGAGCCTGGTGGGCTATGGTCTTTCTGGGGATCAGAAAGACTTGGACACAACTGAGTACGCATGCATGCGTGTGCGTGCGCGTGCGCACACACACACACATACACACAGAGCTAGAGTGACCCCTTCATCCTGGTTTGTCTGGGAGCTCGTTAGCTTAATATTGAAAGTCTCACCTCCCAAAACCCGCTTAATTCGGGGTGTTCACCTTCCCTGCAGGATACGCTGTCAACGTCATGCCTATAATCCTTTCCACTTGGGTGTGTACCAGCTCCCCTGCCAGTGCCTGCATCTCTTTTGACTATAGCCTTTCTCAAAAGACTTGAAAGTCTGGTCGGCTCTCAGCATCAGGTTGGAATTAAACCCTGCTCTACAAGAGCAGCCCTGAGCAACTGGAATATCAGTACCCCAGCTCTGTCACCTCTTGGGTGGGATACCTCTGGAGGTGAGAGGTTTGCACTTACTCCTATGCTTTCCCTAGCAAGCTTAGCCCCATTCACCTACAGTGGTACCTGGCTTGATAACATGCGTTTGATTGCCCTCCTCCCCTTATTTGTTTCACTTCACTCTCGAATCAGAGTCTGCTTGTGGTCAAATTCAAACTAAGACAGCTCCCCTTCCAAATCCTTGAAACAGACAACTGATGCTCTCTCAAATATCTGTAAAATGTTATGCAAATGGAAGTTCCAATCCCTTATGTTAAACAGATTGCTGCCCCAAAACACCTCTCACCCCAAATTAGGAATTCTGGAACTGCTACCACTTTGCTGGATACATCTTGATAACCTCCACCCTCAGTGGTAGAAGAATGCATCTGTCAATGCAGGAGCTGCAGGAGACGTGGGTTAGACCCCTGGATCAGGAAGATCCCCTGGAGAAGGAAATGTCAATCCACCCCAGTATTCTTGCTTGGAAAAGTCCATGGACAGAGAAACCTAACAGGCTATATAGTCCATGGGGTCACTACGAGCTGGACACAACTGAGAACACACACGTGCACACTCCCTGAAGCTCAGCCCACCTTCAGCCTTTAAATTCCTCCTTTGGGGCCAGGGAATGCTTTTACTCCAGAGAGGAAACTTTTTAGTCGTTGTTGGCTGGGCTCCATCCAATGGCACAGAATTGGATCAGCACTTTTTATTCCTCTCTATTTTCAATGTCAGTTCCTCTTGGCAGACAGGATCACGCCCCTGCCTATCAGTGGAGAGGGCTGTCTGAACCTTTTAAGAAATAATGTATCGCAAACTAACTGCAGTATAAATGCAGAGCAGAGAACAGCAGAATTTGGAATGCAGGAAGCTAGAGCAAAGAGAACCCCAAGAGCAAGCGAGTCTGATGGGAAACATAGCGAGAGACCCTCCCCACCAAGTGCCTAAGAGCTGTCCCCACAGACTTGTGCTTGAGATCGCAGCGATAGAGAGCTGTGCCAGACTGTATTTTCCAAAGATGGCTACACCAATACGTGTCCATCCCACATGCTCTTCTTATAATATAACGTTGATATTCCTGCACTGGGAAGTGAATGGACCTTGTGTACTGCCTCAACCAGTGGGATTAGGCAGAGACGACACTGCAGGAACTGCAAGACTAGACCATAAAAGGCAATGAGCTCAGGGGCTTCCCTGGTGGTCCAGTGGCTAAGACTCTGCACTCCCAAAATGGGGAACCTGGGTTCAATCCCTGGTCAGGGAACTACTATGCTACAATGAAAGATTCCACATTCCGCAACTAAACAGCAGTCAAAATAATATTTTGGTGCAGCCCAAATAATATAGATATATTTTATTATATGAAAAGGAAAAAAAAAGGCAGTGAATTCTGTCTAGCTCTCTTTTTGGGTTACTTGCCCTGGAAACTCAGTTACCATATTGAGAGGAAGTTTGGGACACATGGAGAGGCCATGAGAGGTGTTTCCAGCTGACACAGCTCCAACCACAGATGCATAAGTGAAAGTCTTCATTTTCCCCCCAGCCTTTGAGTCTCGCAGCTGAGGACCGCTGCGGAATGGAGTCAAGATTTCTCCTTTCTGCCCTGTCTGGGTTCCTGACACACAGAGCTTGTGAGAGATAATAAATGACTGCTGTTGTATTAATATCAAGCCACCAGTCTTAGGGTAATTTGTTACATAGCAGTAGATTACAAATATAGGAATGAAACCCTCTGTTGCAGTAGAGAGCAATCTCTGTAAGTGCAAACACACCCAGATGGAGAAACATATGACCCTAGGTATAGTCATTCACACTTCAGTATGAATCACCCACATTTTGGCACCACCATCCTTACGAGAAAAGAGACAAGATGAAAAGTCTTAGGAAATGAAAGAGAGGACCTGGGAAACTGAAGAGACAGAAGTGGAGATGGGGCATTTGTATTAATAGGAAGAGATCTGAACTTAAAGCCACACAGGACTGGGTTCTCGTCCCACACCCCTTTCTGATAGAATTTCCTCTGGTGTACAGAACTAGCTCTGATCTGGACACAGCTTCAGTTCCCCCAACATTTACACTTACCTGTCTCCCAAGATTGCTGGGAAAAGCATGTAAGACCACTGTCACAAAGACAAATTGTTTATGTAATTAAGAAACTTGCAGGGTGTGGTGGAGCACATAGGACTCGGCCGATCAGGGTTCTAAATCAGGCTTGGCAGGAACTCACTCTGCAGCCCTTGGCAAAGTAACTCCCCTCTACACTGTAGCCCCCCAAAATGCCAATGTAACATTCACTTCTAGACCCAAGTGTTCCTGGTGCAAAAAGGCCTAGAGCCATCAGTGCCAGTGGAGGATAGCGGAGTCTCCATCACCAGGCCAGGCAACAAGAAAAGTTCAAGGTCAAATCAAGGTCAAAGTGAGATCAATCTAGCACAGTGAGTTATAGCAGGGTTAAAGGGGTCCAAGCTGAGTCCTGTTGTCTAAACATTCTCAGCTCTGAGAATGAGATGCAAATGGGGATGTAACTGGTAACTAGTCACAGGATCAGCCATTGCCAGTATCAAGTGCTATTTAGGAGCTTAAACTCTGGAGCCAGAATACCTGAGTTCCAAATGCCAGCCCTATTGGCCATTAGCTATAGCAATCTTGGCTGTGTTACTTAACCTTTCTATACCTCCATTTTATCATCTGTAAAATGGAGCTGATAATTACTTATAACACCTGTTGATGGGATGGACGTGTGCAGGAAGAGTTCTTTCACACCTGGGAAGTTGGCCCTTGATGAAGCAATTCTGGCTCATGCTTCCTAAACTGAAGAAAATGGTTACAGGGCAATTTTAGAAGGCAACTTCACAGGCCCTTCAACATAAAATCAATGTCCCCTCTACTCTTACTAGAATCGCTTTTCAATGCTCTCTTGATCTTTCTGACTACACCAAAAAGAAAGTGTCAGGTTGGAGCTAATAAGTCTTAACACCACTCCTTAACACCGCTCCTGCCAATTTGCTAATCCCCCTCCAGAGATGCCAAGTGCAGGGCCTGGAGTTCAGAGCCCTCCCAGGCAAAAGCTTCTAGCTACAATTCAGTAATATTTTGTAACTCTTATGTTTATTATTTTCAGTTACTTTTTACATGAGTGATTCTGATTTTACATTTACAGTTCTCTTTTCTTGAACCTCCAATACTGTTGGCCACCTGACGTAAAGAGCCGACTCATTGGAAAAGACCCTGATGCTGGGAAAGATTGAGGGCAGGAGGAGAAGGGGGCGAGAGAGGATGAGATGGTTGGATGGCATCACCGACTCAGTGGACCTGAAGTTGAGCAAACTAGGGAGATGGTGAAGGTCAGAAAAGCCTGGCGTGCTGCAGTCCACGGGGTCACAGACAGTCAGACATGAGTTAGCCACTGAACAACAAAAGTTCTCTTTTAAAGTAAATGTTGTCTTTAAAGTAAGTTCCTTTTCAATATTAAACGTATTATGATATATACCTTCTTCTATATGGAAAAAATATCCTGAAGGTGGGAAGCCTGGTATTAGGCTGCACGAGCAGACATGGCCTTTCCAGGGAACTACACGGATCTACTGACAACTAAAGCTCATGTCTGAGGGACTTTCCTGGTGGCCCAGTGGTTAAGACTCTGCACTTCCAGTGCAGGGGACTGGAGTTCAATCCCTGGTCAGGGAACTAGAGACCAACAGGCCACAGCTGGAAGATCCTGCAATGGAGATCACACGTGCAGCAATTAAAATCCGGTACAGCCAAATAAATTTAAAAATAAATCAATCAATAACATATCCTAAGTTGTGTCCCCACAGTCCCCTGTTGTTTCCAGAACTCCAGGGCCTCATGCTGCTCTTTAGTCCTTTAGTTAGTTGGTACAAACTCTGGATAATTTGGAAAGTATATCCCCTGGTGGGGAAAAAAATGAAATTGTTAATCACTCAGTCATGCCCAATTCTTTGCGACCCCGTGGACTGTAGCCCACTAGGCCCCTCTGTCCATGGGATTCTCCAGGCAAGAATACTGACGTGAGTTACCATTCCCTCCTCCAGGGGATCTTCCTGATCCAGGGATGGAACCCAGGTCTCCTGCATTGCAGGCCAATTCTTTATCATCTGAGATACCAGGGAAGCCCCCTATATGTTGGCAATTCCATTTTTCTGAATTTAATAAAAATAACCATAGATGTGCTCAAAGATACATGGCTGAGAATATTTGTGGCCACATTATTCAGGACAGGAAGAAATTGAAAACCATCTAAAGGGCCAACAATAGAGGACCAGCTTTGCAAATCATAGTATTTTCACAAAACAGGCTGACCTAAGAACAGTAATATGGCAAACACTCTGTACAAGGTAGATATTATTATTATTATTAGCTCCACTTTACAGAAGAAACTCAAGCAGAGAGAAATTTTCTTGCCGAAGGTCACACAGCTAGTAAGGGGTAGAGCTGACACTGAACACAGGCCACTTAGATCCAGAGCCCATGTTCTTTCCCACAAGGCTGTGGTCCTGTCTCTGATGCTGACATTGTAGATGAACATTTATTGACGTGAGAAATTCTTCCCCCAATGTATGTGTAAGCTAAAAAGCAGGTGGGAATAAAAGATCTGCAAAACCATACACCATATGTCAAAAGAAGCTGTTTCTGGTTGGTGGAATTGTATTATTTTTGTTATTTGGTTTGTTTTTCAGGCTTTCTGTTCTGAACGCTTGTTACCTTTATAGCAGAAAAGAAACATGAAAAGATGACTTTTCTTCTCAGTTCTCCTGTTCCTTTCTGCTTCTAGAAACAAGACAGTTGGTTCTTCACGATGATGATAAAAATGATAATGATGATAATAGCCAGCATTTAATTTTCTCTTGGTATGCTAAAGAAATGACGAGCACAACTTCATTTAGCTCATCGCTGCCTGCCACGTCCCACACGCGGTCTCCCAGTCTGTGCATTGCACGACCGCAGGGAGTACCACTCATATGCCGTCTACAGTTCAGGGGTCCCCAGCCTCCCGGATCTAATGCCTGGCGATCTGAGGTGGAGCTGATGTAGTCATAATATAAATAAAGTGCACAATAAATATAACACGCCTGAATCATCCCAAAACCATCTCCACCCCCGCCAGTCCACGGAAAACATCGTCCTCCACAAAACCGGTCGCTGGTGCCAGAAAGGTTGGGGATCGCAGGTCTGGACTGTGCTGAGAAAGGTGCAGGACACTGACCTTCTGTCCCTGCTCCATCCCCACTTAGCTAGTGACCTTAGCAAAGTTCTTTTTTCGCTCTGGGCTCAGCTTCCCCATCTGTAAACCGAAGGAATTAGACATGACGATCTTTAAGATCTCTTGCAGCTCCGAGTCTACGATTACAGATGGCATCCCAATATGGGCCCAGAAGCGGGCCCTCCCACTCAGCAGGACCATTCTCCCGCCTGCTCAAGGCAGCATCTCTCCGGCTGACCTACTTTGTTGTGTGTTGGGGGAGAAAAGGGCAGAGAGGAGGCCAGAGGCAGGAGCGAATAACCAAAGGTTTGCCCTCCCGACAAGCCAGGCTTCTCTCCAGCCGCTAATGGTTCAGTCAGTGCCCCTCTCGGATGCTCCTGGGGCCTCCCTCCCGCCTCTGCAGAAGGCAGCAGGCTTAAAATAACTGACAGGGTGGCAGCGCTGTTTTAATGTGTTGCTTTTAGTTTTTAACCATGCTGGTGATTCAGCAGGGTATTTCTCTGACTTTCCCAGCATGGTTGGTTAAAGTCATTCTTGCAGGATCTTTAGCGTGTTTTATTAAACAAAGAAACCAAGGTGCAAAACAGTGTGCACAAGGTGAGGAAAATTATTTAAATATACATTTGTGCTTGTGTGTGGAGAGAGAGAGAGAGAGAATGAATAACTCTGGGAGGAAATGTGAGATCGGTAACCATTCACCTTCCATAAGGGAAAAAGCAGGTGGCTTAAGGGAGGGACAGAGGCAGGAAGGCGACTCTATGCCTTTTGCCTGTGGGGGTATTGTCACCCAGACAATTTTTTTAAATTAATTTATTTTTATTTTGGCGGTGCTGAGTCTTGGTTGCTCCATGCAAGGGCTTTCTCAGGTTGTAGCGGGGGGCAGTTTACTCTCGGTTGCAGCAGATTCTCTTGTGATTCTTGGGCTTCAGGAGTTGTGGTGCTCAGGCTTAGTTACTCCTTAGCACGTGGGATCTTCCCAGACCAGGGGTTGAACCTGTGTCCCCTGCATTGGCAGGTGGATTCTTATCCACTCTACCACCAGCGAAGTCCTAGACAAATTTTTTTTTAATTAAAAAAAAAAAAAAGACAATTTTCCCCCATCTCAGCAGTATTTAATTCTGATGTCTCTTTTCTTCAAAGATACTTCTGGCTTTATTAGTTTGCCAGGCTGCCAGAACAAAGTACCAGGTGCCTCGAACAATAGCAAGGTACTTTCCGATAATTCCGGGAGCTAAAAAAGTGCAACGCCAAGGTGTCTGCAGGGTTGGCTGCTGCAGAAGCCTCTCCACTTGGCTTGTAGATGCTGTCTTCTCACTTTGCCCTCATCTGGCCTTCCCTCTGTGCAGGTCTGGATCTTAATCTCTCCCCACAGTGACACCAGTTATATTGTATTATATTATATTGGATTAGGGCCCATACACAAGACCTGATTTTAATCCCATTTCCTCTTCTCGGATCCTATCTCCAAATACCTTCACTTTCTGAGGCCTGGGAGTCAGGACTTGGACACATGAATTTTGGAGGATGCAGCTCACCCCATGACCCCACTCTACGCTGATTAACTCACCCGTGCAGACCAGTGGTCTCTGAGGGACAAGAACAGGTTCTTACATTCAACTAACTTTAATTAAGCTTCCCTTGGGAGACGGGCTCTGTTTTAGGGGTAGAGATACTGTGAAATTGACTGAGACTTGATTCTGGACAGAAATAAACAGGAAGAGAAGAGCGAAAGACTGAAAATCAGAACAGCTGATTATCCGATCCCAGCTCCCTGTCTCGCCAACTTAGTCTGGACATGACCTTCAGTCTCCAGTTTTATCATCAAGGGCAGGATGATACAATACACATCTCCAAGGGCTGTTGACCCACTGTCGACCCACGCCTCCGCCAGAGACTCCCAAACACTCACAGGCAAGTCTGGCTCAGTCTCTTGTGGGGTCACTGGGCCTTTCTCCTGGGTTCTGGAGCACACAAGGTTTTGTCTGTGCCCTCCACGAGTCTCTGTTTGCACGGTCCTGTGGCAGTTCTGTAATTGAATCCCGCTGACCTTCAAAGTCAGATTCCCTGACCTTGATACTGGGAAAGATTGAGAGCAGGAGAAGGGGACAACAGAGGATGAGATGGTTGGATGGCATCACCGACTCAATGGAAGTGAGTTTGAGCAAGCTCCGGGAGTTGGTGATGGACAGGGAAGCCTGGTGTGCTACAGTCCATGGGGTCACAAAGAGTCAGACATGACTGAGCGACTGAACAACAAAGGAGTTATTGAGAGGATTAAAGGAGAAACCACATGTAAAATACCCAGTCCATAGTCCGTGTTTCATATACAATGCTGCAGTTCATCTCAGCTGCCCCCTGGGCTGGGGCACCAGGCCCAGGGCCCACGCCCTTTTATCCTGACAGCCCTGGAGGTCGCAGTGATCAGCAGGGCACTGGCTGGACAGCTTTGCTGGAGCAGTAAGTACCCCAGACTGATTTGTGAGGCCACGTGAATCCATCCAGAAAGACTCTCTGAATTATCATAGAGGCTGCCTTTGAAAGCAGTTTTTTCACCAGGAGCTCAGCCTGGTGCTCTGTGACAACCTAGAGGGGTAGGATGGGGCAGGAGGTGGGAGCGAGGTTCATTAGGGAAGGTATATATGTATCCCTATGGCTGATTCACGTTGATGTATGGCAGAAACCAACACAATATCATAAAAGAATTATCCTCCAATTAAAAATAAATCAATTAAAAACATTCTTGGATCATGTTAATTTGAAGGTCATTTCTGTCTAGTGGACAATTACAAAGTAAAATGGTAATGAGTAATTTCTTTTTATCTTTGCAAAATAATACAAAATTATTTTTTCTTTTTTTTTAAATTAATTTATTTATTTATTTTTAAATTTAACTTTACAATACTCTATTGGGTTTGCCATACATCGACATGAATCCACCACAGGTGCACACAAGCTCCCAATCCCGAATCCCCCTCCCACCTCCCACCCCACAACGTCTCTCTGGATCATCNAAAAAAAAAAAAGAGTTTAAGTTCATTTTTCATAACACTGTGTTTTGTTTTTGCACTATTTACAATACATTTTAACAGCTGCAATATAATGCCTAAAAATTTAGAAGACAAACAGCAAGGAAAACTTACACCAATTTTATATTGTGACTTTATACGAGTGTCTTGGGATCTAAATATTTGCTTCGGCCTCTTTATTTCAGGTTCTTCTTGAAGATGATGTATCCGCCCCTCTTTATACCAAAGCATGAATGTAGATTGCCTGAAATAGAAAGGTTGATTGCTTCCCGGAGCTGTTTCTCCCTGGGAGATACGTCCTTTGAAAATGTTCTACATTAGAAAATAGACTTCATCACATAGCATTCAAATTTGTTTTAAAATGAGGAAACATGAAAACAGTTTCATGAAGTAAAGAAAATTTGTTGAAATTATTGTAATCTCCAAGGTATTTTCACACTTTGATTAAAAATACAGCAATTTAATGTGAAATTCTTTGAAAATATATCATGTTTGAGAGTGGGGCAATAGTTTAAGTTTTCAGAAATGTGTTTTTGGAAAGCAGCGTTTATGTTGACTGTTTAAATGTTAACACCACTGTGAGCTGTCTAAATATTCCTTCCTAGAAAGGTTACAACTTATGGTCCATCATTTTCAGTCCTTTTTGCTCTTAGTAATTCTTACTCACTTTCCTGTAACATTATAGATTGAATTTAACACAAAATTTTTTACCTTTAGCACCACAGTTATTAATGCCAGACACCAGAACTTTAAAGCTTTGTGATTTGTGACAATCTATTTAGCTTCCTCTTATGTCAGTTTGAAAGAATGACACTTTCCTTAGAGAATAATGAGGATTTAATGAAAATATTGCATAAAGCATTTACATACATTGTGTCTAAAACACATGTGGAGTTTTGTGAATATGAATTGTTCTATCCTCTTTACCATAACTTGGTTATCCTTTTCTTCATTTTCAATGGACACATTTAGTTATGGATTACTCCTTAGAGGTCAAAACTATCTCCAAATTCCATCTAGTGGCTGTTAAGATATAGGCTTAAAACTTCAGTTTGTATGTATAAATCTTAGGCTTAGGAAATAATTCCTCAGTATCAATGTAAACATCATCAAAAGCTCCTTTTAAGCAGTAGGTGGAGGTTTCTACTACTAACAAAAGCAAGACTTATGTGCTATACTCATAGCAACAGAGCAGGAATGTTAAAGAGCCAAGGAAAAGTCTCCTTAATTATTTGTCCTCTGAAACAAAAAAGCAAGGGTTTCAAAACTAGAAACCTGGGAATTTGTACCTAGTTTGCATAGATGCACCTTCTTGGGCTATTTATTCACTNGCAATTATCCTCCAATTTAAAAATTTTTTAATAAAATAAAAAATATAAATAAATAAAACCAGGGTTTTTTTAATGAAAACAAAATTACAAGTATTAGTGTTAATATGACCTCCTTGGGAATCACAGGCTGATGAAGCCCAGGGACGTTTAGCTTTGTCATTTCTGTCTCTGATGCCACATAGCTCTCCCCAGGGTAACAGCAAGCACACCAGAATTGTTGTGGACATTTGCTATTTTGGCTTGCCAAACCCTGACCCTTCTTCCTCTGTTAGTGGAATCCCACTGTTCTTTGGGTGGCCCGCCTCCCAACATTCCTAGCCCATGTGGCTCATTGATTGATTTGGCTGCATCTGATCTTACTTACAGCATGCGGGACCTTTTATTGAGGCCCACGGACTCTAGTTTTGGCAAGCGGGCTCCAGAGTGCACCGGCTCAGTAGTTAGAGCACGTGGGCCTAGCTGCTCTGCAGCATGTGGGATCTTAGTTCCCCAACCAGGGACTGTCCTCTGCGTCGCAAGGCAGATTTTTAACCACTGGGCCACCAGGGAAGTCCTGCCCATGTGGTTTCAGATGGGCAGAGCGCAACTCCAGCTCCAGGAATGAGTACACAGCTCCAGCCTGCCACTGAAAGCACTACATTCTCTATTAACTATGGACGGCTCAGCAACGAGAACATGACCCCAGCTGGGCAAATCAGCAATTCCTGGGAGTCTGACAGGCTGTGTCAGGAAAGATGTGCTCTCTTCTCTAAACTCAAACTTCTGATGGCCATTTTGTCACCCGGAGAAAGCCTGCCTGAGGTCCTGGGAACATTGCTTGAGAATCTGGATTTAGCCTTGCTGAAGCCAGCATAATCCTGAATATCATGTTGATGTGAGCCAATAAACTTTCCTCCTTTCTTAAATCAGTTTAACTTGGGGTTCTGTCACTTATCAACCAAACAAACGGCACATAGACGTGAAAATTGAAATAATGTGAAATTGACTGAGATGACGTGAAATTGACTGAGACTTGATTCTGGACAAAAATAAACAGGAAGAGGAGAAAGAGTGAGAGAGTTCTCAATAGCTTTTCTCCCTGTGTAACTCGGGTCCTTTCTTTGCAGGTCTAGAACTACACTACTAGAAATCAATTCCTCAAACAACTTGCATTTAAACTCCCTCTGGAGTTTATAGACATCTTTCAAAAATCCAGAGGTATGTATGAAAAGAGACATTGGAGACGGGGAGGACACACGAGAGCTGATAACTACACCTGCCCTGTGCGTGCTGTTGCTGCAGTCGAGTCTGACTCTTTGTGACTCCACGGACTGTAGCCCACCAGGTTCCTCTGTCCATGGGATTCTCTAGGCAAGAATACTGGAGTGGTTTGCCATTTTCTACTCTAGGGGATCTCCAGACCCATGGATCAAACCTGAGTCTCCTGCGTCTCCTGCATTGCAAGTGGATTCTTTTCCACGGAGCCTGGGGAAGCCAACCACACTTGCCAGGTGGATCCAGATGCTGATTACGGCCCAGCCAGCCCAGCTGGCTGCAAGGTGGCTGACTGTCTGCTGCTGCTGCTGCTGCTAAGTCGCTTCAGTCGTGTCCAACTCGATATGACCCCATAGATGGCAGCCCACCAGGCTCCCCCATCCCTGGGATTCTCCAGGCAAGAACACTGGAGTGGGTTGCCATTTCCTTCTCCAAAGCATGAAAGTGAAAAGTGAGAGTGAAGTCGCTCAGTCATGTTCGACTCTTAGCGAACCCATGGATTGCAGCCCACCAGGCTCCTCGGTCCATGGGATTTTCCAGGCTGACTGTCTGCTCTGGGCCAATGACGTGCTGGAGCTGGCTCGTACCAGCTAACTAGAGGATTTGTTAAATATCTGGAAATTTTGTAGCTAGTTGCTAAACCGTTGATAGTTTGAAATCCGCCTTGCCTATCACCAAACACTGCAAATCAAGTTAATTTTCTCCCCCTGGAGAGTTTATCAGCAAACCTCAGGCCCTAGCCTTGATTCAACAGGTCTGAAAACAGCCAGCAAGATTGAGTGCAGGACTTCCCCGGGGGTCCAGTGGTTAAGTGTGTGCCTGCCAGGGGACGTGGGTTGGATCCCTGGTCTGGGAAGATCATACTTGCTGTGGAGTAACTGAGCCCTGCCCTAGAGCGTATGCTCAGCAACAAGAGAAGCTACTGCGATGAGAAGCCCGAGCCCCGCCGCTTGGGAGCAGCCCTCCACTCATCACAGCTGGAGAAAACCTGCGCACAGCAAAGAAGACCCAGTGCAGCCGGAAAGAAACACACTATTGTTTTTTTTTAAAAAAAAAGGAGAATGAGTGCTAAAAACCAAGGGTAACCGAAACTCATATTCCTACTCAGAACGGCACCTTGCCCCACTAGCAATGCGGTAAAGTAGGAATTACTATTTATATCCTATAGATAAGGAATCCAAGGCCTGGGGGGAAAATGGCTTTCTCGTGGTCAGAAAGCAGAAGTCAGAAATCAACCCAGGTCTTTGGACCCCCTGCCTAAAGCTGTTTGCCTGACACCCCAGCACGAGGTGACTGAAGGATCAAAACAGGGTCGAAACAAGCAATTTGGTCACTGGGGATGGAAAAACTGTTTCTGTAAGAAAGAGCTTTTAACGATTTATTTCTGAACAGAGGTGGCCAATTAGAAAGGCAGCTGCCCGGAGATTAGCAATAATACTACATATTCAATCTCCTGGGGAAACACAGCATCATTTCTAATAAATTATATAGCTCACATTTGTACAGAATATTTGGTTGGTTTATAAAACCTTTTCAAGTATGTTGGCTCTGTAGATCAATTCCTTTAAAATGTTCAGACTGAGGCCCTGTGTGGCATACCGGGTAACCTAAGATCCACCACTGACATTCTTCTCCTTTAACTGCCTCCACTAAAAAAGTCTGGGCAAATGGAATATTTACTTTTTCAGTCTCCCTTACAGACCTACAGACATGTTATCTAACTCTGGCTATATAGACTTAAGCAATAATCAACTTTCCTCTCTTTGCCTTTTCCTCTCTTTATCCTGCCTTAAAGAAGAACGTGATATCTGGTGCTGCAATAGCCATTTTGTAGCCATGAGGTGACAAGCCAAGAAGCAAAGCAGAGCAGAGCAGAAAGAGAGCAAAAGTATGGGTCCCTGGTGGCATTACTGAGTTGACTCCAGGCCGTTTCCTCTGAATATTTTATAATGTGGAGAAAAACAAGCCATTGTTATTTGAATATTCTGTTATATGCAGTAGAAACATTCCTAACATAACTGGAAATTCTACTTCTAGGAATTTATCATAAAGAGCATCTATAATAGAGGAAAACTGGAGTCTCAATGTGCAACATTAGGAGGCTGATGGAATAGATAGCAGAGTGGCTACAGTATATACTATTCAGGGACCAAAAATTTGGTAGCAGGCAAAGGATTCTTAAACATGTATTCTTAAACAAGTACCCTTAAATACATCAATACTAGATCCTGCATGCCTTAACTAAAGATCCCACACACTGCAACAAAGATCAAATATCCTGTGTGTCACAAATAAGACCTGGCACAGCCAAATAAATATTTCAAATCAATAAATAAATACAGACAAACATTTTTGCATATGCTTTTTCTGGGTGCATGATTCTTTTCAGATTCTCAAAACTTTCAAACAGTTTAAGTATCACTTTTTCAAATTAATATTTGTAGGCATAGAAAAATGTTCACAATATATCGGGGGAACAGAAATTGACAAAACAGCATGTTCAATATTCTTCCATACCGAGAAAAATTACATACATGTTATAAATGTATATATGGTATGCCGTGCTTAGTCACTCAGTTGTGTCCAACTCTTTGCAGCCCTATGGACTGTAGCCTGCCAGGCTCCTCTGTCCATGGGGATTCTCCAAGCAAGAATACTGGAGTGAGTTGCCTTTTCCTTCTCCAGGTGATCTTCCTGACACAGGGATCAAATCCTGGTTTCCCGCATTGCAGGCAGATTCTTTACTGTATGCATGGTGATGAGCGGAAATTTACAGAATATATACTTGGGAGCCCCACCCCTCAAAAATGAACTTTATTCCTAAAAACCCAACTAATCCTATTATTCCATATTCTTGCT
>SJYV01033564.1:0-17579 GCA_006410875.1 Neotragus pygmaeus
CCATCAAGAGAGGAATGCATAAAGAAGGTGTGGTACATGTATACAATGGAATATAACTTAGCCACATAAAAGAACAAAATGATGCCATTGGCAGAGATATGGATGGACCTACTGATTATCACGCTAAGTGAAGTAAGTCAGAGAAAGACAAATATCATATTACATCACTTGTATGTCGACTCTTTAAAGAAAGAGTACAAATAAACATATTTACAAAACAGAAGCTTAGTCAAAGATGTAGAAAACAAACATGATTACCAGGGCAGGAAGCAGGGGAGGGATAAAATGGGAGACTGGAATTGACAGATGAAAAAAAAAAGTTAAAGCTTTAGTTGGTCAGTCATGTTTGCCCATGGAATTCCCCAGGCAAGAATACCAGAGTGGGTAGCCATACCCTTCTCCAGGGGATCTTCCTGACCCAGGGATCAAACTCAGGTCTCCTGCATTGCAGGCAGATTCTTTACTGTCTGAGCTACCCGGGAAGCCCATATAAACTACTATATGTGGAATAGGTAACTAATAAGAACCTACTGAATAGAACAGGGAACTTTATTCAATACTTTGTAATGACTTATACGGGAACAGAATCTAAAAAGAGTAGATATATGTGTATGTATAACTGACTCACAGCAGAAATTGATACAACAGTAAATCGACTATATTCTAATAAAAAATTAAGAATGCTAACAAACATTAAAATGGTAACATCTTATGCTAACATTAATATGCTAACAAAATCCAATTTTAAAGCAATTCTATTATCTGGATCCTAGTGCGGGGCGGGGTGGGGTTTGAAACATTCAATTCTTAGGCTAGAAAGAATGTACTTGTAACATCATTTCCTGTGTTAAGTATGCTGATTTAAAAGGCCATATCTCCCAAAGTAAAAATAACAAGTGAACCAACATTAAAAGATAATTGCTTTGTAAAAATGGTACTGATGTACCTATTTGCAATGCAGGAATAGAGAACCAACTGGTGGACACAGCGGGGGAAGGAAAGAGTGGGACAAACTGAGAAACTAACATGTGAATTTGAAACATACACATTACCATGTGCCAAACAGAGAGCTAGTGGGAAGCTGCTGTATAACACAGGTAGCTCAGCTTGATGCTCTGTGTCAACTTAGAGGAGTGGGAACAGCTAGGGGTGCAGGGGGTGGAGTGGGAGAGTGACTCCAGAGGGAGGGGATATATGTGTACTTAGAAGGCAATGGCACCCCACTCCAGTACTCTTGCCTGGAAACTCCCATGGATGGAGGAACCTGGTAGGCTGCAGTCCATGGGGTCGCTAAGTCAGACACAACTGAGCAACTTCTCTTTCACTTTTCACTTTCATGGATTGGAGAAGGAAATGGCAACCCGCTCCAGTGTTCTTGCCTGGAGAATCCCAGGGATGACGGAGCCCAATGGGCTGCCGTCTGTGGGGTCGCACAGAGTCGGACACGACTGAAGCGACTTAGCAGCAGCAGCAGCAGCATGACTGATTCACATTGTTGTATGGCAGAAACCAACGAAACATTGTAAACAATTACCCCCCAATTAAACATCAATATTTTTTAAGTTTAAAATAAAGGTTTAAAAAAAAAGAGAATTGCAACTACAGTACAACTTTCATGTTTAGAAATATCTCACAGGACAAGAATTTGTCTTACCAATTTAAGATAGCCTTCAGCATCTAGAATTAAGTTTTCTGGTTTCAGGTCTCTGTAGATAATACCTAGTCGGTGCAGGTAATCGAATGCTTCTGTCACACAAGCAACACAGAACTTGGAGGTGGGTTCATCAAAGCTGCCTCTGCAATGAAACCATTTTCCTTCTTAATACTCTAGACATCCTTGTTGCAGATTCTAGGTGTCAATTATCATATTATATATTTATGTAATATAAATGTTTTATAAGGCATTAGCACTAAAAAGTACTTCATAGTGCCAATGAATCAGATCATAAAGAAATTTAGGTGAATGCTTGATACCAATAAGAACCACTTTACTAAAATTTACTAAAATTAAAATGTCTACATTCAAACAATTATTTCTGATAATCACATCCAAACATACAAAATGGAAAGGATAAGAAAACAAGATTTTTTAAAGACATCTCTGGAAAACTCTGGAGAAAATGCAACTATTTCAATGGAGAGATTGAACCAGACTACTGCACTTGATTGCTTGACTAAAATGACTCCAGTGTTCATTTCCATTTCCTGTTTGTATACTTCGTAATATAACCCATGTAGAAACAGGGTCATAACTCTTTCCTCTTTGGTGCACCTTGATGATACCAGAGTTGCCCTGTGCCAGCACTGTGTGTAGGTTTACACGCTAAAGTATTAAAATTTGGTGGTGATTTGCTGCATGGTATAATAGAAAGCTAGTACACTTTGGCTTCCCTTGAGGCTCAGGTGGTAAAGAATCTGCCTGCAATGTGGGAGACATGGGTTCGATCCCTGGGTTGGGAAGATCCCCTGGAGGAGGTCATGGAAAACCACTCCAGTATTCTTGCCTGGAGAATCCCCATGGACAGAAGAGCCTGGCAGGCTACAGTCCATGGGGTTGCAAAGAGTTGGACATGACTGAAGTGACTAAGTACAGCACATAATAGAAAGCTTGGCTTTGGAATGAGAGAAACCAGCTTCGAGTCCTGCTGCCTCTCCTTACTGAATCCTCAGGCAAGTTGTTCGGCTGTCAGATGCCTGTCTTAAAATGGGTTTACTACTGAATTAACAAGGCTGTTTTATGGATATGGCAAAGTGCCTAACAGGTACTAAACTGCCACCACTAAATAGACTTAGATATTCTAAAAAGATTTGCCAGTTAAAACAATGATGGGAGATGCAGATGCTTCTGTAGGTATCATGAAAGGCTCCTCAACCCACCCAGGCTTACCTCATCCTGATCCATCCATCAGTATGTTCCTAGTACAACAGATTAATCTCTGCTTTCAAAAGTCTGTTATTAGGTATGTGATTTTCAGCCGTGAACGCACATTAGAATTGCCTGAAAGGCAGCTAAAAATCATTTTCTGGCCCTATTGCAGATGAGCCAAATAAAAGTCTAGCATCAGGACACAGCATTTTTACTTTGTTAAAGCTCCCATGAGATTGTGAGGTGAAGCCAAGGTTGAGAACCACTGGCCCAGGGAATGCTGCTTAAATGTCTAACCTGGCATTAACCTCCACAACCCAATGCAAAGCTATCTCTTCTGTTGCCATTTTCTATTCAAACTCTGTTCTCACTCAGCAAGTAAAAGACCTAATCTTACTCAGTTCTCTTCCTTACTTATTTCCAAATTTTATCTTTAGAGTTTAGCTCAAGGCCTTTCATGACCATCATAGTTTTCTCTCTTTTTTCTATTCTGAGCTCATTGCCCACAACACTTACTGGACATTTACTTATGAATTGCCAACTTCTTCATCATATTTACTTTTCATGTTAAATAATGAAATGTTTTAAAATTGTATATTACATTATCTCCCAAAATATAATCCAAACTCACTGTAGGAAAACGTTATATCGTTTTGGGTTAGAAAAGTGTACATTGTTTAGAAAACCCCCATATCATCAAGTTGGAAGCCTTGTATGTAGGTGGAGCTCAGTGAACACCTATGATTTTGATTGTGTGGAAATCACTCCTTTTGTGAAGCTGAATCTTTGCAGACATGTCACTCCGCTTTTCGGCCCCAACTTCACCACTCTCCACCCCTTTCGTCATCTCCCTTCTCAAGATTCAAAGTCAGTACCATCTGGATTTATACTCTGCCTCATATTAACCATGTGATATGGATGGTTGACACGGGTTTCTTTCATCTCTAATACAAGGATGACAGTGACTACTGGTACAGGGGGCCTATTACATGATTACAATGTTAGCTCATAAAATATCACTGTTACTACTTGTTTATCAATTTGTTCTTAGATTCATTTCTCTAAGACATTTTTTAAGATTCTTTATATGGACCATTTTTTTAAAAATCTTTATTGAATCTGTTACAATATTGCTCTGTTTCACACTTTGGTTTTTTTGGCCATGAGGCATCTGGGATCTTAGTTTCACAACCAGGGATTGAAACTGTGCCTCCTGCATTGGAAGGCAAAGTCTTAACCACTGGAGAGCCAAGGAAGTCCCTTAGACTCATTTCTTAATGACTTTCTTCATGTTTCTTTAAATGGTCATGAATACAGCATCCTTTAGGCCAGGCAGGAATAGACAAAAGTTAGTGTGTATAATTCTTTTTCATTACCTGTCTCTTAATATACTCCACAGCTCACCACCTAAGCAGGCCTCCAGAAGCATGTATACATACTTATTGTCCTTGAAGGTGCGATATAATCTGTGAAAATAAACGAAAAACACGATTATTATTAGAAATCCCGTTTTAAAACATCTTCAAGTTTGCTTAAAAGCATCATCAATAACTTTTTGAAGGATGGTCCTCGTCTCCTTCCAAACATCTTACAAAGACACTGGATGCTCGCTGAACACTCTGATCCTTCCTGCTCCCCTGGCTTTTCATCTGCTGATCCCTTTACTTGGACTCCCCTTCATGCTACCCACAGAGTTTCTTAATCTTAGCTCCATGGTAATAAAAGTGTTATCCACCCCTCAAGATCAAGCTCTGGGGCCACCTTCCTGATTAAGTAGCTCATTAACCCCCCTACTAAATACAGCCTTCTCTTCCCCCTCTAAATCCTGAGATCTCTGCATGGTCTCCTTTAAGATCTGCCTTCCATATCAGGGCTTCCCTGATGGCGCAGTTGGTAAAGAATCAGCCTGCAATGCAGGAGGACCTGGTTCAATTCCTGGGTCAGGAAGACTCACTGGAGAAGGGATAGGCTACCCACTCCAGTGTTCTTGGGCTTCCTTTGGGTCAAGAATCCGCCTGCAATGCAGGAGACCTGGGTTCCATCGCTGGGTTGGAAAGATTCCCTGGAGAAGGGAAAGGCTACCCACTCCAGTATTCTGGCCTGAAGAATTCCATGGAATATGCAGTCCGTAGGGTCACAAAGAGTCAGACACGACTGAGCGACTTTCACTTTCACTTTGCGTAACCATTACTCATACCTGTTTTATGTCTTCCAGTTGGTATTAGGAAACAGATTCTAAGATAGAAATTTGTAAGCAGTCAGTTTAGTGGGGAATGCTCTTGGGGCCAACACCCATGGGGGAGGAAGGAAGCAGACTTGGGCAGAGGGAGAGCTGACCTGTAATTTTACAAAAGCCTCAGCTTCAAGGACCTGTACCATCACCGGATGCAGGATGTACCTGGAGAAAGAGTATGGGGCCAGGTGGTTCTCTTCACCTTAGACCAATGGCTGGAGAGAGAATTAGTCAGAGTCGCTAGACTCCCAGAAGCTGGAGGAATGACAGTCTCAATCCAGATGTGTGATGTGGGCAGGGTACCATATTACAATGCTGGGGGAAAGCAGTTTCTAGGTCTTACTCGAGAGATGCCCATGTCTCCCTAGCACCAGGCTAATGCAGACAGCAGGACAGCCGTACCACGTACAGACAGCAGAAGTAATCTAGTAAGTGTTTCAGTATGCGCTCTGGATCCAAGCCGCCTAGGCTTGAGTCCCTGACTGGCCATTCATTAGCTAAGTGACATCAGTTTTCTCCCTGCTCTTGTTAAACAAGGGAAATCATAACATTTATTTGTTTTATTTTGAGGATCATAACAAATATATATATTCATTTGATTATATATTGATTACATGTAATTATATTATTTATTTTATATAAACAATATAAACAAATTACAAGATACAAATAAATTATATAATATAATGTAAATATATTTGGTAGCTCAGCTGGTAAAGAATCTGCCAGCAATGTAGGAGACCTGGGTTCAATCTCTGGGTTGGGAAAAATCCCTGGAGAAGGGAATGGCTACCTACTCCAGTATTTTTGCCTGAGGGACTCCATGGACAGAGGAGCCTGGTGAGCTACAGTCCACGGGATCACAGAGTCGGACACGACTGAGCAACGTTCATGTTTACCTTCAATATAAATATAAAAATAATATAATATACACTTTAAATATATTATATAAGATATATATTTAAAATTTTTGCTTAGAAGACTGCCTGGCACATGTTACTTTCTCAATAATAAATGTTGTCATTAACATTTATTCTTAATATGATTATTGCCCTACACTATGCCAGCTACTTTGCAAAGGGCAGGAAATGAAAAAATGAATAAAATCTAATCTATGCCCTGAAGCTGTTCATGATAGTCTTTATGAATTATTGATTAAAAGAGGGGAGGGACACATAGTTTATATAAAAATAATTAGGTGATTTATTGCCAGTATTGCCTGGGTTCAGACTTTTTTTAATCTTTAAAAAATATGGGTCTGAGAATATGGATAGGCAGGAAGACTCTCTCAAGGCATTTGATCAAAAAGCATAAATTCTCCTCATTACAGAGGCACTTTACCTCACCCAGAAATCTCTAAAGCTACACTCTAGGGGCATGAAAATAGATGTGAAAATATGTGCCTTAACTGGCTTACATCACCAACCCATGAATTCACAAGAGAGTCATGGCTTAGAATATGTTTCTGTTCCAAACTCTGGTGATAGCCACAGAAAGAACAGTAACTGCAGGCAAGTGCTTCTTTCGGTATCTGGCATTGCAAGGACCAGGCTTCCTCGTTGGCTCAGACGGTAAAGAATCTGCCTTCAATGCAGGAGACCCAGGTTTGATCCCTGGGTCAGGGAGATCCCCTGGAGAAGCAAATGGGAACCCACTCCAATATTCTTGCTTGGAGAATTCCATGGACAGAGGAGCCTGGCAGGTTACAGTCCATGGGCTCGCAAAGAGTCAGACACCACTAAGCAGCTAACAACAACTGCAGGGACCAAGCTCCCTGGCAGCCTAAATGTGTCCAAATGCCACTTTTTGCAGAAATTCAAGTCAGCACGTCCCCTGAGGGGTTCTAAATGAATCAAATTTTGCATTAGGTCTGAATAAAATAAGCAATTCAATTTATTGAAACAATAATTTTATATTCACACACACACATACACACCCACACACACTTTCCTGAGGTTTACTCAAGAACAAAAAAATCTGGATTCTGACTTCAGTTCTCAAACTTCCAATATTTTACGTATCATTGCTGTGAGTAGGCTGGAAAATTCAGAGTAGGGCCTCCTCTTCCTCCTCTGTCCGCTTGCATAGAAGCACTCCAAAGAAGAACCTACGATGCTAAAATTCTGGGAGTGAAACGCTCACTTACTTCACAATGAAGGGTGAGCACAGCTCTTCCAGGATCTTCTTTTCTGAGTAGACGTGCTCCTGCTGCTTTGTGTCAACAATGTGCTTCTTCCTTATACACTTCATAGCAAAAGCAACGTTCTCATTTTTCACCTTAACCTAGGGGAGAAGAGAACGAGCCCTCAAAATGAATTTACTAGGAAAAATCTGCAATATCTATGTAAAACACATGAACCAGCAGGAGTTCAAATTCTTTCACAGCTAAATAGCATGGAAGCTTTTCACCACTTTATCCCTCCAGGAGCTGAATTTTATCCAGGTGTACATACTTCCTTTTCATTGTAATTTCCAAAAGAATTCACATAGATGGAACATGGTTCTAGAATGTTTGTATTGAAACAAGAAAAATACTCTAGTTAGAAGTTTGAGTGTATAGAAATCTCTTTGGTTTTGAGTATATGACATGAAAAGCTTGGTCCAGAATTGCCAAAAACTGCTCTTTTGTAATAGTCACTTTTTTGAGTTTCAAATAAAACCTATTTAATCCGAGATTCATATCTGTATGATCCAATCTGCTAGCCACTAGTCACAAAAAGCTATTTAATTTTAAATTGACTAAAATTAAAATTTCATTTCCTTCATTTGCACTGTCCACATTTCAAAAGCTGTCTAGTCACATCTAACCAGCAGCTCTGCTATTGGACACTTGGATACAGAACACTGCCATCAGTGCAGAAAGTTCTATTGGAGACCATGCTTTAGATGGACAAATAGGATTTTCCTTTAAAAGGAAATTTAACAAATTTAATAAGTATTTATTCAGAGAGGCTTAAAATTCCATAAGCAGACTATCTTCAACAGATAATGAAATTGTGCAGAGTTGGTTGCTCCCTCAATTTCGCTCAGAGTTTGCCACTAGTTGATGCCCAGACTTTCAAATCAATGGTGGGATTATTGTTTCAATTATTGTTATCTAATGATATCAAAACAAACCTCAGCATTGTTAATTCAATCGTTTGCCATGATTTTGATGAAAAATACAGCACATGGCTCTCTTATCCCACCATATGGCATAAGAAACACTACAAACTCTCTGGCCTATTAAGAAATCATTTCTGCCCCCCTTTGACCAAAAGAGATGAAGCATTGACTTGGTGTAGAGTGTACTATTCGGAGTCTCCTGGCAGCATTTCAGATCTGCTCACACCCAGGCCACCCAGCAGGTGGAGGTGTCATCAGAGTTCCCAAGGTTAGTGGACAGTGAATGGTTACAGATCTGCTGGGCAAGGAAGGCCTCAGTAGTCACCAAGGGTTCAGCATTATCGCTACCCAGGAAAGTCACAGGTCACCACTCCATAGTCTCCTCAGAGCACCTGACTGCATGGCTCTGCTACTCTTTGGAAGCTGAATATAAAGCTCAGAAGGGTGTGATACGGAAGATGCAGCTGAAATCAAACTATAAATTCCCAGCTGTCTTGATCAGCACTACAGAAGGCTGCTTTTCAAACATCTCCTTGCATTCAACTTCTTTTTTTTTTTTTTTTTAATTTGGATAGAAAATTTTGAGCAACCCAAAAATAGGATCATGAAAGCCAAATACAGACACGGTAGAGGAATTATTTAAGAAATGAAACTATGGTATTAAAGATTTCACCTCTGTGACCCTTTCACTGGACACATTTTTGTTTGCTTTATATAGCGTTAATGCATCATGAGTATATGTACACATAAATGTTGCTGCTAAGAAATACACATTTTATGTTTTATAGCCTATGGGAAAAGTTACTTGGTACATTCTCTAATAGCTTCCCTCAAGAAAAAAATCACAAAAGGATGTGGCATAAGTAGACTGAAATAGCAGCTATATTATTACAAGTTATTTAGGAGCACACACCCACTATTATAAAATAGAGTGAAAACTGTACTCTCAATTTTAGTTCAAAGTAACGTTTGGATAGCAATAACAATGCATATATTTCTCCAAGATACACTGGAATACAAAACAAAACAAAAGTCAAAAGGCTTCTCTCAGATGCTTGAAACGTAAACCCCTTACAAGCTCAACTCTTCCGAACCCACCAACGCCCAGTGTTGTGATAATCTCAAGGTTCTGGAAGGGGGATGATGAGGAAAATCTGGCCACTTTCTCCTTCAGTTGAATCATCTCCAAAGAGAGTGCTTTGGACAGCTTCCAGCTAGACATGGATCTCCTGTATGAGAAAAGAGAAACTTTACATATGCTCCCTTAGGCAAAGCAGGGGTCATGGCACACATAAATCCCACCCTTACTACAGTCTTATTTCTGCCAGTAATTACTGCCCATAGTTGCCATAGAGCTTATCTCAACTTTTATAGGATCAGATTCAGTATCATCTGGGGAGAAAATCAACAGAAAATACAATTAAAAAACAGATACACTCACACAATAAAAAAGACAAATGTCAGACTGAGTCAGTGAGTGGTAAAAGTAGGTGAACTGGGTGGTATTTGAGATACATCTCAATAAAGCCATTTAAAAAACAAAGAGTCAGTGAGATAAAAGAAAATCAGAAAAGAGAGCCATTTCCTTTGTTGCACCTACAGGACGATATTGCATTGAGAATCTTTGCCATATTTTGCTATTTTTGATAGATTTTGAAGATTTCTCTGGCTGAACCAGAATAACTGCTTTGTGAAACATGAAAAACACATTTCTTACTTTACGCTTAAGTATTGTTATTTGGAAATACTCATTTTCCCCTCTTAATTAAAGTTTACTGCTCTGGGTTATATATTCATGAACCATTCTTACTACAAAAGACCTTTGGCATAAAAACTGCAAACATATTGCCTGCAACAAAAAAAAATATGCAGTCTGCCTGAATGCTCTAATTTAACTCAAATATCAGTCTTCTAGAACTTTTGACACTTCAACTTTAATGGTACTGTCTGGTGAATACATGCTTAAGTACTCATTCTGCAAAATGTTTTAGCAAAGGATTTTCAAATATTTTAATTCTATAAAGATTTTTTTCCTATGAACCAAAAAGCAATTTTATCAGTATTACTACATTTAGAACCCAACACAAAACCACTTGGGCAATAGCTCTCTTAATTTTTAAAAAATATTTTCTTTGATGTGGACCATTTTTAAAGTCTTATTGAATTTGTTAGAATATTGTTTCTGTTTTATGTTTTGATTTTCTGGCTGCAAGGCATATGGGATCCTAGCTCCCTGGTCAGGGATTGAACCTGCACCCCTTGCATCAGAAGGTGAACTCTTAACCACTGGACCGCCAGGGAAGTCCCACTCCCTTATATTCTGAAATAAGCCAGGGGCTGAATGGGCTATGCTATTCTTTGGAATTTCTGTTTGATTTCCACGGGCAAGAGAGACTTCCTTTCTGAATTAATATTCTTTTGAACCTAGATAGTATATTCAAAAGCAGAGACATTACTTTGCCGACTAAGGTCCATCTAGTCAAGGCTGTGGTTTTTCCTGTGGTCATGTATGGATGTGAGAGTTGGACTGTGAAGAAGGCTGAGCGCCGAAGAATTGATGCTTTTTGAACTGTGGAGTTGGAGAAGACTCTTGAGAGTCCCTTGGACTGCAAGGAGATCCAACCAGTCCATTCTGAAGGAGATCAACCCTGGGATTTTTTTGGAAGGAATGATGCTAAAGCTGAAACTCCAGTACTTTGGCCACCTCATGCGAAAAGTTGACTCATTGGAAAAGACTCTGATGCTGGGAGGGATTGGGGGCAGGAGGNTGAGAGTCCCTTGGACTGCAAGGAGATCCAACCAGTCCATTCTGAAGGAGATCAACCCTGGGATTTTTTTGGAAGGAATGATGCTAAAGCTGAAACTCCAGTACTTTGGCCACCTCATGCGAAAAGTTGACTCATTGGAAAAGACTCTGATGCTGGGAGGGATTGGGGGCAGGAGGAGAAGGGGACAACAGGATGAGATGGCTGGATGGCATCACTGACTATCCGATGGACGTGAGTCTGAGTGAACTCCAGGAGATGGTGATGAACAGGGAGGCCTGGCGTGCTGCAATTCATGGGGTCACAAAGAGTTGGATACGACTGAGCGACTGAACTGAACTGAACTGAACCAAGTCACCAGTCAAAGTAAAGAACTCTTTCCCAAGGCCTCCTATCAAGAAATTTCTCCTAAACATTATTCAGTTCAGTTCAGTCGCTCAGTCGCGTCTAACTCTGCGACTCCATGAATCGCAGCACACCAGGCCTCCCTGTCCATCACCAACTCCCGGAGTTCACTCAATTACTACTCATCACCAAAATTAAGGAAACAACTTATAGACTAAAATAATCTACACTAGAGGTAATTGGTATCCTTTTGTTGAAAAATAATTTAAAACAACTCCCCCAAATTTTCTAGTGACAACACACTTAAAGTTACCAATCACACCCTTCAGTCCCCTTCTTCATCAACTGCCAGAAGTCACATCCAGCTTAGAAAAATATCTCCACTTACTTCGCATGTCTTTTTTCATCATCCCGGTTCAGGTTTGCCACATACCCTTCAAGATATTTTTGGAGTTCTTCAAAGGTCCCCACTGTTTGGTTGAATGTTCTAAATGAATAAAACAAAATAAAAAGCTCAGGGCTGAGAGTTAACCACTGCAACTTGCCATTCTTCTTAAGCTCATGAAAGCCTATTTGTATGGTTTTTCAAAACTTTGCAAACTATTTTTCAATAACTCGTTTACTTTCAAGTTGCCATCACATGTAGATAGAACAGTTATTGGAAGTTACACAATTGATACCATGAGTTTCTGAAAGCAAAGAGGCTATCAGTGAGAAGAGACAACATTTCTGTCATTTTCTGCCTTGTGGTTCAGGTTTATCAATATTGTTCTTTGTTTTTAAGAAGATTGTGGAAAGGAAATAGGCTACATGATTTGTTTACTGGGAGGTAAGTTTGGGGGAGAATGGATACATGTATATATATATATGGCTGAGTCCCTTAGCTGTCTCTCTGAAACTATCACAACATTGTTAATAGGCTATGCTCCAATACAAAATAAAAAGTTAAAAGCAAACAAAAAACCCCCAAAACAATGATTGACTTGTTACTGTAAACAAAAACAGTATATCATGAGCTTATGAATTAATAAACATTTAAAAAATACTTTCTAAAAAAGAGAGTGGAAAGGAAATAGGTTACATGATTTGATTAGTGCACAACAGGTTACATGCATTACTGATTTTTATAATTTTCTTAATCAAATTAAGCTATTTATTTTTAAAATCAAAAATAAAATTTCCCTCTTCTTTGGCCCTAGCTAATACTACTTATTTTACATTCCTAAATGATTAAGTCCAAATATTTTACCTTAATGGTTCTCCAAGGCTCAGCCAACATCTTTCCCTTGACTTCCCTCCCCTCAGGGATCACAGGCTTGTTACTGGTCCCATCTAATCACCCTGTCCCCAGTTCTGCATCTCTGGGAACTCTTACATAGGGAACTGCCCATGAGAATAAATAGGCCCCTTCCTCACCTAACAAACGTATCCTCTGGATTATCCTTCCAGTGCGCCCTGCACTCCACACAATCTACCTTGATTCATCATTGCCAGAGTGGTGCTCTTCCCCATGAAAAACAGTGTCCTTCTAAAAACCATGCTTTATGCATCCCAGTAAATCTTAAGCTCTTGGACTTAACAAAATGAAAGGAATGAAAATTACTTCAAATTACCTAAAACTAATAAACCTTCTTATTAATGGACCAGTGCCACATACTGACTGCCTAGCCCTGAAGACCTCTATCCACATTTAACTGATCACCAACCTATACTTACATTATTAAGTATATCTTTTTTTTTTTTTAGTTTTCGATGGGGGCCATTTTTAAAGTGTTTATTGAATTTGTTTCAATACTGTTTCTGTTTTATGTTTTGGATTTGTGGCCCTGAGGCACAGGGGCTCTTAGTTCCCTCGCCAGGGATCGAACTCACACCTCCAGTAATGGAAAGTGAAGTCTAAATCACTGGACCACTATGGAAACCTGGATATTTTTCATTCCCCATTCAAATCTACTCTCTTCTCTACCCTGCTCTGTGAACTGTCCTTTGCTGACTAGAGAAATGAGAAACAAAACAATATTATTTCAAATTTCCAAGGGTTGAAATTTTCAAGTAAAAGTAAATACTTCTTGTATATATCACCATTACCTTGCTATGAAACTAACTGAAGTATTGTTGTAAACAAATTTTATTTTTTAGCCGTAAGTGACATCAGTGTCAGAGTTCTCTAGAAAATCTCTGCAAACTAAAGCCAAGTTTAAACAGCTACAACATTCCAGTTGTAACCTTCAAATATGTATTTTTAAAAGAGGTGAATTAGAAAAGAAGAAATAAAGAGCCATAGGCTTTCAGCCACTACATCGCATTGCAAGGATGGTGCCCTTTATTCAGACAACATCTGGATCATTTCCTGCATGCCAAGGACTCTGTCAAACGCTGGCACGGCAACAGCAGCAAACAAAGTAAATGTTTCTGTTCTCATGAAGGAGCTGAAGTGTGGGAAGACAGATGCTAAACAAAGCCATCACATCAATTGGGAACCATGGGGTAAGGGCACTATGGGCAAATTATCATGGGATCTTAGTCTAGCCTTATAAGTGATAACTACAATGATCATACAATTTATCATCCCAAATGAATGCTTTTCAGAGTGAATGGGATGGCCAAAATATTAGAATAACCAGAACTGTCCCAGGAAATTCAGGATGTAGGTCACCTCAGTCATACCTGACGTCCAGTTTCTCTCACACACAGAATAAATTCATGTAACTTTTAATGGCTCATTGTGTCTAACAGGTCAGTACCTTGTATGTTTTAAGACTCTCAACTATGCATATGTAAATTATGCATTTGAAAAGTATAAGTTTCCAAATAATTTATAAAATCTATAAAAACCACTCAATCCTTTATATGGATTATGAATACATGAGATAGTGCAAAAACATTTGGTTAAGTGATTACAATAAATTTTTAATCCTAGCATTTCAGAGTAATTCATAAGATCTTACCACATACACACAGCTAACGCTCTTTAGTGCACATATGTATTTTTAAGGAACTCATACAGAAAACAATGCAATACCATATCAATATATTTGAGAGCTGCAGGCAAAGATTACCTTCAACTGAACATACTTGCACTTTCTAACCCCACGCCTTTTTATAAGTTTTACTTCGCCTGGAAAGACTTCTACATTTCCTCTTTGCCTAGAAATTGAAGCCCCAATTCCACACTTAAAAAATAAAGTAAAACTTTTCCCACTTCACTACACTGTGACTGCTTCTGTTTCTGAACACATGCTGTGGGAACCTAATGGCGTGGTGGAAAGACTGTTAAAAGGACCTGGAAGACTTGGGCAGGAGCCTTTGCTCCATTTCAGATGACACTGTTGGGAAAGTTCTTGAACTGACCTGAACTCACTTTTCTTCTCTGTAAGGGAACGATTACAGAAACTCAAAGTGATACTAAGAATTGTTATTCTACGTGTAAAGATGGATGTTAACTAGACTTACTATAGTGATCATTTTGCAATATACACATATATTGGATGATTATGCTGTACCCCTGGAACTAGTATAATGTTATATGTCAATTATACCTCAATTAAAATATAATTTAACAAATAAAAATTGTTAATGTTTTAGGCATGTTATGTTATTGTAGTAATGTATTATAAATAACACTTAGCTTTTAGAGATGCTACTAAAATTCATAGATGAAACAATTTTATGCCTCTGATTTGCTTGAAAATCGTATGGAGAAGATAGGGAGGAGATGGCAAAGTGGTACAGATAAGGTTTTAAATGATAATTGCTGTACTTGCATGACACAATATCATCCTGTCTATTTTTTAATATGTTTGAAACTTTTCATAATAAAAAGATTTTATAAAATAATCCAAAGTTCTTTCCAGCTCTAAATCTCTATGGTATGTTCAATAAAGATTTTATTTAATTAGCAATCAATTACATACTCCTGTGACATTTGTCATTATACTATTTCATATCAGCATTTCATAACAGTATGCCCTGTTTCTTTGACTGCACATGGCCTAGCTCTGGTATACTTGAATTTCCTTTTTCCTATCTAGATAGTCAACAAATATTCAACTGATTAATGACAGATTAAAGGAGTCAGATTCAAATATGATTCGAAGTGAGTTAAGGACACAAACTGAGATATTCTAAAAAATAACCTCAGATACTTAGAGATTATTGTTGACACACATCTCTTCCAAATCACTACAAATGTTAAATTAAAACTTCTCTGGAAATACATCTAGCTAATAAGCATTTTATATTTTGAGAGAGATAGGTTTTGTTAAATTTTTGACTGCTTAGAGCATTTTACAAATAAATTATGAAACTCTTCAGTGTGTGATGTGTGGAAAAATCCATGAGTCCTAACAAGCTTGTTTCTCTGGAAGATGCAGAATTTAAATCAGTCTATTGCTGATATTTATGTACAAACTCTGCTCACAAAATATTTAGCCCGTCAGCATCTGCCGCTGCCACAGACAGATTCAGATCAGAAGGCCTGGTTCCTTCCCATGAATTTTAATAGAATGTCCTCGCAGCTGAGGATTGGCCAGCGTTTCCAAATGGTGATGAATGGGAAGACAGATGGGCCCTTGGAGTAACAGAAGGCCGAGTCTTCAAAGGTGGCAATTGCCGGCATTCTCTAACAACATCAGTATACTCACTCTCGATCTATAACCAGGCAGGCGACATCATTTTCTTCGGCGATAATGTTAGCTGATCTGACATCTTCACTGCAGACAAAAACAGGAAAAGTCAATTTTCTAGTGAGAAATTAGACATCTATTTTTATTAGGGAATCTGTGACTGATATGAAACACCATCACTTAAACCTTCCAAAGATGATGTGTTTCTGTAATATCATAATTTACACTCCACCCCTTTCCCCCCACAAAAAAAGGATTTGAGATGTGTCCTAAAAATATGATGTGCACGAGGAATCCAGAGGAGAATAAGATAAATGCACTGGGAACGTCAAAGAGTCAGTGAGTGCAACCGTGTATGGAATTTCATTCTGTGTTCCGTCCCAGCGCTACTAAAATAGCTCTCCTCTGATCAAACAGAACTGCTGATTAACAAGCAGCCAAAATTGAAATGAACTGACCAAAGAAATTTATAAGAAAAACCTTGAGTAACTCATAATGAACCAAAGAAGAAGAAAACCCAAAGAAAGTGCCATATCACCCAATGAATTAAAGAAATATTAAAACCTTTCATTTTATAGTCTAAGATGTACCGTTTCCATGAAAATCCCTGAAATCAAAATATGTCTTACAACTGACAGTGAGTCAGAGTGTAATTAATAGCACTGTCTTTCTTTCTCAGGGGTGCACAATATATCAATTATTCCCTTAAATACAATGAGTTATGGCATATGATCTAATGATGGTAAATTTAATTACCTAATGAATACCAAGGGTCAAGCATCGGGGAAAGTATTTCTGTAGGTACCTTTATTTATACTATTTTTCTTCCTCTATTAGTCACACACTAGAGACTCCGAGGAAAGGTACATCCATATGATACACAGTGCTCTGAAAGTTACTGCATTTAAGGTAGCCTATAGCAGAAAGCATATTAAGACTGCTTTTAACAACTTCACCAAAACTGGCATCACACAAAGTAGAGTTCCCTCATCTTCCATTAGTGACAGGACAGGGAAAATTTTGACAGAATTGATGCTCTTGAACTGTGGTGTTGGAGAAGACTCCTGAGAGTCCCTTGGACTGCAAGGAGATCCAACCAGTCCATTCTGAAGGAGATCAACCCTGGGATTTCTTTGGAAGGAATGATGCTGAAGCTGAAACTCCAGTACTTTGGCCACATCATGCGAAGAGTTGACTCACTGGAAAAGACTCTGATGCTGGGAGGGATTGGGGGCAGGAGGAGAAGGAGACGACCGAGGATGAGATGGCTGGATGGCACCAGGGACTCGATGGACATGAGTCCGAGTGAACTCCGAGAGATGGTGATGAACAGGGAGGCCTGGGTCGCAAAGAGTCGGACACAACTGAGCGACTGAACTGAACTGAACTGATCTCTCATTCCAGAGAAGTCCTCTATCCACATCACTGGCTTCCAGAGACCTTCAGACATAACCCACAGCCCCTCCCAAGTTTACAGGGTCCCAGCTAGAAAACATTGGCGAAAACATTTCAGCTTAATGTGCTTTTGAGTTGGGAGCTGGGTAGTTTATTCTCGACTTGTATGTAATATTATACAGATATGTATGCAGATATCTATACAGATATGATCCTGGATATGGGTCAATTATTTGATTTGTAAG
>SJYV01033564.1:17606-49126 GCA_006410875.1 Neotragus pygmaeus
AACTCTGGGAGTTGGTGATGGACAGGGAGGCCTGGCATGCTGTGATTCATGGGGTCGCGAAGAGTCAGACACAACTGAGCGACTGAACTGAACTGAACTGAACTGATGAATAGACTAGACAGAACCTACATTTACAATCTCACAGCATATTTAGTCCCCAAATCAGAAGTCCACTTGTTGATAATCCTACAACACTTCAGTTTCTTTTGGAAAAGAAGTAGCTCAAAGCAATTACCTAATCATCATCACCATAAATTTCAAATGTTCTAATTAGCATATTTTATTGGTAGTTATCTTAGAATTATGTGCTAGAAGAAAAGTTGCCTTGTGGGCTAGGTCAGAAACTTTACACAATATATTTGCTTTCACTCAAATACAGTGTTTTGTTTTGTTTTAAATCAGAGTTTTTTCCTGTATTTTTCATTCAAACTTTCTCCCATTCCTAGCTTTGTTTTTTAAAAATTGTGATCTTTTCTACACAGCAAGTTCTCAAGGGATTTCTCTGGGAGTCCAGTGGTTAGGATTCAGTACTTTACTGCCAGGGCCCAGGGTTCAATGCCTGGTTGGGGAGCTAAGACCTCATATGCCTCATGGTGCAGCGAAATTTAAAACAAAAGAAAGAAAGAAGGTTTTCCAACCCAAAGTCAAAGTTCATGGAATTAGTACTTTATGATCCTCTTCATCAAGTCATAGGCTCCATGAAGGAAACAAAACACTCTTGTATAGAAATTCCTTCTTCCCTATAGTAACTCCATCAGCTTCAGAGTCATACAGACTCTCGGAGGACCTTGAAAACTTCCTTCCTCTTTCATTTAATCTATCACCAAATCTTGCAAGTTTTCTTTACAAAATATCACTGTTATCCATTTCAGTTTCCACTTCCAAGGATGTCACCATATCCAAGAAAAAAATTCTTAGGTCTGTATAATTTTAACAGCTTCCTTTTGGTTTTTCAGCTTCTAATCTCTTACCAGTATCAGTTCAGCCACTCAGTTGTGTCTGACTCTTTGAGGCCCCATGGACTGCAGCACACCAGGCTTCCCTGTGCATCACCAACTCCAGAGCTTAATCAAACTCATGCCCATTGAGTCAGTGATGCCATTCAACCATCTTATCCTCTGTCATCCCCTTCTCCTCCTGCCTTCAATCTTTCCCAGCATCAAGGTCTTTTCCAATGACTCAGTTCTTCACATCAGGTGGCCAAAGTATCGGAGTTTCAGCTTCAGCATCAGTATTTCCAATGAATATTCAGTACTGATTTCCTTTTGGATGGACTGGTTTGATCTCCTTGCCATCCAAGGGACTCTTAAGAGTCTTCTCCAACACCACAGTTCAAAAGCATCAATTTTTTGGCACTCAGCTTTCTTTATGGTCCAACTGTCACATCCATACATAACTACTAGAAAAACCATAGCATTGACTAGGCAGACCTTTATCAGCAAAGTAATGTCTCTGTTTTTTAATAAGCTGTCTAAGTTGGTCATAGCTTTTCTTCCAAGGAGCAAGCGTGTTTTAATTTCATGGTAATTACTTACCCCTGTAAGTGGTACTTACCCCTGCAGTCCATCCTATACTACACTATCAGGTTAATTTTGGTAAAAAGCTGGTAAACAACAACAACAAAAAAAAAAAAAAAACCACATACTATACCACACGATCAGACTCAGTTCAGTCAGTTCAGTTGCTCAGTCGTGTCCGATTCTTTCCAACCCCATGGACTGCAGCATGCCAGGCCTCCCTGTCCCTCACCAACTCCTGGAGTTTACTCAAACTCATGTCCAGTGAGTCGGTGATGCCATCCAACCATCTCATCCTCTGTCGTCCCCTTCTTATCCTGCCCTCAATCGTTCCCAGCATCCAGGTTCTTTTCAAATGCGTCAGTTCTTCAAATCATGTGGCCAAAGGATTGGAGTTTCAGCTTCAGCATCAGTCCTTCCAATGAATATTCACGACTGATTTCCTTTAGGATGGACTGGCTGGATCGCCTTACAGTTCAAGGGACTATCAAGAGTCTTCTCCAATACCACAGTTCAAAAGTGTCAATTCTTTGGTGCTCCGCTTTCTTTATAGTCCAACTCTATCAGATTAATTTTTGTAAAAAATGACTTCACTCTGATCTCATTCTTCCTTTATCCACTAAAACCATTAATTCACTCAATCATTATAAAGTGAAAAAAGACTTTTGCAAGATGTTCTTCTTGGGGGAAATCTGTGAACAATACCATAAAAGCTCCAGCTTTCACAAACCTTTCATGCTAGTGTCATATTCCAGCAAGTATTTCCTCAATGCCCACATATCCCAATTTCCCAAAACATGTTCCCAGAAGCACTGTTCCTTATAAACAAAAATTTGTTGAATTTAGACAATTTTGGGAATTCACCATGCACACTTTAAAGTTTTAAAGAAATCTTGCAGTAAACATATCTGTTTAAATCAATGTTTTCCAGACCTCAATGTCTTCTTTATTTCTTTGTTTGGCTTAGCTTCTGTTAACATTGCATGGAAGTGTTACAAAAAGTCTTTTGCCCATAGAAGAAAATCAACATCCCACAATGTGGTATTCCCACATTTCTCATCACATGCATCTACTCTATACATCCAGTACTTGCTCCCTGAAACAAATCTTTGTTACAGATACACTGGTAACCTCATTGTCTCCTATGCCTGCCTGCTTCATCCTCAGACTTGGCACACATTTTCTCCTTGAACTTAGTTTCTTTTCCCCTCGAGGTACCAAATATTATACATCTAACAAGAAATCCCTTATGACCGATGCTGTCTGCATACAATAGCTCACACACCCTTTTATTCTATCCCAAACTCCTAGAATATGTGTTTTCATGCCCATTCACCTCAACAAATTTACTAAGCGTTTACTAAAGACATTAAAAGCAATTAAGCATGGTCCATAGCCTCAAAGAGTTTCTAGATCCTTTTAACTTAGTTTAGTACATAAACACATTGTAATATTCTTTTAGAAAAGAGTTCTATGAGTTTTTCTCCAAAGTAATTCATAAATTCTTGGACAAGTGAGTCTTGTCTTGAATTATCTGTTTATGAAGCTACATATAATAGTGATTAAGTGTATGAACTTTGCCACTCCTTCTCTAACTATGATATAGGCCAGCCATTATAAGCTCAGCTCTCCCTGTTCACATAAAACAAGTATAAAAGCTGATTGAAATATATATTTACAAACCTGCTTGAGAGCACTGGAGACCTATCAACACAGCAACAGCTTGATGAAGGATAATCAACAAGAGAACATAAACTTGACATTTACCTCTTCTTTTCCCTCTAAGGCATTTACTGATTTGTAGGCAGCACTGAGCAGCGTTCTGGCAGCCTCAAAGACTTTGGAAGACACAAGTCAGTGTTTAAGACACACCAAGATAGATTTTAGTAAACCTAGGATTACAGATGGGACATCAAAAGAGCTACAACCTAGAAGTAAAGACTAACCCAAACAGGAATAATAAAAAAAAAAAAAAAACTAACTTTAAAACTACAAATCCTATTTTGGCTAAAATTTTTTGCCCTTGCTTAACTGCCTGTGAGAGGCAAAAATAAATCTTTCTTTAAAGATGTTCACAAAATCTAGGACTCAGATTTTCTCTACATTTTTTCTATATGGAATACCTGGCATGACATAAAAAATTACCAAGCATACCAGGAGAAAAGATCAAATGGATGAAGATAAAGAGGAAAAAGGCAACAGAAACAGATCCACAGTAGATTAAAAAATCATACGTATCAGGTAAAAACTTTAGTATAACTATGTTTAAGACAATCAAGGACAAAATAGAAAATGTCAACTGAGAAAATGAATCTTTTTATGAATCATATAGAGATTCTAGAATTTAAACATACAATACCTGAAGTTTATAACTCAATAGATGGGTTTTAAATCTAATAAATCACAGCTTACAAAGATTAGAAAATGAACATGGGCAGGCAGAATATATCCAGATATAAGACTGGATTGAATCTAGGATAGAAAGAAGAACAATAAAATCAAAAGCAAAATATAGGAGACATATAAGGCATGATAGAGAAGTTGAGCATATATGTAAAAAAGTGAAAGTGAAGTCGCTCAGTCGTGTCCGACTCTTTGCATCCCCATGGACTATAGCCTACCAAGCTCCTCTGTCCATGGGATTTTCCAGGCAATAGTACTGGAGTGGATTGCCATTTCCTCCTCCAGGGGATCTTCCCAAACCAGGGATTGAACTCGGGTCTCTGGCATTGTAGACAGACTGTTTACCATCTGAGCCACCAACTGGGCCCCAAAGAAAGGGAAAAAATTAGTCTGAAACAATCTAAGAAAACATCATATCTAAGAATTTTCTTAAATCAGTGAAAATGTATCAAGCTATGGACAAGATGCACAACAAATGTCAAATAAAATATATACCCAAAAAAGCATGTTTAGTCCCATCATAGCCAAATTATTGAAAATCAGCACGAAAGGAAAATCTATAAAGCAGCTGGAGAAAACAGGCGTTATTACCTTCAAATGGCCAATAACAGGACTGACTTACTCGCCAACATAAATTATGGAGACCAAAAGACAACGGAATATCTTCAAAGTGCTTCAGAGTGCCTAGTTCAATATCTTTACTCAGTAAAAAGAGCCTTTAAAAATTAAAGGAAAATGAATACATATTCCAAATACAATTCCATTGGCAACAGACTTAACAGAGAACAAAAATGATCCCAGATGTTAGAAGAAAGAAACAATGGGGAAAGTAAAGTGTGGGTGACTAAAGGAAGCTCATCTTCATAGAAGAATAAAAATAATACCTTGTAGAGGGTGCTTCCCTGGTAGTCAAGGGGCTAAGACTCAGTGCTCCCAATGCAGAGGGCGTGGGTTGAATTCCTGGTCAGTGAACTAGATCCCACATGCTGCAGCTAAGAGTTTGCATGCCACAGCTAAAAGATCTCACAAGCCACAACTATTCATAAGACCTGGTACAGCCAAATAAATAAAAATAAATATTAAAAAATTAGAATAATACCTTGTAGAGTTTGCAATACATGATAAATATATGAAAACAAGAGCCAAAATTGCATGATCAGAAAATGGAGTTAATATAAATTTAAGGTCTCGATATTGATAAAAGTATTAATCTATATTGGAAATTGAATAAATTAAGAATGAATGTTGCAATTTGGGTAATTCCTACAAGATTAGTCTAAGAATGTTTAACCAGAAAGCTGCTGCTGCTGCTGCTAAGTCACTTCAGTCATGTCCGATTCTGTGTGACCGCAGAGATGGCAGCCCACCAGGCTCCCCCATCCCTGGGATTCTCCAGGCAAGAACACTGAAGTGGGTTGCCATTTCCTTCTCCAAAGCATCAAAGTGAAAAGTGAAAGTGAAGTCCCTCAGTCGTGTCTGACTTCATGACTCCATGGACTGCAGCCTACCAGGCTCCTCCGTCCATAGGATTTTCTGGGCAAGAGTACTGGAGTGGGGTGCCAATGCCTTCTCCAACTAGAAAGCTAACAGAAAAGAAAATGGAATAATAAATATACTTAATTAATTCAAGAAAATGGGAGGTAGAGAAAAAAGAAATCAAAGTGAGACAAATAGTAAGATGCTAAAGTTAAACCCAAACATTTTTATTTACATTAAATATAAATACATTAAATCTTTCAATTAAAAGACCAGGTTGTCAGATTGATAAAAAGAAAGAAAGAAAATACCAAGTATATGTTGCTTATAAGAGGTAAGCATTACCTTAAAGATAATGATATAGAAAACTTCAACACAGAAAGGCAGAACATGACATACTATGTATACACCAACTATAGGCATGGGTGTGTTTTAGTCACTCAGTCGTGTCCAACTCTTTGCAACCCTATGGACTGTAGCTCGCCAAAGCCCTCTGGCCATGGACTTCTCCAGGCAAGAATACTGGAGTAGGTAGCCATTTCCTTCTCCAGGAGAGCTTCCCGACCCAAGGATCAAATTCCAATCTTCTGCATTATTGACAGATTCTTTACAGTCTGAGCCACCAGGGAAGCCCAGTTATAGGCATTCCACAGAGGGATCGCAGGTTCAGTTCCAGACAGCCACGATAAAGCAAATAGTGTAACAAAGTGAGTCTCATAAATTTTTTGGTTTATCAGAGCATATAAAAGCTATCTTTACACCATATTGTAGACTATTAAGTGTGCAGTAGCATTACGTCAAAAAAAATGTACACACATTAATTAAAAAATACTTTCTTGTGAAAACATACTAACCATCATCTGAGCCTTCAGTAACTCACAGTAGTAATATTAAAGATCACTGATCACAGATCATCATAACAAATACAGTAATAAAAAGTTTGAAATACTGTGAGAATTATCAAACTGTGATGCAAAGATATGAAGTGAGCAAACTTGGAAAAATGGGGCACCTATAGACTTGATCACGGGGTTGCCACAAATTTTCAATATGTAAAAAATGCAATATCTTAAAGTGCAATAAAGTGAATGCATAATACAACAAGTTCTGCCCATGTAAAGAAAATTTTCCTTGATACAGGAAAGTAGCCTTTAATGAAAGATACTATTTCTAGAAATAAAGAGCAATATTTTATATTGATAGCATTGGGAAGATACATATATTTTAAATCTTTATCCATCTAATTAGATATCATCAAATTGACAAAAAAAACTGACAAAATTAAAAGAAGAAATAGACAAATATAACCATTTGGGGAGATTTAATACATCCCTCTAAGTAACTAATAGAATAAGCAGGCAAAAATGAGTTAGAAAATAGAAGATCTAAACACTAAACTATCAAACTTTACTTAATCTTTTGACCTAATTGACATTTTAAAAAGCTATATTCCAACAAATTCAGAATACCCATTCTTTTCAATTACACATGAGAACTGACCATATGAGGATCATAAAGCAAATCTAACAAATTTCACAAGATTGAATAATACAAGCATATTCTTTGAAAACAATAAAAGCTAAAAATTTAAGCTAGAGATCAGAGACAAAATCAGTAAAAAATAATCGGAAAATCCTCAAATGTTTGAGAACTGAGTACTATGTTTCTGAACAGCCCACTGATTAAGAAAGATAAAATCATAAAGAAGTCAGATAAAATTTTGAAATAAATGATAAAAATGTGATTTTTCAAAACTTGTGGGATTCAGTTAATTCAAAACTAAGAGGAAAACTTACATTATTAAATAGATTACAAAAGAAAGCAGATTAAAGATGAGCAACTTAAGCGAAAGTGGTTTAAAGAGCTAGAAAAAGAAAAGCAACTGAGTTTTAAAAAAGGGAAAGGAAATAACAAAAAAAGAAGCAGAAAATGACACAAAAGGAAAAGGTGCAATGAAGAGAATCAAAACAACTCAAAATACTTTATTTGAAAAGTCCAATAGAATTGATAAATTCATGGAGAATGGGGTGGTGGAGGGGAAGTTTAGGAGGTTGGGGAGAAAGAATATTTGCCAATGTTGGAAATGAGAAAAGAGACATCACTGTAGATATTACAGATATGAAAAATGAAGGGATAGTATAAATAACTATTTTTAAATTTTAGATTAAAAGAAAATTCCCTAGAAAAATATAGTATACCCACACTGAAATTAAAAAAAAGAGAGAGAGAGAAAATCTGATAAGCAATAAATGGATAAAAACTATTCCACAAAGAAAATTCTAGACCTAGGTGACATTATCTTTAAGTTTTCCAGATATTTAAGGAAAAAAACATTATTAACCTTATATAATCCTTTCCAGAAAATAGAAAAAAGAAAAATTTTCCAACTTATTTTTTAATGCAAGAATGGCCTAATAACAAAAACCTGTATTACAAGAAAAATTAAAGGTTAATATCTCTAATAATGGAAAAGGGAATGGCAACCCACTCCAGTGTTCTTGCCTGGAGAATCCTAGGGACAGGGAAGCCTGGTGGGCTGCCATCCATGGGGTTGCACAGAATCCCTAATAAAGATAGGTACCAAGGTCAAAAACAAATACATCTAGACCAGACTAAAAATCAACATAATTAACCACATGAAAAGGGCAAAGGAGTAAAATACATAGCAAAATCTTACTGAATGAAGAAAAAGTATTTGGTAAAATTAAACAGCCATATATGTTTTATTTATTTATTTTTTTTAAAGCACTTAGTAAATTAGGAATAGAAGGGAATTTTCTTAATCTGATTTTTTTTTTTTTAATCTGTAAAACAAAACAAAAACTGAAAGTATCATGTCATTTTCTGGAAATGTTTTCTTTTAGATATTAGAAACGGGACACTTCAATTTCACCCTGAATAAAGAGTCTGAACAAATTTAATACAAAGAGAATAAAAGAATCAAAAAGGAAAAAAGTGTATCAAAGATATAAACACAGGAAAAGAAGTAATAAAATTGCCATTCTTTCCAAAAGACATGGTTATATAAATGGAAAACTCAAAAGAATGTACAGGTAAAACCATCAAAATTAATAACTGATTTCAAGAATCTTGCTGGATTCAAGGTCAATAAGCAAATTCAGTTCTATTTCTATATCCCAGAAGCAAAGTAAAAATGCAAATTTTTAAATGACATCATTTTTAAAAGATCAAAAATATCAACCAAATAAGATTATATATAACAAAATGTGAAAGCTACAAAGTACAAAAGAAGAGAAATGAAAGAATATCTAAATAAATGGAGGCATATTAGCAGATCATGAATGAGAAGACAATTTTTTTATGATGTCAATTGTATTCAAATTGATCAGGATCAATGAAATCTCAATAAACATCCTAAGAAAAATTTTTATGAAAATTGACAAGCAATTTCTAAAATGCTTAGTCATAAGAAAGCCCAAGAATAGCCATTACAATGCTGAAGAACAATAACAAAACTAAAAGACTTAAAGTAATGGATACTGAGAATGATTATGAATCAAGATAATTGAGAGATTATACTCCTGGCACAAGGATGGACAAAAAAGACCTTTGGACCTGCACAGAGAGACCACAAAGCCATCCAAACATACATAGATACTTGATTTATGACAACAGTTGTACTACAAAGCTACAGAGGGGAAGCAGACATCAATGGAGAACACATAAATTAAAAAGCGTTCACCCTTGTTAAATATCAAGAAAAAGCAAGTCAAAGCCACAGTGAGACGGCACAACAGAAACATGCCATAAACATACCCACCAGAACAGCTAAAATGAAAACAATGCTAAATGCCAGTGATGATGGAGAGTAACAACACTATACAATGCTGGTAGGGGTGTATATTTCTTCAACCATTTTGGAAAACTACTCACAGTATTTGGCAATCTATATTAAATGTGAACTTAGATAAAATGTACCACCCAGCAATTCCACTCCCAAGTATTTTCATTAAAAAAGGAGGTACATATATTCAAATGCTAAGTGAGATATGTTCTGTCTTTATTTCCCCCCAAATTCGCACCAGAATGATATAGTACTGTATTTTCGTATTTTTTAAAATATATGTTATTTATGCCCTGCTCCCTTTCCCTAATAAGCAACAACCTCAAGTCTCCCTCAGAAATGCTATGAATAGATAACTGATGGGTGGAGGCCGACCCACTCCAGTGTTCTTGCCTGGAGAATCCCATGGATGGAGGAGCCTGGTGAGCTACAGTCCATGGGGTCGCAAAGAGTCAGACACAACTGAGCGACTTCACTTTCACTTTAGTTGTTAAATCATGTCTGACTCTTTGCTACCTTATGAATTGATTATAGCCCGCCCACCAGGCTCCTCTGTTCATGGGATTTCCCAGGCAAGAATAGTGGAGTGGGTTGCCATTTTCTTCTCCAGAGAATCTTCTTGACCCAGGAATCAAACCCACATCTCCTGCTTGGCAGGTGGAGTCTTTACCACTGAGTCACCTGGGAAGCCCACTCCTAGGTATACACTCATCATAAATCATATATAAATAAAAAGACAATGTGCAAAACTGCTCATGGAAGCATTATTTAAATTTGCTAAACACCAGAATCAACCGAATGTCTATTAATAAGTAGAACTGATAAACTGTGGCACAGTCGTGCACCAAGCACTATAGAGCAATGATAATAGCGAACCATTGCTACACACAACATCATAAATGACTCTCAGTATATAAACTAAAGAAGTCAGACTCCACAGAGTCCATGCTCTATAATTCCATTAACATAAAGTTAAAAAGTAGGCATAGTAATCTTTGATAATACTAGTGCTACCTTTGAAATGGGCTTCCCAGGTGGTGATAGGGGTAAAGAATCTGCCGGCCAATGCAGGAGATGTAAGAGACGCAGGTTCGATCCCTGGGCCAGGGAGATCCCATGGAGGAGGGTATGGCAACCCACTCCAGTATTCTTGCCTGGAGAATCCCATGGCTAGAGGAGCCTGGAGGGCTACAATCTATAAGGTCACAAAGACTGGGGCATGACACATACACATTTGAAATAGGCAATGTTTAGGGATTGCAAGGGAACAGAGGGGCTTCTGAGGTACTGGTAAGGAAGATTCTATTTCCTGATCTGTTATGATTTGAGCACATCAATTAAAAATTCACTTAAAAGCTAAAATGCATATATGGCTTTGGAGGCAGAAGATCCTAGGTTCAAATTCCAGCTCTGCCACTTCCTAGCTGTGTGACCTTGGACAAGTCACTTAACCTTCTGAACCTCAGATTTCTCCCCTGTAAACAGAGCTGAATAATCATAACCTATGTCATACAGATACTATGCACTTAACTAAGATAAGATGTTAATACATTCCTAATAAATGGCAGTAATAGTTGTAGTTGGCAATAGTAGTAGTTATAGCATGCTTTTGTCTGGGGAAGAGTGGGATGGGAAAAGTTCTGGAAACCACAAAGAAGCACTACAAAGACCCTATGCCAAGTTCAAAGTTCCTCCAACAGGGCTGGATCTTGAACTGATGCCCATCAGTGGCAGGTCCATTGATAATCCTTTTGTAATCCTTTTATACCCCCAACTTATATAATCAACATTCTTTGAAGCAATAAATTCCTGTCCTCTCGGTTGCTTCAGGAAGTTTAATTTGTCAAAGTCCACTGACAGTTCTTGTTAAGCCAGCCTCTCCATCTTCCTTCACTGGTCCTGTTTACTACAGGCCTGTGTTCTCACTGTTTGTTTTTGTCAGGCCATAGAATGCGTCTTGCAAACTTCTTTGTGCAAAGCTCAGTGCCCAGTAGGGACTAGGGGCCTCCACCTACTTTCTTATCTGTCAAGTATTTCTTGTGAGCACAAAGGCCAAGGCAAATTTACTCGTATGGCATTTCATAGCTTAATCGTATATACAAATAGAAAGCATACGATAAGGCATATTTGTAGAGGGCCCAAGATCGAAAGCTATAATACCAGGGCTTGATTCCTAATTCTGTCCCTTATGAATTGTGGAACCCTGGGCAAGTCACTTAATCTCAAGTTTTCTCAGCTGTAAAATGACAATAAACACAGTCCACAGGTCATAGGATTTCTACGAGAATTAAGTTAGTTAACCATACAGAGCACTAAGAATGTGGCCTGGCACATAAAATATATTACAGAAGCGATAGTTGCACTATTATAGGTCAGCGAGTTCCCAGCAACTTAAAAATCTTTGAGTTAACACAGCTCTAAAAGGACTATACTTGAGATCCGCTGCTATTTATTAAAGGAGACTCTTCAATGATGTGAATAAAACTTCTGATAGTCCAGACGCCTCGCCTGTTCAGCCTCCCTATGCTCAGGGTACCCCAGGCTCACAGACCTCCAGATGTGCCAGGCTACTTTGTCTCCCAGCCACCCACTCCTCCTCAAAACGCAGGTCAATGCCAGCTCTTCCATGCAGGTTTCCTTGATCCCACAAAGCAAATGATGCACCTTCCCCTCCTTCGTATACCATCTCTTAGGACATCAATTATGCAAGACTGCAATACATTTTAATTTCCCCAAAGAGACTGTGATCTTCAAGGGTGTGACCACCCTTTCCTCATCCTCTACCTAAAATCCAGAATGGCTCCTGACACAACGTAGGGACTCAACAGAACTGTCATAAAGCACATTTAATTTCCAGCTTAAAAAATCTGGGTACAGAGAGAAGAATGGAAATGGGAAATGCCAGTCACCCACAAAACAGGCACAGAAAATAAGCAAGATAAGGCTTCTCTGGTGGCTCAGATGGTAAAGAATCTGCTTCGATCCCTGGGTTGGGAAGATCCTCCAGAGGAGGACATGGCAACCCATTCCAGTATTCCTGCCTGGAGAATCCCCATGGACAGAGGAGCCTGGCGGGTTACAGTCCACGGGGTCACAAAGAGCCGGACACAGCTGAGAGACTAACACTTTCACTTTTCACTTTCAAAACTTTTTGAGTAATAAATCAACAAGAAATAATAGCTAACAAATGCACACTTTTATAATTTGAGAAGCTAGCATGAAAAGATGAGGTCATTCCGTAGGTAATCAGAAAATGAGCATGACTTCCTCCTGTCAACCCTCTTACTCTATATGGCCCATGTAATTAAGTACAGTTGTAATTTAATCATGTTTACTGTTACTTCATGCTTACAACGTTTCTCTCTCCCTTTCTTAAATGTGTGCAGATGATCCAGTTCCTGGGAGGATCCAAGAATAGAGTTGAACAATGAAATGTTGAAAACAACCACAGTTTCTAAGGCCATTAATCTGACACACACAATGATGGGCATTATCATCATTGTGCTGCGTGATAATTAGGTAGAAATGGTAAATAGTTCTCTTAGACGTCTGTAATGAGCATTGCTCTTAAAGTGTCAAATTGAATATTTCTGGGGTCAGCTGCAGGAAGGCCTGTTCCTATAACAAAATGGTTCTCAATTGTCACTGCACATTAGAATCATCAAGGGACCATCTGTAAATCCTGTACCCAGGGTCCTCACCTCAAACCGATTTAATCAGATTCCTTCAGGGTTGCACCAGGACATCAGTATTTTTTACTACTCCCCTGGTGATTACAATGTGCATTTGCACTTAAGAATTACAGCTGTAAACAAGAAAACACAAGGGAGTCAGAAGCTGCTTTTTTCCCTCTATTTTCCCACAGTGCTGGGAACAAGCCTCCACTGAAGGCTCAACAAGCTGTCAATCAGTTACTATTAAGAAATTAGCAGCTGATTAATTAACAGTAAGTTGATGTTCATTTTTCACAAGACTTTGCTATATCTGATTGTCCTTTGCAAGATAAACAATAAATACAGGAAAGTGACAATCATTACTCTTATTCCTTCTTCCCAGCATACTATACGGAATCTGAAACAGCCTGGCACTCAGGGGCATGCTGTCAAATCAGCCTCAGGCATTAATTTTTTTCAATTGTGGTAAAATACACAACACAAACTGTACCATCGCAACTATTCTTAAGTGCACAGCTCAGTGGCATGAAATGCATTCCCAATATTTTGCAACTCTTGCCACCATCCATCTCTAGAACTTTTCTCATCTTCCCAAACTAAAACTCTGTACCCATTAAACGATAACTTAAACAATACCTTCTCCCAGCCCCTGGAAACCCATTCTACTTTATGTATCTAGGAATCTGACTCTCTAGGTACCTAAAATAAAGTAGAATAATAATATTTATTATTTTGAGGCTGACTTATTTCACTTAGCATAATGACTTCAAAGTTCATTCATATTGTAGCATGCAAAGGAAGGGTTTCCCCACTCTCTCTTAAGGCTGAATAATAACTCATCATATGCATACACTCCATTCTGTTTATCTATTCATCCATCAGTGGGTGTCTGGATCATGTGAATATGCTGCTATGAATATGCATGTACAAGACTCTGGGCTTTTTATATATGGGTGTCTGCCTGGAATGCAGGAGACCTGGGTTCGAACCCTGGGTTGGGAAGATCCCCTGGAGAAGGAAATGGCAACCCACTCCAGTACTCTTGCCTGGAGAATCCCATGGAGGGAGAAGCCTGGTAGGCTACAGTCCATGGGGTCGCAAAGAGTCGGACACGACTGAGCGATTTCACTTTCACTTTACATATCCAGCATGGCCAACATTCTTTGCCAGAGAATCTCACACCAGAGATGCAAAGGATCTGGTATGGTGTGCAGAACTCCAAGATGGCCCCATGATCTCTATCTGTCTGGTGTCATACTCTTATGTAATCCACTCCCCTTGAGTGGAGAGGGAATCTGGGACTTGCTCCTTACCAACAGAATATGGCAAGTGTGATGGTAGTGTTGGCCAGTGTATGTTATATGAGACTTCATCTTTTTAGCCAACAGTAATAAGAGATTCTCCAGGTGGACCAAAGTAGTTAGTGGCCTTGTTGGGAGATGGTCCCTGTGTAGGACATATGGGACCAGGAACTGTGGGCAGACCTCACACCAGGAATTGAGAGCAGCTCCTGGCTGCAAGCCAGCAAGAAAATGGGCACCTCAGTCTTACCACCACAAGGCACTGAATTCTATCAACAATCACTGGAGCTTAGAGAAGGACATCCTCCTTTTAGAGAAAGCACTAAAAAGGAACACAGCTGGTGGATATCTTGACTGCAGTCTTGTGAAACTGAGCAGATGACCTCATAGCCTTGACTCCTGATCCACAGTAATGCTAAGATAACAAATACGCATTGCTTTAAGCTGCTAAATCTGTGATAGCTTGTTATCTAACAATAGAAAACGAACACACCGGAGTTTCTCTGAGTTTCTAGTTCCAAGAAATATCAAATAGTATCTTTCCCTGCTCACTTTTTTCTTCTCTTTTTCTCACCTCATCTGGAGAGAAGAGACTAGAAGCTACCGATCTTTCTTCCACATTTCTCAGAGCTTGATAAAAATTGGTGCCTGAAATTTACTAATTACAATGAATGTGTCATGACAAATAAATACTCCTAGAAGAACTAAAAGGAAGTCGGGAGTTCCTGATCCTTCACACTTTAATATGAATTACATATAAATTATCTCCTGGCCATTCCTGACCACAGATCTTGAAAAACAAAAAACTCTGTCAAGCAAGACTATGCTGAAAAATCTACAACTCAGCAATGCTTCTAAGGAAAGTTGGCATGGAAGGGAGCAGACAAATTATCTTAAAATAAGACTTTAAAAAAGAAAAAAGGTTTAGATAAAAGATAATTACAACAAATGTATCTTTCACATAGAAGGTATTTCCAGAGTCTAAAAACTTTTCCTTGGCTTTAGATTTTTTTCCCCCTTCTTGAGAATTCAACTGCAGTTTAAAATGCTAGAAAATGTCAGCTATAGGAGCTAAACTGCTCAGACTTTGCAACTCTAGAAACTGACTGCACTGGCAGAAGTCAGTGATGACGCCTGTCTCTGATTGGACAGGCTAAGAGAAAAGGCCACTGTCTTCTCATTCACACTATTTCTGCCACACTCTCTCCTGGCACTCTAGCAAGGAAATGGGCAGTGTCTGGAATGGCATGAAATGTGTGTGAAGGAAAAAATGGGTCAGGAAAGAGTAACTCATTTCAGAAGACACTTAAAAGTCATAAGTGGCTCTGCATAGTCCCCCAGGACAGTCATTCAAAGCCAACCCGCCTATCTATTTACAATAGCCAGGATATGGAAGCAACCCAAATGTCCCTTAACAGAGGAATGGATAAAGAAGATGTGGTACATATATACCATGGAATATTACTCAGCCATCAAAAAGAAAGAAATAACGCCATTTGAAGAAACATAGATGGGCCTAGCAATGATAATACTAAGTCAGACAGAGAAAGACAAACATCAAATTATATCACTTATATGTGAAATCTAATTGTACAAATGAACTTACAAAACCAAAATCGAGTCACAGATACAGAAGACAAACTTATGGTTACCAGGGGGAAAGGTGGTAGGGAAGGAGAGAGAAACTGGGAGATTGGGATTGACATATACCTACTACTAGATACAAAAGGATACGAATAAGGACCTGCTGTATAGCAAAGGAACTCTGCTTAATACTCTGCAATCACTATGGTCTTCCCTGGTGGCTCAAACAGTAAAGACTCCATCTGCAATGCAGGAGACCTGGGTTTGATGTCCGGGTCAGGAAGATTCCCCTAGAGAGAGAAATGGTTACCTACTCCAGTATTCTTGCCTGGAGAACTCCATGGACAGGGGAGTCTGTCAGGTTACAGTCCATGGAGTTGCAGAATAAGACACAACCAAGCAACTAACACTTTCACTTTCACTTTTTCAATGATTTATATGGGAAAAGAATCTAGAAAAGAGTGGATATATGTATAACTGATTCACTTTGCTGTACAGCAGAAACTAACACATTTTAAATCAACTATATACCAATAATAATAATAATAAAAAGCCAGCCTGCTATATTCACCTGGAGTAACTTATTTAGAGGCAAGCAGATCCACAAACTGCTATAAATATTCCATAAATTAAAAAGAGAGCAGGCAAAATATAATGAGTGCAGGTTTCAGAGTTGTTCTGATTACGTGGCAGCTGTCTCAGCATCTAGGTGACGGTTACCCAGCTTCAGGAACTACTGAAGACCAACATGGGTTAGTTACTTATGCTTGGTAAGCCTCATACAATAACACTCACCCAGCAGGCTTGCCTGGCCTATATTAGGTACTAGAAATTAGTACTTATGGCCACTGATACTAGTCTAATGCTAATAGTGGAAGAAAATCAGGAGCAAACAAAATAAACATGTAAGTGAAAGAAATGAGGGAGAGAAGACACAAAGAACTAAGAAAGAAAAGAACAAAATTAAAGAATTCAATACTCAGTAAACATTTGCTGAACTGAACTGAATGTGTTTATCTGAAGACGTGAAGGGAATTACCCAGCCAAGGATATTGGGTCAAAAATGGCTGTAGGTTTCGCATAATATAAAAATATCACAGAACATGCTATATCTCAGGAATATCAAATGCCAGGGGAGGGCAAGGGGGCTCCGAGTTAGCTAGGTACTTACAAAAAGCGCTTAAATTTTTGATTCTTCACAATGATTAGTCCTTGAGTTCTGAATGTTTCCTGACACTTAATTAAACATTTTCTCTAACATCTAGTGACTGATAGACTGGGAGATGTGAGGATAAAGTGAGAAGGAACAGAGAGAGACTATAAACCAAGCAGAAGGTAATTTGAGAGGTTGACAGAGGACTCAGTGGGGTGCAGGGGGAGAAGAGCCCACGCCCTTTGGCTTCTACAGAAAAGGAAGAAAAGGCAGGAAGTGACAGGGGCTGGGTGCTGACAAAGCACTGCGCATCCCCTCCCCCACCGCTGCCCAACCCCAAGGGGAACATTCAGTTTGCAGGCAGCACACAGTGCTAGAGAACACACCTTTCCCCACCAGGCAGACTTGCCCTGGCAACTTGGTTCAGCAGATGACCTTGAGCAAGCTGTTGAATGCCTCTGACCTTTCATTTCACCTTTGGTCTAAGGTTGAAGTTAACACCTACCTCCAGTCTCCGTGAGATAATAAACAGAAAACTACAGACCTCTCAAACACTTGGTCTTCTCACCCCATTCCTGAGTAGCCAGCTCTGACCTGGATGTCTAAATGCACCTTATTGCTATTAAACATAACCTTCTGATTTCAAGCATTCTGACAACTTTTAGCGGACACAGAATCCAGATCCTTTTACTCACAGCTTCACGGCCATCATATCACCTGACAACTGGACCTTTCTCTTTTTCCTTCCCTTGTATTTACTGAGAGCTTCTTCTTCTTTTTTTTTTTTTTTTGCTTGTCTGTAGACATAGGTTAAGACAATAGTCACAAGCATATGCATGAATGTTGTTAATTGTCCAACTAATGATTAAGAGTCTGTATGTACACTCTTAAAAATCCTCAATAATCTATGTAAAATAAAGACCCTCTCAAAACAGCAACATCTAAGTCACTATCTCCTGGAAGAAAAAAAAGTTTGTTTCCCTTCCACACTCAGCAAAAATTTCCTTCACTGCAAACTGATAACAAGGCATCGCTTTCTCAAAGCACAGTTTTCAGGAGGAAATAACAATAGCAGGGAGCTGTTTGCAACAATACCCAAAAAAATTAGAAATGTATCTATTTGGTGGCTCAGAGGGTAGGTAAAGCATCTGCCTGCAATGAGGGAGACCTGGGTTTGATCCGTGGGTCAGGAAGATCACTGGAGAAGGAAATGGCAACCCACTCCAGTATTCTTGCCTAGAGAATCCCATGGACGAGGAGCCTGGTGGGCTACAGTCCACGGGGTCGCAAAGAGTCAGACACAACTGAGTAACTTACTTTCTTTCTTTCTAACTATATATCTAATTTTTTATAAGGCCAACCAACTAAAATATAAAGAACCCTCCTCTAATTTTCATTTTGGTATATTTGTTATAATGCACATTTTTTTTTTGGAGTATACTTGACTTGAATACCAGACCATCTGACCTGTCTCTTGAGAAACCTNCCTTATTGTACTTTCTAGCCATATTTTTATGGGTTGAAATTTCTTTTACATTACTTATAAGTTGAGAAAAATCCTCAGGCAGATTGACATTTTTCATAATCTGGCCTTGACCAGTCTCTGATGTCATTGGTGATCACTGTGAGCTCAAGCTAAGCTACCTTTTCCCTTTCCCCAAAGTACTTTGTCTCAACTTTCAATTTTTGCTTATGATAGTCTTACTGATTTGGTCTTCCTCTCATTCTTTACCAATTCAAATATTACCAATATTTCTACAAATTGTTGAGAATGCCTCTACTATTTATCACATAAAACCTGATTAATAATCATTACATCAATTGTGTCTTTATTATATCATTCTATGCAAACTGTATGACTGAGAGAAAGATAACCCTTTGTAATTTTTTTCATTCCTTAAAGTGCAGTGTTCATAATACTGATTAATGCCTGTTAGTTTAAGGAATACACCACCAGTTCAATGGACTTGAACTTAGGCAAACTCCAGAAAATCGTGGTAGACAGTGAGGCCTGGCATGCTGTAGTCCATGGGGTCGCAAAGTGTCAGACACAACTTGGCGACTGAACATCACAACAAAAACCAAAATGTTAATTCTCATAAATAAACCTTGTAAATAATGTTTAAAATGTTGTCATGTCTCCAATGTCCTTGCCTTTTCCCCTCCTTTCTTTTGATTGAAAAAAAAGAGGGGCATTCCATTTGGTGGAAAGTTCTCGTGTGCTAATCCTTACATGAAGGTAGGTGAAAGTGCTAGTTACTCACTTGTATCTGACTCTTTGCAACCCTGTGGTCTATCCATGGACTTCTTTAGGCAAGAATACTGGAGTGGGTTGCTGTTTCCTTCTCTAGGGAATCTTCCCAACCCAGGGATTGAACCGAGGTCTCCTACATTGCAGCCAGATTGTTTACCGTTTGAGCCACCTCTGAGCTGATGTTTACCTGTGAGCCACCAGGGAAGCTCTTACATGAAGTTATGCATGTATTAGTTGCTCAATGTATCCGACTCTTTGTTACCCCATGGACTGTAGCCTGTCAGGCTTCTCTGTCCATGGGATTTTCCAGGCCACAATACCAGAGTGGGTTGCTATTTCCTTCTCCAGGGGATCTTCCTGACCCAGGGATTGAACCTGTGTCTCCTGTGTCTCCTGTGTTGCAGGCAGATTCTTTACCCACTGAGCCATTGGGTAAGCCCTACGTGAAGGTAAGGTACATACTGTATAATGACCCTATGTTTATCCATAGCATTTTCAATGTGTAAGAGACATGGCTTGTATATGTATATGTCTCTTACAGATAGAAAATGCTATGGATAAACATAGGGTCATTATACAGTTTATCCATAGCAGTTTATTATACATATCCATTATACAGTTTATCCATAGCATTTTCTATCTGTAAGAGACATAGCTTGTATATGTATCTGTCTCTTACAGATAGAAAATGCTATGGATAAACATAGGGTCAGTATACAGTATGTACTATTAGATATCCCTCAGAAAACAAAATTTAAGGTATTTGGTAAAAGAAAGCACTTTAATGCAGAATACAAGCTGGAGATTTGTTTATGTTCCCTTTCGGGGCATTGATTTGAATTTAAAATGTACTGAAAGAAGAGCCAAGCAACTGGACTATTTTGCTAACATGCAAATTAAATTTTGGAAGGTCTCTTAAAACAATGCACAGATCAAGGTCTATCTGAAGCATAAATAAAACCAATGGTCTCTGAAGATGTTTAAAGGTCCTGCAAAAGAACAGATAAGAAAAAAGTACTTACAGTGCCATTGCTTTCTGTCACCATCTTCTCTTCTGTGTGTGGATATGTCTCTTGGCATATATTCTTCTTGTAAATTAACTTATTCTGAGATACCCTTTTTGGACATTCATTTAATAATTTATGTGTGCTTTTAATGTTCTTTTTCATAAAGTTTACTTGCTGGATGGTAGAAATACTCAGGGTTTCATTTTGCCATCTAGTTACTGAGTGCTTCGGTCATAAATCAATATGACTTTAACTTCTTGGCTTGGAACTAGAGAACTGACCAATTCTTTGCCAAGAATACTCCTTGATAAACTGTTTCTACTAAGGACAGAATACTTTGACTCAAAGCAACAACATTTTTGCCAAGAAAGAACACTGGAGGTTTCTTAGAATAAATTTCTGAAGCCCAATTTTGAAATTTGTTTGATAGAAGAAAACAGAGAAACAGAGAGCCTGAATTTCGAATTCAGGTCTTTCTATCGCTAGAATATATTTTTAAAAACACTATGTTATATTGCCTCTCTTATGCTCCAAATTTAGAGAAGAGTTTTTTTTTTTTTTTGGCTTTTGTTTTGAATATTCAAAAGCCTGAGTTTCACCTACTTTATAAGAAGGAAGATCATGGCATTTACCTTGTAGAGAAAATCCAAGGGTTCAATAAAATCATATGGGTAAAAAACTTAGAAAAGTGATTGACATAATCACAGGCATAAGAACAACAGCAGGTTTGATGTGCATTAAATGCTTCTGAATCCACATTGCTTGAAAAGGGAATTTAAAACGTCTCTCTTACTAGCATTCATTCAGTCATTCAAGAAACATTGCTGGGAAGCTAATAGGTATGAGGATTTATTCTTAACTATTCGAGTGGCTAGAGAGATGAATAAAAAATATGTTAGGGACTCCCCTTTGGGAGACTGTGAGTAAACTCATGTCNTTCATTCAGTCATTCAAGAAACATTGCTGGGAAGCTAATAGGTATGAGGATTTATTCTTAACTATTCGAGTGGCTAGAGAGATGAATAAAAAATATGTTAGGGACTCCCCTTTGGGAGACTGTGAGTAAACTCATGTCAGTAATGAAATTATTGTATTTTTAACTGCAGATGTGACCCTGCTTACCCTCTAATGTGAATGGTGGCTGTTGAAACAACATTTTTCTTTTTCTAGATTGCTTTCTATCATGTTCCCTAAGGAAGTACTAGAGGGAGTTGGAAGGCGGGAAAATGAAAGAAAGCCTCTTCCTTTCCTTTTTTCTTTTTTTTTTTTTTTTTGCTCTTCTTGACAGTATTACCTCACACTGCTCTTTGCCTCAGCACCACCCATACCCTGCTGATTCCAGTCCTCACAGAACTGGCTTCATTGTCCCCCTCAATGGAGGACTAGGCACAGGCAGGCAGACCCCTTCCCCTCACCTCAGGGTCCCCTCCTCCATGTTTTTGGTTTCTTATATCTTTAATAAGTATTAAGCTGTAATAAGCTGTTCTTACAAAACAAAATACTTCAAAGTTCTTTGTTAAAAAAAAAAAAGGTGGGAGAAACACTTCAAGACAGAGTGTAAATTAAAGGTTTGTTTCTGTCGCTTTTAAAAAGCATTTACTTGAATCTGAAAGATCGTAGAAAAAGAACCCAGAAATTCTCCTTTGTTCCCCCAGCCTTAAGGGTGGTAGCTCCTTTCAGCACTTACTATCTCTTTCTTACCTCACTGTTGTCTTCTTGGGTTTTCAGTCTTCCAGAGTATCTGTTAACTTTCTGTTATGGTTTCTATTCTTTCTCAATGCTGTCTGAAGAAGCTGATACCGGAAGAGTTGAAAATAGAAATGGTGTAGGATACTAATGTTGGGTCCAAGACACTGATTTGATTATGTCCTTGGCCATGGCATAATAGTGAACCATTTGCTTGAGGTAAATAGAACACTAGAAATCTCTAGTATTCTGTGACTTACAAATTAACTAAATAACCAAATTTGTTTACTTGTGATGAAGGGCCCTCTGAAGCAAAGATCTTGAAGCCAAGTCATAACTGTCCTCACTATTTGGTACTGATTACAAAGCTACAAGATGGAATAATTGTTTTAATACATGAGACCTTTCAGAAAAACAAACAAACCATAAACAAAAGTTCATGACTTTAAATTATTAAATCATGGCATTGCGAGAAAATCAGAAAATTTCAAAAGCCATCTGAGTGGGTTTGGATTAGGCTGATAAAGATTATACTCTGAGTTTCTCTAAGCCTCTTTCCTTAGCAAAAAAGAAAAAAAGTCTTTCTTTTTCTGTTTAAGGAGACTAGATTTCTCTTGCTTGAAGATCCCACAGTAATCCACTTGATGGACTTGCCATGCAAAATCTGTCCACTTTCCTCAAGAGTCTACCACCCCTTTTTTAGACCTTATTTAGACCTGACCCATAATTAGAATCAGAGGTCTTCTAAAACTCAGCAAGCACTCAAAGGATACAAGAAAAACTGACTTGGAAGGAGCTAACTTATCAGTTCAGTTCAGTTGCTCAGTAGTGTCCAACTATTTGTGACCCCACCGACTGTAGCACGCCAGGCTTCATTGTCCATCACCAACTCCCAGAGATTGCTTAAACTCATGTCCATCGAGTTGGTGATGCCATCCAACCATCTCATCCTCTGTCGTCCCTTATTCCTCCTGTCTTCAGTCTTTCCCAGCATCAGGGTCTTTTCCAATGAGTCAGTTATTCGCATCAAGTGGCCAAAATATGGGAGTTTCAGCTTCAGCATCAGTCCTTTTAATGAATATTCAGGGTTGATTTCCTTTTGGATTGACTGGTTTGATTTCCTTGCTGTCCAAAGAACTCTCAAGAGTCTCTCCAGCATCACAATTTAAAAGCATAAATTCTTCAGCACTCAGACTTCTTTGTAGTCCAATTCTCACATCCCTATATGACTACTGGAAAAACCATAGCTTTGACCATATGGACTTCTGTCTGCAAAGTGAGGTCTCTGCTTTTAAATATACTGTCTAGGTTTGTCATAGCTTTTCTTCCAAGGAGCAAATGTCTTTTAAATTCATGGCTGCAGTCACCATCCACAGTGACTTTAGAGCCCAATAAAAGAAAATCTGTTACTGTTTCCACTCTTTCCCCTTCTTTTGCCAGGAAGTGATGGACTGGATGCCATGATGTTAGTTTTCTGAATGCTGAGTTTTAAGCCAGCTTTTTCACCCTCTTCTTTCACCCTTATCAAGAGGATCTTTTGTTACTCTTCACTTTCTGCCATTAGAGTGGTATCATCTGCATATCTTGGGTTTTTGCCTATTTCTTCATGTTACAATTTCAGTTTAAGTCACAAATTTCCTCCCAAATATCTAATGCTGAAGTTGAAGCTCCAATACTTTGGATAATCACTGATGCAAAGTGATGACTCCTTGGCAAAGACCCTGATGCTGGGAAAGAATGTGGGCAAGAGGAGAAAGGGGCTGCAGAGGATAAGATGTTTGAATGGCATCACCGACTCAATGGACACGAGTTTGAGCAAACTCCAGGAGGCAGTGAAAGACAAGGAAGCCTGAAGCACTGCAATACATGGGGTGGTAAAGAGTCAGGATTCTTGACTACACCACATTTCTGAATTTAAATGACTTAAGTAACACAGAAGATGTTTTTCTGGAACTCTCTTGCTTTCTTGATGATCCAACAGATATTGGCAATTTGACCTCTGGTTCCTCTGCCTTTTCTAAATCCAGCTTGAACATCTGGAGTAATCAACATCCATTTTGAACATCCATTGGATCATTCACAAAGCAAGAAAGTTCCAGAAAAACATCATATACTTCTACTTTATTGACTATACCAAAGCCTTTGACTGTGTGGATCACAACAAAATGGAAAACTGTTAAAGAGAAGGGAATACCAGACCACCTCACCTGACTCCTGAGAAATGTCTATGTAAGTCAAGAAGCAACAGTTAGAACTGGACAGAGAACAACATACTGGTTTCAAATAGGAAAAGGAGTACGTCAAGGCTGTATATTGTCACCCTGCTTATTTAACTTATATGCATCATGTGAAATGTCAGGCTGGATAAAGCACAAGCTGGAATCAAGATTGCTAGGAGAAATATCAATAACCTCAGATACGTAGATGACACCACCCTTATGGCAAGAAAGAGAAGAAGAACTAAAGAGCTTCTTGTTGAAAGTGAAAGAGGATAGTGAAAAAGTTGGCTTAAAGCTCAACATTCAGAAGACTAAGATCATGGCATCTGGTCACATAACTTCATGGCAGAGACTTTTTTTGGCCTCCAAAATCACTGCAGATAGTGACTGCGGCCATGAAATTAAAAGATGCTTGTGCCTTGGCAGAAAAGCTAAGATTAACCTAGATAGCATATTAAAACAAAAAAGTTTGTATAGGCAAAATGAATTTATTTATTGTTACTTTACTATCCAGGTGCTTATTCATTTTATTTGGCTAATTTTTAAATATTGCATGAATAATATATGAAGATAACCTCAAAACTACAGTGAAAGTTTTATGAGATTTAAAAGACCAATTCACCATTCTCTTGAATTTAACATGGTCTTTTCCATAAATGGAGTTTATCTGGTGGCTCAGACAGTAAAGAATCTGCCTACAATGCAGGAGACCCAAGTTCAATCCCTGGGTTGAGAAAATCCCCTGGATTTTGGCTACTTACTCCAGCGTTCTTACCTGGGGAATTCTTGATTGGTTTGATCTCCTTGTAGTCCAAGGGACTCTCAAGTGTCTTCTCCAGCATCACAGTTCAAAAGCCTCCACAAAATAATTTCAAGATTTTGCTGCTACCAGCAAAAAGCCAAGAAATATGTCAGATATTGCGCTATAAGAAATTTAGACAAAGAATGATGAAATATTATGGTGGATGGTGCTGAATTTATCAATAGGGATGTGTTTGTGCTAAGTTACTTCTGTCTTGTCTGACTTTTTGCGACCCCATAGACTGTATCCTTCCAGGCTCCTGTGTTCATGGAATTCCCCAGGCAAGAATACTGGAGTGGGTTGCCATCACTTCCTTCATGGGATCCTCCTGACCAGTGATTAAACCCATGTCTCTTTTGTCTCCTGACTTGACAGGAAAGTTCTTTACTACTAGTGTCACCTGGGAAGCCTGGATTTCTCAATATGTATGAACCTAGTAGGGATTCCTTATTTAATAGATTTGATTCCACATCTGGAAGTAGCACTCAGTGAATTGGTAGGTTGATTGAAATGCTTACTAGCAGTGACCTAAATCAAGGAGATTGAAATGCCGTAACTTACTTATCATAAAATAGAAGAAAGGGTTCAAAAGCTTAGAGGAATGTTAGGATGGGTTTATTATGTGCAAGCTCTCTGCCTTCTCTCTTCCACATCACTTCCATCAAAAGGACTTAGAGGATACTCTCTTCAAAAAGGCAGTGAAAACTCAATATGAGGTAATGCTACCAGACATTTCAAGGACCACTTGAAAAGCTTTTAGGTACTGGCCACAACAGTTCAGAGAGGGTGGGAGATGTCACCATTTATTTTTCATCTCTTACTATTGAGATGAGTGCCCTGATATCAGTGTATCAAATGGAGGGATTCCAGAGGCATAAAAGTCAAGGAGATAACTGACAAGGTTGAGATGGTCATATGACCAAAAAACAGCAGGAACTAATTACTAATCAGGATATTTTTATCTTCTGGTATCCTTGCTATCAGCCAAACGATTATGCTGTTCCTAAAATTGTACTCTATATATTTAATCCTAACAACACATTTTATGTTTGGGGCCAGAAATATGACTTCAGCTCACAGTGGAGCAGCCTAGCCTCTGACTCGAGTCCTCAAACAAGGCCGCTTCACATATCTGGAACAGCTTGATTGACAGGATTGGTGGATTCCCTTGAGGGAAGACCAACCACACTGCATGAAATTTCCATTGTAAATTTCCCTCCCAATCATCTTCAAACAAAAAACTTCAGCCATTTCTAGAGTAACCATACTAAGAAGAGAAGGAAATATCAATCCCTGAAAAATTGCTTTCTGTCTCTGAAGTGTTGGTAATTTTCAAAATACAGGGTGATCCACCAAATTCAGAGATCATGGTAGTCAGATGGTATATGCCATTTGAACTAAATTAGAATCATAGGGGTCTCAGGTGTTCTGTTAACTCACTCTGTCAACCTTTCCCTAATTTCTGAAAGTATACTTGACATAAAAATAATTCATGGCAAGATTTCTGACCCTTAAAATAACAATAGTATGTGGGGGAGAGCCAAATAAAAGTTTTGGTGGATTTCTCCAAATCCAAAATGGAAAACATAATACAGCATGAACAATGGCTAAAAACATTTTTTAATGCAAGATGCTTTGCAAAATGTGAGATAATGAAGAAATCAGTTATTGTTTTGTTTTATTTTCCACTCATTCTGAAGAAGTATCCTAGAGAATGTAATGTTTCAATTGTCTGTAAAATGGTGAGAAAAAAAACCCTGAAAGAACTGAGGGTAGAGGGATATTGTGGGATTATGGAGGGCTGGGAAAAGTGCAGGTAGCCAGCTTGGCTGGGATGTAGGGTCTTTAAGAGGATGCAGGGGCTATTGATCATAGAGAAATAGGCAAACTGATTTCCAAAGTATGCTATATATGGTACTTGAAGGAAGATAAATTTTATGAATAAATCTTTAAATGTTTTCAATTAATGAGATAATATGATCTGACTTGGCCAAAGGTTCTGTCATTACCTTAAATGTTAATAATAATAGAATACATGTGCTTGGATTATTTCTTCAATTGGAGAACATGGGACAAATATATTGCATATAGGCCTCTCTACTAGCTTTTTTATTTCAGATTTCAACCTGAGTTAGGTTGGCATTCCATTTTGTTTTGGCTAATAACAGAAGTTCAAGGGGCTCTGTTGGGACCATTGCTGTATTAGATCTAATACAAATAAATGAGTTGCCTAAAGCAATAGAACTTCCTCGACATACCAGTGAGTATTTTAAACATGCTAAGCATACTTTAGATCTGTCACAACCAGCTGTTCAATTTAAGCTTGTGACTGGATATCTGAACTGCAGCAGCTAAAGATTTTCAAACCCAGTGAACACTAATTAAAAAAACATTCACTAGCATATAAATAGCTTCTTTTTTCAATGTCATTTATTTATTTAAAAAAAAAAACTTGAACTGGTTGTCAATAATTAAATGGAAGAAAATTAAAGAAATATTCTAAACCTAGCTATCGATAAGCAAAAAATGTAAAAGAACATGTCTGTTCTGTTAAAGATAAAAACAGTGCTCTAAACTGCTGATCAAACAAGGAAAAGTGTGTCTAGAATATTTTAACTTGCAACTTTTGGACACTATTAATGTGTTTAGTGGCTTCTCTGGTGGCTCAGATGGTAAAGAATCTGCCTGCAATGCACAGGACTTGGGCTTGATCCCTGGATCAGGAAGATCCCTTGGAGAAGGGAATGGCAACCCACGCTAGTGTTCTTGCATATTCTTGTCTAGAGAATCCCACAGTTAGAGGAGCCTGGTGGGCCACCATCCATGGGGTTGAAAAGTCAGACACAACTGAGTGGCTTATCGTTTAGAGAATACAATCTTACATATGCTTTCAGAAAGCTAACATGAGTAACATTTTTACTGATCCTGTTGTGCTTTGCCCTACTCCACCCTAAGTCCTATTTTTCAACTGAATGGTGTTAGAAAATAAAAATATTTTTTGTTGTTGTTGCAGAGTCGCATGTGTTTTTGTTCTTACACAAAACAGTTGTATGCTAATGATCAATTCATGTTGAACTCAGACCTTTCTGCCACTTTTGGAGTTATGTTTTCCATATATTGTAGAGTAATTAGTTGATCATGATAAAAACCTTTTTCTACTCAAGGTATGATTTGTGTACCAGTAGGATTGACATTTACCGGGAGCATGTTAAAAATGTTACAAATACAGCAAAGTCAGCTGAATTAGTATCTACATTTTATTTATTTTTTTTTAAAATTTATTTATTTTTAAATTTAACTTTACAATACTCTATTGGGTTTGCCATACATCGACACGAATCCACCACAGGTGCACACAAGCTCCCAATCCCGANTTGGAAATCTTGCACTTGATGGCACATGTCAAAGCTTAGATTAAGCCTGTTTCTAGAGGTGAATACCATTGTAAGCTTGTGAAAAGCCAGCATATTCTGCTTTTTTATCTTGGTGTGCCTTTGGTGTTTTGCAGAGCCCTTTTCTTTTATGGGACTGAGTCATCTTTATGACCTCCATCAAATGTTATTATTATTTGTTCATAGAGATCTAGATCCATATCAAATTTTCACACCAGTAAATCCATCCTAACTGAATGAATGAGAGGCTGAAAAAGCAAGAGCCACAGCCATCCAAGCTCCTGTCTGGAGCAATGAACAGTCCTGAGGCTTAATGGCTATGTCGCAAAGACTTAGACTCTTGCTCCTTGCCTGAAGCTGTCTGGTTCCCAGCAGAGCCCTGGTTCTAAGTGACCCTGACTTTCTGAGTCTCTTCTCTGATCTAGAAGTTGGAGAATAAATTAGTTTAGCCTTTATTAAATCATACTCAACATCTTCTTATAACTCAGGAATAATGAGCTGCTAAAGGTGCCAGAGATATGTAAACAAATTTGTTAATTTTTTATTTTGTTGTCTTAACTGTTCCCAAGATAGCTTTACTCATTTTACAACATTTTTAAGTATCTTTAAGTGTCACAGATACATAAAAGTTTATCCCAGGTGGCACAGTGATAAAGAATCCACCATCAAATGCAGGAGATGCAAAAGACGAGAATTTGATCTCTGAGTCAGGAAGATCCACAGGAGTAGGAGATGGCAGCCCACTCCAGTATTCTTGCCTGGAAAATTCCAGGGAGAGAGGAGCTTGGTGTGGGATATAGTCCATGGGGTCGCAAAGAGTCAGAAACAACTGGGCATGCATGCAGAATCAAAATCAAATATCTAAAGAATAGCAGTAGAAATATGAAGTGGAAGAAAGATCAGAGAGTCAAGATAGTAATTAGACATAGTTACCGTTAGGTATAAACTTCAGGACAAAGAAACATGAATGTCTGGCTCCACAATCTTGTGATTAACAATTTGAATCTTTGGCACTTTTGTTTTATGCTTTATGCTGTTTCTCTGTGGTTACTCCCTCTATAATCCTCCTGCCAACAGAAAAAGTTCAAAGAGTTACCCTTGGCCAGTGCTTCTTAAACTTTAATATAACTGCATATAACTGACTTGGGGACCTTATTAGAAAGCAGAATCTGATTTAGTAACCCTGAGGGGCTCAGGATGCTGCACAAGGTGCCAGGTGATGCTGATGCTGCTGGTCCATGGACCTCAGATCACTCCTTGAACAGTGAGGCAGAGGACAAGATCTTATAAAGAGGGAAGAAGCTTTACCACTATTGTATCCACTTTCTGGCTCATCCCTCACCCCAACCATAATACCAACAAATAGCTGAGTTAGTATTTGTTAGCCCACCCATCAAGGGCAGGCAATGCTCATCACCCTCCCCTATCACGATTAAGTGGCATTCCCAAGCCCCCTGACTCTGTTGCTTACTGGGTCTGTGTAGCAGGCCATCAGACAGACAGGCAGACAGTGAAGTGGCTCAGCCATGTCCAACTCTTTGTGACTCCATGGACTGTAGACTACCATGCTCCTCCATCTGTGGGATTTTCCAGGCAAGAGTACTGGAGTGGGTTGACATTTCCTTCTCCAGAAAATAGTTACAGACAGTGAAGTGGCTCAGTCATGTCCAACTCTTTGCAACCCCATCAAGTCCTACCAATTCATTCTCCTCTGTCTCATGTGTCCCCTCTCTTGCCTCTATATGACTGGTTTAAGTTTCTCTAGCCTGGGAACTTCTCTGGTTAAAATTCTGCCTTCCAGTGCAGGGGATGAGAGTTTGATCCCTGATCAGAGAACTAAGATCCCACATGATACAAGATGCAGCCAAAAATTTAAAATTATAATAATAATAAATTCCTCTAGCCTCTTCTCCTCTAATCCATCCTTTCTATTTCTGCCAGAATGATAATCCAAAAGCCAAGTTCATATTGCCTTGAGAAAAAAAAGCTAACCTCCCACCCCAATAGAACACAAGTCCCCTTCACCTTCTGGCTGATGCTCAAATGTCCAAACTGATGCTGCCCCACTCCCACATACAAGTCCTGGGTGCCTGTCATACAAAGAAAGGTCAGGCTTCTGGAAGAGACCCTGTTCTCTCATCTCCCTGCCTTGCACATGCCTTAATTTCTCTCACGAAGATTTTTCTCTCCTACTCCTCTTGTGAAACACCTCCCTTAAAACCCAGTTCTAATGTCATCTGCTCTCTGAGGTGTTTCTGAATTCTCTTCTGCTCTCAGTTAGCCTTCAGTCCTCTCCTGTATGCCTAAGCCAAACTCTATTCTCCAAGCTCACATCTCACAAATGTTTCCTTTGATTTCTCTCCCTGACCTGACTGTCTCTCTCACTAAAACTGAGGGTTCCCAGAGTCAGTTAGTGAGTGAAGCCGCTCAGTCGTGTCCGACTCTTTGTGACCCCGTGGACTGTAGCCCACCAGGCTCCTCCGTCCCTGGGATTCTCCAGGCAAGAGTACTAGGGTGGGGTGCCATTTCCTTCTCCAGGGGATCTTCCCGACCCAGGGATTGAACCCAGGTCTCCTGCATTGCAGGCAGACGCTTTAACCTCTGAGCCGCCAGGGAAGCCTGTGTCTTTTTCAAATTGAAATAGAATTGATCTACAATGTTACATTAGTTTCAGACATATAACACAGTGACTTGATATTTTTAGACTGTACTCCATTTAAAGTTATTATAAAATATTGGCTGTATTCCCTGTGCTGTACATTATATCATTGTATCTTATCAATTTTATTTTATTTTTAAATATAAATTTATTTATTTTAATTGGAATAGTTTTTATCTCTTAATCCCTTTCCCCTGTGTGTCCATCCCCCACTCTCTCCCCACTGGCAACCACTAGTTAAACTGTATCTTATTCATCTTCCCACTAAAGTGTAGGACCAGTGGCTGACACCTGACTCTAGGGAAGCCTTCTTCCCCATCACAGATTTCTCTCATGGCACTTTGCCTGGTCTTCAGAATGGGAAGACCTCTAGCAGCTAGAATAAGAACGAGTATAAAGATTAGACAAGACCCCCAAAGCCTCAGTCTTTGCCTGAATATTTGTGCCTCACCGGGAAATGTCAGAGAGGAACAATTTTAAAGATGCCATACCAATTTTTTTTCAGGAGATTAAATCTGGTAATAAATAAACAAATATTAAAGCTTAAAATGTAAACCTCTCTTTTGCTTTTGTTCTTTTTTTTTTTTT